>OZ012735.1:689593027-690193027 GCA_963859935.3 Lathyrus sativus
TAACAAGTTTTAGAAGAAGGTTGATCAATATCTGAGTCAAATAATCGAGATTAAATGAGAATCCACCTTCTTTTTGTGATAGATGGCTAAGATATGGTGAAAATGGAGAAACTAGGGTTTTTGTTCTGAAAAATCTTAAACTATGAAAGATACAAGAAAAAAGATATTTTGGCAAAAAGTGGCACATACTACTTATAGACATGCTACTGAGCTGTCATATTCGTAGTGCGAATAATATGTTCGCCTAATGAACAATAAAAAATGGCAATTGAAGTGCTAGTGTATAGTGAACATGCCCCTGAGCTATTTCCACATGTTTGTTGTGCGAGCAATCCTTCGCATTGTGAAGGTTTCGCTAGAAACTTCGCACAATGAATTCTTGTCTAAATACTTATTGTCTCAGGTCTAGGGCTATTCGCTAGGACTTCGCTTCTCCTTCGCTCCAGTGAATGATTCGCTAGCTCATTCACACAACGAATTTAGGCTCATTTTCTTTCTGTATGAACAACACCATGCTCTCCAAGGCCTTCGCTGGCAAGTTCGTTATGTGAACTTGTCGATGTTTTTCTGGGTAGGTTCACTAGCAAGTTCCCTGTGCGAACTTGTTGATGTTTTCATGTTGACTTGGTTTCCTTTTTAAAATTTCTTGTGTCTTACTCTTCATGTTTTCATGCCTAATTCCTACACAATAGCACATAAATCAAAGCAACCAAGACATTTTCACACAATGAAGCATATCATCAAAAACAATAGTGATTTTAATCACTTTCGCTATAAAAAGAATGAAAGATGCCAACATTTGATAGATCAAATAAGCAAAGTTTGGCATCTAACATACATCCTAAAATTCTTACTATAGATATTTAATGGATAGTTCAAACAAACTAGAGAAGTAGTCACTTGACCATATCCGAAGTGTCAACAATCATACTCCTGACCATGGGTAACAATTTTAAACCCAACCACTTAGCACAACAAAAATAAATGAAAGAATGTGTTAGACCAGTGTTAACAATAGCAATTAGAGGAATACTATATAATAACATGTACCTCAAATCAACCTATTTGTATTAGTAGTCTCGATACCATACAATGCAAATACTTTTCCTCTTGACTGATTCTTCTTAGGCTTATGACAATTGGTATTGATGTGACCTTGCTCTTCACACTTGTAGTAAGTGACAACATTACTTCTGCAATCTGTAGCTTGATGCCCTGGCTTCCCATATTTGAAGCAGTTCACAGTCGTACTCTTGCACTCAGAGATGAGATGCCCAAAATCACCATATTTATAACACTTCACAAAATTAGGAGCTCCTTCTCCTACTTGGATTTTCATCATCAGCAGTCCTCTGCTTCCCCTTAACAGATGGAGCACCATACGGTTTTCCGTGATTCAGGTTACCATTTCTCTTGTCACTAACAGTCTTGTAATGGGAGGATCTATCATGATTTTTTCATCATAGATACGATACTTGTTAACCAGCACGGAGAGCTGGAAAGTTTCCTGATACCCAACGAATTGCTTAATCTCAGGGCGTAGTCCATTGTCAAACTTGATACACTTAGACATCTCAGCCTTTGCTCCATTACAGTGAGGCCAGAACCTAGACAATTTTTCAAATTTGGTGGCATAATATGCAAAAGACATATTTTTTTGCTTAAGCTCAAGGAATTCAACCTCTTTCCAGCCACACACATCAGCCGGGAAATATTTTTCCAAGAATGCTCCCTTGAATACATCTCAAGTAATCACTGTACCATTAACCTCAAACCTACGTTTGGCATTATCCCACCAATACTCTACTTCTTCGGACAACATATAAACACCATAACAAATCTTCTAAGCATTTTACCATACCATTGCTCGGAAGATTTTCTCGATCTTCTGCAACCAAACTTGTGCGCCCTATGAATCATTCCTTCCTTTGAAGGTTGGTTATTTGTAATGCTTGAGCTATAACTGTCAAGGAATCAATAATAGTATGATCATTTCTCCCAGCCATTTCCTTCATTATCAACAAGCAATCATTAGAATAAACATTGCATCGACAATGTTTATACACATGTCGTATACTAGGAATAATTAAAATCACAAAAACCTAGCCAAACAAACCAACTTACTTTGATACCACTATGTAACACCCTAACCCTTGCACATAAATTATCATGGAATTTGATTCAAACATAATACAACCTTTGGGTGTCACACACAATGAACATATAACCTGCTCCGAAACACGGTTTATAACAGAATAGTTTAATACACACATTTGTTCTTGGGATGTTTACATGACATCCAACACATCTGATATGTACTTGGGATGTTTACACGATATCAAACTCATTTGATGTTTAAGGTGTCATCACAGCAGAATCATTAATAAATAAATTAACAACAATATTGTAACTCACAATATCTAGTCTCATAAAAGTTAACCTCATAACAAAGCAAAAGGAGTTTATAACGGTCAGCTCAAAACAACATAGAAAATCTCAATCATTTATCCCTCAACTCGGTGAATCATGATCAGAACTAGGCACCACCAGTCAAAGCAATAAAATAAAGAAGTAACTCCAAGAGCTATCTTTTACTTACTTCAATAATGCTACTCCTGAGTATCTGCACGAGGTCTATCTAAAGGCAACATTCAAACAGAAAGGGTGAGAAATACATTCAAATAATTAACGATGAATAAACAATCAAAGTAGATTAAATACAATACATTTCAAACATAATCCATTATGCACCACAACACATGTATTCATGTTTCACCCACTTCACCACAATACATAATCAATATGCAATGTGACTCTTAACAACATTATAGACTCATATGCATGCGGTGCCAATCTCAACAATGGTTCTAATTATGAACTTGGTTCCAATCAACTACAAACCCATGAGCCTCACACTAAGCTCTAAGCCTCAAAATTAAGCTTAGGACAATTACAGGTCACCAACATCGAAATCTATAATCTCCTTTTTCATAACAATAACAACTCATGATGCATCAATAAATGTATGCATCACCATAACAACTCAACAACACAAACTATATCACATCAACCGCATAATTTCCTATACGACATCAATAGGACAGTTTCGCATTGAAACCATGCATTACAACCCACATGTAATCAAAATACAACAATCAAACCGCCTGCAATTATATTAGCAATTTTCGACATCAATTCATCAACAACAAAAACTCAAGGATTTGCTAAACGGTTCATCACATAATCATGAAAACCAAAACAACAATACACATATAATCTTAGTCTAATCATCCTTACTCTCTCAAATACCGTGTAGTTTAGTGTGTTAGCTTTCCAACACTTTGAACGACATCTAAGTCAGACTTACGGAATGAAAGTTATGACCACAATCGTCGGGATATGTCAACTAATTCGAAAAAAAATATCAAAATTGTAATGTGTAATTGATTGCACTCAGGATGCAGTCGATTATCAATAAAGCATTTTCTAAAATTTTGCATTGTGCAATCGATTGCACTGAAGGATTTTTTCCAAATTTGCACTAGTGCAATCGATTGTAATCAGGGTGCAATCAATTGCAGCTGAAGGATTTTCTTAAAAAAATAGTTTTCTTTGTTACGATTGCAAAAACGATTCTAACCCTTCAAACCTTATACCAGTGCCAAATTAATCCACCAAAAACTCTCAAATTCATATTCTAACATTACCAATGGATCAAACAAAATAAAATCGACACAACTACAGTTTTTGTTTATGATTTCATCACCCAAAATCATTCCCTAAAACCCCAAATTTTCATAAATTCTCAAGAATACAACAGCCACATATCAATACACACAATTGGAAATCAAAACATAGCATATGAAAACAGTACCATCTTCACATTCTCATCAATATTCATCAAGGTAAGAACAACTTTATTAAAGGTTAAGGTAACCTCTCTACTCATTCAAGATTTAACACTCATATATGAATAATTCCCTCTACCTTATATTTTCATGATTTTCTAGCAAAAGCAAGGTGAATTGGTGTTCTTCCCTCAAGCCCTAGCACTACTTGTCAATCTTTCTCTCCAAAACCCTTTTCTATATCATGCACTAATAGAATGAAGGCTACTTCTCTATAATTTTATGTTTTTATAAAATAATTAACTATCTCTCTCTAATTACGTCTTTTGCCCTAATAAATAAACCTCTTACTCATTGTTCCCCTTATTTCTATCAATTCACACTTTTCAACCCATTCATACTAATTCCACATTTCTATTATTTTAATTAATTAATTATACCTAACAAACTAGTTAACTCACCTAATTCACATAACATAATTATTTAATTAATTTCTCACCAATTAAATTAAATAAATAAATAGAATAATCGATAATTCTAAATCGGGGTGTTACAGTCCTTGCACTCTACTTCAGCGTGATTAATGGGGGGTTCAAAGTTATGAGGGATTATAGTGGTACCGTTTTCAATGGATTGGTTTATTGGTCTGCATGATTATGACGATTGCATTTTAGAAGAAAAAAATAGAAAAAAATACGAAAAACGTTGGAAGAAATTGCCATTTTCATTAAGACAGTAAAGTAATGAAAAAATGATTGAAATAACAAAATGTTTTTTTATTAATAATGATAAAACATATGAAATAAAAGGGTGCCCTACAAATGATTCTTAAGCCTTGGATAAAGTAAAAAGATTCGGAAAAAAAATAAATTACTATGATATTGGAAAGATCTCGGGAATTTCAATGGCCTTCCAATTATCAAGCGTTGTATTTGGGATGCAACCGTACACCAAGCACGGTGTCTCTTCTTTCATTGCGACATCTTTGATAGCAACTATTTGATTGTCGTGGATGAATTATACGCTATAGAAGCCTTCTTGGATGCTTTGGATGTAGGTTTTCTTGGCTTTAGGAATCAGAGTTCCTTTCTTCTTCAGAGATGGAACATAACCCAATCCATAGCGATCTCAGAAGGTTTATCAGCTGTCCCTAACCTTCGGTGTTGCCCATTTCTACCATCAATTTGGCGTTCTTCAAAGCATAGTCCCTTTCACCCATTATAACAATGTTGGCGATCTTTAAAGCTTGGAAAGAAGTTTTCAAGGCTTCATCACCTGCTTCTATATAGTAGAAGGATGATAGATGGTTGACTAGCAAGTCTTCTTTTCCTGAAATGATTATTAGTTTGTCTTTGACTACAAACTTCAGTTTCTGGTGCAGGGTGGATGTAACAGCGCCGACTGTATGGGTCTACGAACTTCCGAGCAAATAGTTGTATGTTAGATTGATGTCCATAACCTGAAAATTGATTTTAAATATATACAGGCAAATCTGTATAGGAAGGTCTACTTCACCAATGGTTGTCCTTCTCAACCCATCAAATGCTTTCATTACCAGAGCGCTGGCCTCATGGGTGCTTCCTCGAAGGAGAGTTTTGCAAGTGTAGATTTTGGCATAACATTTAGTGAAAAGCCAATGTCCACAAAAACTCTAGCAAGGACATCATACAGACATTTCATAGATATGCGTATTACTCTATTATGGTCTCTTCCCTTAGTTGGGAGTTCATCATTGCTAAAGCTCAAACTGCTACAAGTAGTGATATTGGATATTGCTCCATCAAATTGGTCCACTATTATGTTCTGATTCACAAGAGCCTGGTTTAGTACCTTTAGTAGTTCTTCCTGATGTGCTTCGGAGTTTAGCAACAATGAGAGTATAGATATCTTAGAGAGCATTTGGTGTAGTTGGTCTACCATTTTATACTTGCTTCTCTTGATGATTTTCAAGAATTCATTAGCCTCTTCGAGGGACATAACCTTTTGACAAGATCTAGCTCCTTGTTAGAACTCAACATTCCTTTCCCATCTAATGCTCCACCTAATGTTTTTGTGGTTACCCCTCTAAGCCGTCCAGGCACGAAGACACAACCACTCCGGGTCATCCCATTACTTCCAGTGATGTGGGTAATATCGTCTTATATAGTTTCCACATGTTTATCCTTAGCGATAACTTCCTTTACACCAACAAATTCAGTCACCTCCTATTTCTAAGGCACAACTTTCCTACTTTTATAAGGGAAAGGTACTGGAACACGGATAACAAGTGATGATCTCTGGCTAGCCATTGGTTGAACTTTCTCCCTCTAGTAGACAATCTCAAGAGGCTTTGGTATTTCAAAGTGAGGCTCCAAGGTTGAGATGTTTTCATCGTTTTTAGCATGACTAATTTGTAGAATTCCTTAATCTATTAAATTTCAAATATTGTTCTTCATAATATTCCATCCTTCCAGATAGGTACTATACTCGACAAATCCATCATGTTTTTCTTAGATAAAGTATGATTCCACCAACTTTGCATGGAATGACACTAAACGAGTTTTCACTTACTCTACCTCTCATTCTACAAGATGGCTTAAGCTTTCATCAATAGCATTAATGGTCAGACCATTATATCCTTGCAAATGATTACTTTTGACATTCAAACCATCCTCTTTGAAAATCAGAATCTTATCGTTGATCAACTCCTGTACCTTATGTAACACCTTATTCTACCCCACAGATATTACGGCAAAATAACACGGATTTCAGAGTAAAATATTAACTTTCATTAAAAAGACACAAAAGGGCGTACATTTCTCAAAGTCAACAAAATTGGTCAATACTCCGTAACGACGGGTTTTTCTCAAAGTACATCAAACAATATAAAACCGTGGAACTCAAAGTATAAATCAAGGTTTCTCCTCAAAAGGGAACATCAGTAAAATAACCCAATGATATATAATCAACTCAAAGAACCCAACCCGATGTTACATATCAGAGCAAGACCCCCTAAATTAACCATAAAGGCTAACGACTCTAAAACTTCAAAATACTCCTCGACGGCGTCCACGGCTAAACTTGCTCGTCTGCACATTACCCACGTGGAGGTAACATTCAAACAAGCAGGGTGAGTGAAACAATTCATAATAATCAATGTATAACAATTAATGCATAAACGACATATTACTCATAATTATATTCAACACATTGATATCCTTCAAATATGCCTCAAAGGCCATAACGTCATAATTCATACAAAAAGATTCATAGATGCAATGTGACACAACTAAATGAATGTGGTACCAATCATCACAACGCGATGGACACTGGGCCATCAACCCTCCATAGATCCCCATCAATAGGATCGGAGCACATCAAAATACTTCACATTCGCACAGTGGGATTGAAGCCAAAGTAATCGAGGTCCTGAACCGAAGTCCGGATGCACATGAATGCATGATGCACACTTCATAAATCATCCTCATAATAACAACATATAGTGCATCATCATTCATCATATTCATCATATTCATCATACGCCATAATTCCTCATACTAATCATCATACGACATATCATCATAATTCATCATATTAATCATCATACAACATATCATCATAATTCATCTTATTACTCATCATACAACATATCATCATAATTCATCATACTAATCATCATACAACGTATCATCATAATTCATCATATTAATCATCATACAACATATCATCATAATTCATCATATTACTCATCATACAACATATCATCATAATTCATCATACTAATCATCATACAATGTATCATCATAATTCATCATATTAATCATCATACACCATATCATCATAATTAATTAATCTCACACATCATGTCATCATATAATCACGTATAAATCATATATTAGCTCATAGTCATATTATCCCATATTATCCCATATTAATTCATAATACTACCCCCATATCATCTCATATTAATTTATCAAATTATACTCACTGTAATCCCCACACTATCGCCTATCAATCACATAAACTTCACAGTTCTACTCATGTTAATTCGCCATATCATCACATAGTATTCACATATTAATCCCTAATATCATCTCACATTGCCTCATATTAATTCTTCATAATTACACTCGCGGTAATTCTCATACTATCACTTATTACTCACACAACCTCACTGTCATACTCATGGTAACTCATCACAGGCATCCCAGAATCAAACATCACGACATCACTGCACATGATCACTTTCGCGAACTCTGCTACATTAGCTGGCTTGCTCGCTAGGCGAGTCGGTAGCAAGTCTTCGCTGGCTTGCTCGCTAGGCGATCCTGTAGTGAACCTTCACTGGCTTGCTCGCTAGGCGAGCATAGCGATGACAACAAAACCTGTTACGACCAAAACTGATTCATGTCCAAATACTCATACGATTTACTTACCCAATGCCCCCAAAACATCATTAAAACATCCCCAATGTCATACGGCGATAATGACACCAAATTTATGGTTTATTAGGTCAATCTAGCAATATTTGCACTGCCTAAACCACTATTTTCCTGCAATTGCTCTGAGTGCATCGGAGTTACTCGCATTTGAATATTCCTATTCCTACAGGGTCAAACATATCACAATCCAAGGTTTTGGCCAAGAAGGCCTAAGGTTTCCTTTCTCATGTTACACATCAAATAGTCAGGTATACTAACCACTAACCACAACCTCCAAGGTTTCATTATCAGTTTCCCTTAATTTCCCACGATCAACCCAAAATACCCTAAATCATAAACTTCACCATAAACACACCGAAAGGCATACATAGAAAATCATGAAATGCGATACTCCCCATACCTTAGCCGATTCAAAGCTTTCACGATTAACTCCGACAATCTTCCGAAGCTTTTGCCTCCACTGATCCCTCCTCAGAGCTCTAGCCTCCATTCTTTTCACGGTTAACCAAATGAATCCCAAACCTTCAGAATTCTATTTTGTCAAACTTAGACTTGGGCCACATAATTGGCCTTTTCCCATAACACCCATACTAACTCTTCATAATGCCCAATTTACCCTTATTTCACTTATATTTATTTTAATTCATAATAATATTAATAAATCCATATTACATACTATTATTCCAAAATAAATACTCCAAATATGCATAATTCCCCAATAATTCCCAAAACCACCGAAAACACCAAAAATACGAATATTCTCAATTAAATAAATTAATTAAAATATTCCGATTAAATTCGGGGTGTTACACCTTAGCTTTTAGAGCCATGCAATCATCCAAATAATTCTCCACCGCCCCTTCATGGTATTCACATCTAGTGTTTGGATTGTACCATGGCGGGTATGCTTATGTCAAAGGTGGAAGAGATCGGGGAACCAACATTCTGAGTCAAATGTGGGTAGAGTTGATTGCACACTTTAGGAAATGGATCGAATAGAGCCATGCTCCTTCTACATTTATTTTGACCCTTATTGTGGTTATGATTCTGAGGAGCGAAAGACAGTGGTTATTGATATGTCGGCCTAGCTGGTGATGAACTGGTGTTGCTACTGCTATGTATAGTTGCGTATAGTACATTGTTGGAGGTGGAGATTATTGATAGACCCAAGGATGGTAGGGTTTCACATTGTGAGACTTTCCACTACCAGTTATAACTGCATTGGTTTCCCCTTCCTTTTTCTTTTGGAAGTTTCCAGAGAACTTCTTCATTCCACTTGATGCCCTAGTATCACCTGGAATCTTCCCGCTTTTCATTCCATGCTTGATTCTTTCTTCTATGGTCACCAGATCTAAAAAATTCAGATGAGACACTTCCGACCATTTTTTCATAGAAAGGAAATTGTAAGGTATCCATGAACATGTCAACCAGTTCTCGTTCAGCTAATGATGGTTCGACTTGAGAAGCTAGTTCTCTCCAGCGCTGAATGTGTTGCTTAAAAGATTCTTTATCCTTCTTGGTCATGAATTTCTTCCAACAAAATTCTAAAATTCCCCTCTGCCATTAATCATGGGACACTTTCTCTTCGCCTTGTTGTCTCTCTCATTGAAACAGGCTTGCAAAGATATCTCTGCCTTTGCCTTATGAATATTCCTTTCCTCTATTCTCTTCTCATGTGCTTCAAGAGAGCTCTACAGCTCCTCTTTGCTCATTATCGTAAGATCCTTCGATTCCTCATTCACTAGGACTATATTTTCTAATCATGTCATCAAAGAACGCAAATTTTTTTAGACAACATATTGCTCCATGACCGTTTCTCCACATGTTTTTACTGGATTCACCAACAGAGTAATTCTCGTTATAAAATCGTTAATGGTCTCCTTCTCTTCCATTTGAATCAATTCAAGATGATGTTTGTGAGTTTGTAACCTCACTGCCTTCACCTTGCCAGCTTCTGCGTATGATTTCTCCAAGATTTTCCACACTTGCTTCGATGATTCACAATCACCAACTTTCTCGAAATTATTCGTATCGACACGTTGATGGATTAAAAACAGTGCTTTGAAATCTTTCTTCTTCTCTTCTTATGCGCAGTCGTTGGACATCTGCTACACCTTCGGCAAGAGGATTCACAACATTTTTGATCACTTCAAGAACATCTCGGTAGCCAAACAACATCTTCATCTGCTTGCACCATTTGTCATAATTCTTTGCATCAAAGGTGAGTATGTTTGCAGGGATTCTTTCATTGGAGACTGAATTGATTGTACACAACGTGTTTGATAGATCAAAACGAGTTTTGATACTGTTAGGACATTAATTCTAAGGGATCAACATGAGGGAGCATTTTTACATTAGGGACTTCATTATATTAATAAACAACACATTTTGTAATAGACACACTACACATCACCCAAAATTTTAAAGTAATAGATGTGTGGATTATCTTATTTATAAATGTATAAATCTCCAATTTTTTAATCAATATGAAACTTCCACCTATTATGGAACTTCCACCTACTTTATTTCTGAAATGAACAGAAAGCTTTTTTGTCACTAACCTCACATAGTAACTAAATATTATTATAATTTATAATTAAATGTTAATTATGTTATTATAATAATCTATACACACGTAAAGAAAGATTTGTTTTTTTTAAAAGAAAAAGAAAGATTAGCTATACGTAGTCTTTACAATGACTAGAAATATGGTTAGATGGAGTACGGCACGCTTAAACGAATACTAATTAAACCTTATCTTCAATTAAAAATTGATTACACCTTAATTTTTTTAATAAGATAATAAGTAAAGATTATAGTTATCAAAGTTCCGAAACCTTTCCGTTCGTGTTTCTGTTTTTTCTGTCTCTATATATATTGCACAAACCTTGCTTTTCTTCACAATCAAATTAAACTTCAACTTTTCAAACCTTTCATCATCATCATCAACTATCATCCATGGCATCTAAATCTGAATCTCAAAGTAAACTCAAAATTTCAACATCACCAACAAGTGAAAGTGGCATACCAAAAGGTTCATGTTTGTGTTCTCCAACAACACACGAAGGTTCTTTCCGTTGTCGTTTACATCGTGGCTCTACATCATCAACAACTACTTCAACTTGGATGAAACGCACCAAATCCATGCCTAATACTAATAATAAGCATGTCGTTTTTGTCTCTCCAAACTCTACTTCATGATGATGTTGTTGATCATAGTATATACGACGACATACAAGATGTTGTGAGTAGTGATGTTTCATATGTATGTAATTTTATGAATCATACTTTGCGACTCTTGATTAATTACTTCAAAAATCAGAAATTATACTGTTAAGTGTTAATTCTTGAAATTAATCTTCTTGTTCCACGTATCTTCTATTTGTCTATTTTCAATTTACATATATTTATTAAGTTTAGAAATTATTTTCTTTACAATTTAAATTTTGTATTTAATCGAACAGTTTAATTTTTAAATTTTTTATAATGTATATAAAATATGAATTTTTGATGTAATAATTTTTTGCATAATAATTTTGTTTACTATCTTATTTCTCTATACCAATTAAATAACTTGATTTTCTAAATCATCAAATAAATCTTTACAATATTCTTAGTACTTTAATGGACAAAAGTAGAAAAACAAGCACTGTAGTACCTGTCTTCTTGACTTGACACTAACTAATTATTATGAATAAATCATATTTAATCTATAAAAAAAAAGTATGAGGAAAACATAAATGATAGAAGTTATAATGAGTGGATATAATTTATTTAAAATAATAATCATGATAGTAGGAATTGTATTTGGGATTCAACTAGTTTCGATTTCGTTTGTATTGTTGGATTAGAGTATTTCTTGTATTTTTATTTATGAAATTAATTGTGTATAAAAAAATTAAAATAATAATATCTCTTCCATAATTGAGATTAAATATATATAATCATTAGGAGGAATTGGGAAATTTATGTCCACAAAAATTTGAAAAAGCTAAAAATAAAAGTAGACACAAATATAAATAGATTTTATCCGTTTATACTTATTAGTGATCCATATTCAGATTTCAAAGTATATATTATCATTTATGTGCTCTTTTTTGGTTCACCCATTTTCAGTCTTGACATTGTTTTTTATGGACAATATGAAAACGGTTTGAATTGGATTGGATTCTAATGGTCTATGATTTTGAAGGTATTGCAAATATATTACAGAAGATAATATCGTACAATTATTTGATCAACTAGGGTTGAAGAAATTGATTAATTTGGATTGGAGAGATGCATAGAAATTGAAGAAAAATCCACCTAACTTCCAAATGAAAACCATTGGCTCAAGAATCTTGACAAAGACAGTGCTATATTCTATAATAAATTAGATTTCCCTTTCTTTTTGTCGCTTTCTTAGTATTCCAATTGATAATTAAATATTTATCTCAAATTTCGCAATCATCTAATTTGAATTATAAGTTTTTGTTGGCGGATAATATATAATTATGTTTATGGATAAGAATTCAATTTAAAATGTTCAATTATTTAATTTGAATTGCTTAGTTGATGTAGGTAAGATAATTGAATTTCTTAGTTATCTAAGAGTATATATATATTGCATGAAATTTGATTTAATTTGACATAATTATAGGTAAATTAAAATTATAAATACATACAGATTAATATAAAATAAATCTAGATTCTATCACATATTTATAGTCAAAGTGGGAGTTCGACATGCGTTTAGACTGTTTTTGGAATCATCAAAAAGAAATTTAGGAAGGTATTTGAATAAAATATTGACTATCTGGTGCTGGGAAGAAACATGAAGAACGCAAGCCTGACCACGAGAAACCTTCTCCTGAACAAAGTGAATGTTTATCTCATTGTGTTTAGTACGTTGATGTTGGACATGATTGTCGGCTAGGTAGATATCCCTAACATTGTCATAATACACTAGATATCGCGGTGAGAATAGGATATCAAGATATTAAATTAACTTGAATCACAAATCTTAATTCATCACCGATCTTTAATTTATCCAAGGGAAGGAAAAAAGAACGAATAAACCCATAAACATGCAATGCAATGCAAAGCAATAAAGAGAATATAAGGTTCGGGGGTTTGTTATACCTAGGGAAGGTGCTAGCACCCTAAGTATCTATAGTACTCTACAGGAACCTCTTGTGTTAATGTGTTATTTGTTATTTGCTTGTTAAGGGTGAAAAAGAAAAGGGGAGACTTAAGGTGTTATTCCTAAGTATGCTCGCCAAGACATTGCATCTCGTGCCTACGTATCCTGACTAGTATGGAATCAGAGCATTCGTAGTTCACCTCACTATGGGTGAAAACAATGTTTGTTGGTTGGTTTTAGGAGAAGAGACAGATTGTCATCTTAAGAAGAATACTTAACTAAACCACCACAAACATGCAGAAGATGGATCTATGCTTCATGTTAAGAGAAGAACTCCAACTCGGATATAGAATCGACGAGTATGTCACATACCTCTCTCAAGTGGGAAAAAATCATCTTTCTCAACTATGTCATGGGATAGGAGAATTACATCTCAACTAGGGATGACTCATGTCTAATTCTCTCATGGGAGAAATGAAACCTAATTGTGAGTTATCTAAAGTTGAAATATCCTAAGGGGAACTAGCCTAAGAATACAAACTAAGTATGTACATCCTAAGGTGATCAACCTAAGGGGAAACATGTATCAAGCAAAGAGATAAAATATGAAAATGAACAAAAATACAATGTACATGACTATAAAGTCAACCACAAGTCCTTCCCTTAAACTTACAACATAGGCAACCACAATATCAGAGGAATAGAAATGATGGACATCAAATATCAAAGCTAAAGATCATGATTGAATATCAACATGTGAGGAAATTAATATAACATCCAATCAACTTATAAAATAAGATATCACATCATGGGTCAAGTATGCATCATAATAAGTACAGATGAAAACTAAGAAGGCACAAGCATATAAGAGTGTGAAAACCTAAACAGACATCAAAAGTCAAGATATCCAAACAAAATAGACTAAAATGATATGATAACAAAGAAGGTTAGTAGCTACATCACCATACATTCAACATCTTTCAAAGATATAGAAATGAGCACAAGAATACCATACAAGCATCAAAACATTAGTCACACTTGTCAACAACTTGTTAACACAAAATAAAGTCTAAAATGGTCCAAACATTGAAGTCAAATCATTCAACCAAGATGGGGCAATAGCAAAACCAAGTAATTCAACTCATAAGCATCATCATGATGTAAAACTCAATCAAGAATCAAACTCAAGACATGTGTAAAGAAACAAGCATGTATCATCAAAGTCATCCATGGAAGGAAATAAACACAACATGCAAATAGATTGAGACAAATGAATGAGAAAAGGGAATTGAAACAAATGAGGTCAGAAGTACAAACATGACTCTTCAAGTCACTCAAGATCAACAATCATCAAATAGATTCATACAAGAACAAAGCTAAAAAAACTAGGTCAAAGTATGCACAATATCATGGTCAAAGCATCATCAACTTGACATAGTATTCAAAAGTAGAAAAATGATCAAATAAAACTAAAAGCTCAAACACATGTTCATACACTTAAGTGTGCGTGTGTGTACAAGACGTTGTTAGAATAAAGGCACAAGAGCATACACAAAATCAACCAATAAGCTAGGGCATCTCACAAGTCGAGCATAAATTGAGGGTCATAAATAATCAAATGAAAAGCACACCAAACAACATCATCAAAGCTCAAAAAAAGCACCCAAACATCACCACATTATATTTCAAAACATAGAAAAAGATTGACTCAAGGGAAGGTGTACAAAGCATCAAAAGAACTAAACTCTAATTTAAGGGCAAAAGTTGAAACACTCTTTTAAAAAAATCAAAATAAAATAGAAAAATATTTTTCAAAAATAAAATAAAAATGTGATAAAAACTAAAGACATTAAAAAGTATAAGAATTATTTTTATGGATTTTTATGATATTTGGAATTAATAAAATAAATCAAAAATGTAAATAAAAAGAAAAGAAAAAAGGAAAGAGTGGAGGGGGTGTAAAAGTAAATCAGAACAAAAAAAAGAAGCTTAGGCGTAATGGGCCAGGGGAGGATGGGGTTGCAAAAAGTAAACAACCCAGGGCCCAAAGATAGTAAGCCCAGAACGCCCAGGGGTTCACCAAGAACCCTAGTCAACACGTGTTGACTCTATGAGGAATCTGAGGCGTTAGATTAATGCTGAATCAAAGCTTTGAATCAGATCAAAGGCCAAAAAGGAGGTGCATGGGAAGGATCAAAGGGATGCATGCACAGGATCATGGTGATGGATTACAAACCGGTGACACGTGTTACCGGAAATGGAATCCAAAACATCAAAAATTAATAAAAACAAAGCAATGGTGGGTTCAACATCATTCTCACAATTATTTCTCTCTTTTCACCTTTATATCGCTCTCTCTATTCTCAAAGCTTTGCAAAAAAACCTCTAACCAACTCTCCGGAGAAGATGGTGGTTAGAGGCCAGTCACGGCGGCGCCGCCACCTCTCTGCATCCAAACCCTAAAATCAAACCCCAACCCCCGCTAAACCAACCCTTTTGAGTCCAAATCTGGACTCAGGAGTTCATGTTTCGCGCTTAAACGGCTAAATCGAACACAATTTAAAAACCCTAAATCCCAAAGTAGTTACAAATCAACACAATCAACACGAGAAATCAAGAATACTCAAAAAGGAAGATCCAAGCATGCTACAAGAAGTCGAAAAAGAGGAGGGAACGTACCTAATCGGAACCTTGTCTGATTACCAACTCCGGTGAAGACAACTATTCATGTAAACCTTCTATGCCTTTTTGTTCCTCCCTTTGTCTTCCTCTACTGCTTGCTGTTTGAATGATATTGTTGTAGCTCTTCTGTTCTTCGAATTTCAGTGTGAAATTTGAAGAAGAAATTATGATTTTTTTAAGTGAGCTCTGAGTGAAAATGGTAGGTTTTTTTTCTAGTTTATCGTGGTTGTCCTCCCTTTTCTAATGAATGAATGGTATTATATATATATATATATATATATATATATATATATATATATATATATATATATATATATATATATATATATATATATATATATGAAGGTGAGAAAAACACTTAGAAGGGGGGGTTGAATAAGGGTTTAGAAAAGATTATGGCAATAAAAACACAATGATTTTTATCCTGGTTCGTTAAACTCAACTAATCCAGTCCACCCTATCAAGAGTGATTTTCCTTTCTCCATAAGAACTTAATCCACTATATACAAATAGATTACATTGTCAAACACTAAGAACAACTGTCTTAGTCTTCTCAAGAACTACTAACCACAACTTGGTCTTCTTAAGGAACCTTTACAAATAAATGTAAACTAACAAGTGTGTTTGAGTTTGCTTCTAACAAGCTTTAATCACAACTGTGATTTTTTACACAAGTATTAAGAACGAATGATAAAATTATTTCAGCTTTGAATGATTGTATGAGAGTTGTGAAATAACTTGTTATAGATTCGTTGGTTATTCGTTAGCCTTGAAGAGATGTTGAAAACGTCCTTTTATAGTGCTGAAAGTCCAATGCTTGAAGACTGTGCAAGTAGAGTAGTTGTAGCCTTTTGTCTTCACATGACTTTTCTTTTCTCACAAGTAGAATGTTCAGAGAAATGCCTTTTGCTTGAATCCTTGTGTCTATCACAAATAAGGAATAGTTCCGTTGGAGAGGACGTTGAGAACAGTATCAAGTCTATTCACGTGCTGACATCTTTTCAAACGTAAACAACATCAGATCCTCTGATGTGCTACTTGTTCTTCAGATCAGATTCAATGAAATTAGAGTTGCAGCAATAGTGATTTAGCTTGAGTGATCTGATCAGAGCATAACTGTTTATCAGAGCCTCTGTACTTGCAGCGTAAAGTACATTCAGAGTCTTCTGAAACAATGCTTTAAACTCTTCATACAAAATCTTCAGCTACGCTTCAGATGCTTCTACTGCTTCTGCTTCAGAGTCTTCTGCAGCTTCTGCTTCAGAGTCTCTTCTGGCAACGCTCAGAGTTTTTTGATGAGTTGCTTCTGATGCTTCAAAGCCTTGCGTAGACTACTGTTCATATGCATTTTTGCTTCTATAAGAATATTTAATTTAATATCTGAAACAAAAACACTTGAACAAAATTAGAGTATATATTTTTTTACTACAAAATTTCATTAGTGTTATCATCAAAACATAAAGATATATTGAACATCAATCTGTGTTCTAACAATCTCCCCCTTTTTGATGATGACAAAAACATAGGAAATTTTGTTCAATAAAAGGATAAATATATAACTCCCCCTAAGATAAAGAATCTCCCCCTGAAATGAATACTTTAATAGAAGAAAATACTTCCCTTTGCATGAGTATACTTTTCAGATTTAGAGCCTGATTAGAATCCTGGTTAGAATAAACTTTCCAGAATCAGAGCTTGATTTGCTTTCCAGAAACAGAGCCTGGTAATAGCTTGATTTACTTTCAAAAATCAGAGCCTGGTTTACTTTTACTGATTTTCTTTCCAGAATCAGAGCCTGGTTAGTTTTTAGGATCAGAGCCTGGTTTGAATTATCAGAGCCTGGTAATCAGAACCTGGTTTGAATAAAAATCTGATTTGGGGATTCTCAGGGTAACTTCAATGAATTTTGTCAGATGAACTCAATAGTTCTGAAACACTAAAAATTCATGTTAAATATAATTTATCATGTATGAATTCCATTTTAGTAACTGTTTATATTTGAACAATCAGAAATTCTTTTTCTCCCCCTTTTTGTCATATCAAAATGAAAACTTTTAAAGACAAACAAAAGGTTAACACAAGAAAATAGGATAAAGCTGATAACATCAACAGATAATCAAACATACAGATTCATTCAAAGATAATCAGAGTACATCAGAACAAAACATGGTTCAAAGAAATCAGAGACATAACAAAATAACACTTAAAGTGCACAAACATAAGAACTAAGATAAGCGTGATGCAAGAAGTTTAAGGATGTGGGTCATCTCAGAAGTAGATTCCTCTTGCTTAGCCATCCATTTATGTATGTTGTCTGTTTTCTCATATTATTTTGCCCAGCTTCCAACACAACAATCTTATCTTCTAGGTCTGGATGCTCTTTCTTAACTTTAGACAAAGTAGCAGGAGCAGATTCAGATGCAGGAGTAGGAGCAAATTCAATGATCGTTGCAGATGCAGATTCTGGAGGCACAGATTCAAATGGTTGGTCAACAATCATCAGAGCTAATGGATTGGTTTCCAGAGTGACTTCAGGAGCATATTCTTCAATAGTCTTAGAAGTAGCAGTTACTCTAGATTTTGAAGGTGCATCCTCAAGAAGCAATGTTGGAGATCTGTTCACATTCCATAGTGTATGTCTGACAACTTCAGCAAATCTGACATTTGTGTCATCGGAGAAAATGGTGTTCAGATTAGAAGCCACATAGTTGAATCTGATAATGAACTTAATCCATCATTTTTCATAAGCTTCTGGATTAATGCTTGAGAGACATTCCTCCTTAACAGAGTCCAAACTCATCCTGATTTCTCTCTTGAAATTAGCAAATAAGGCATTAACATCTAACCTAGATTTAGGTTTAAGGTAGGCTTTCAGAGGTGATGGTTTGGGTTGTTCTGGTGGGGGTGGTATGGTAAAGGTTGGGATAATGAACAGAGGACGAGGATAAGAAGGTAATGAAGGATGTTCAGATGATGAAATGAAAGCTTTGAATCTGGATAAGGATGATTTGGGAAATAAGAATTGTTTAAAATTTGATGCAGAGGGAATGACATCAAATGGTGTGGAAGTATAGGGGATAAAAACAAAATTTTGAGAGTGCAGAGGTTTTGATGGAATGATATATGGTAGTTGTTTTAGATAGGTTTGAAGAACAAAGGGAAGGATAGTTGAAGAAATAGGTTTATGTGGAATGGTAGGAGCAGATGCTTCTCTTCTGATATAAAAGTTCTTGAGTTTTAGGCCATATGGAAGGGGACCATAGGGATATGGTTTAAATGTAGTGAAGGAAACAAACTCAGATGTTCTTGGTTCATAGCCACGGAGAGAGGGTGGTGAGTTTATTTCTGGTGGTAAGTCAGATTCAAATGAATCAGATGATTCAGATGAATGACAGGATGTGGAAGAGATTTCAACCAAAGTTGTCTGAGGTTGAATATCTAACACATCAGAATCAGATATTAAAGGTTCAGAAGGTTGGATAGTTTCTGTTTCAGAATTAGAAGGAATGGACTGTTCTGGTTGTGGTTGTTGTTGTTGTTCTGGTTCTTGTGGTGTTGGTTTTGTTGGTTTTGGTTCTGCTGGTGTTGGTTTTGTAGGTTTTGATGTTTGTGGTTCTGGTGGGGGAATTTTAGATGTTTGTTGTGGTGTAGAGGTTTGTTTATCAGAAGGGGGAATATCAGATGGTTGAGAAAGTATTGGTTTAGAGTTATACTTTTCAGATGGAGTTGCTTTTGGTTGGGGTACAGAAGAAACTGTTACATAAGGTTTCTTTGGTTTAGAAACATGAGGAGGAGAGGGTGAAGGAGATGGTATAGGGTCATAGATAGGAGGATCAGATGTTAATACCTCTTTGACAGTTTCCAGAATAGAGTCTAAACTTGCCTCAGGAGGATTAGCCTTTTGCTTCTTGACTCTCTTGGGTTTCACAGCAGCAGCTTCATCAGTAACCTTTCTCTTGGGTTTTGAAGATCCTTCTTCAGAAATCTTTCTCTTCTTCTTGTGTCTTGCCTCATAAAGATCTGGTGCAGGTTCACCTACTTTCTGAACCAGATTTTCTGGTAGAGGAGTTCCATCTTTCAGACACTCTGCAATGTACTTCAGAATAATGTCCCTTGGTTCATTAGCGAAGAACATAGGGAAATCATCCACTGGTATCCTTCTTTTACTAACCTCTTCAGAATTAATTTGCTTTGGTGCAGAAGTGACTTCTTCTACAACTTTCATCCTCTGAAGACTCTTCCCATTCAGAGGTTTTCCTACTACAGAAGCTAACTCTTCCTTCAATCCAGCTTCTACCAGATGTCCAACCAGACCATTCTCTGTCAGAATGTTTGAAATCAGTCTTCCCATTGGAATCCAATTCCTTATCTTCTGATGTTTGGTTCTGACCTCTTCCCTTGATTGTTTTATGTGTGTCCACAAATGATTAAACAAAAGGTACGGCAGATCCACCTTTGTGCTTTGACTCAGACAATACATGAAGTATAGCTGATCAGTGTTAACATAGTCTGGAGAATTGGAAGATTTTCTATGATGAATGCAACCCATGAAAATCTTAGCCCAAATCCTGTAAACTGGCTTTAAATCCTTTACTTTGTTAGAAGTTTCTCCAGATGAGCAAACTTCTCTATACACATCTGTCATATCCACACGCCCAACTGGCAGATTGGTGACACCGTCAGTTTCCTCATAGCCTATGAGTTTCCTTATCAAATCTTCAGTTATGATGATTTCTTTCCCCAGAACATAAGAGACAATGAACTTAGGGCAAGTAGAAGCATGTATCCAAAATTCCTTTACCAGACGAGGATAAACTGGTCCTATCAGCCTATCAAAGAACTTGGTCCAACATTGAGCATCAGCAATGGGACGAAGATCATACCCATTTTCAGCAAACGATTCAAAATTCACAATGGATTCACACAAGACTTACAGTTTGTCAACAGGTGTGAGTAATGTTTTAATAGGTACCTTGAAAGTAACAGCACCCATGTTGGAAGATGAGACAGCAGCCATTGAAGATTGAAACTGAGCTAAAGTAGATGAAGAAGTAGCTATTGTTGTTCTTGAGAGTGTTTTAGGGTTACGAACGGGTTTGGGTTTAGGAGAGAGATGAAAACAATGAAACAAGAAGAAATGCATACAAGGGTGTTCGTGAGAGTGAAAAGTGTGAAATGTGTAAAGTTGTGGCATTTATAGAAGAAATTAGGGCACACAAAAGTCACACGTTCAGCACGCTTTCCACTTAGCATTTAATGAAAAGAATATAATCATTTCAAGCAATTAATGATTCTGACAATTGGGGGGAAAACGGGAAACTCAATATTCAAAAACAGTACCTCAAACGTCAATTCAGTATTGTGCACTCCACCTTTTCAGATCTAGAGTGACACGTGTTTGCTTGCATGTGCTTCTGAAACTTCTTTGAGAAATGAAATGTTAGCCAACGTTCAGATCCTCTGAGGCTTGTTAGTTCAGATTTGCACACAATAAATAAAATAATAAACAATAAATGAATAGATGTAATACTTCAGAGTTAAAACATTTTCATCTGAGAAAAATTTTCTTCTGATAAACATTTTATTCTGGACAGAAATCCATACTTATATTTTTCAGAATAAATTTAAATTTATCTTCAGCAAGGGGTTTTGTAAAAATATCAACCCACTGATGATCTGTATCAACAATGTTTAAACTAATAATTCCCTTCTGAACATAGTCTCTGATGAAGTGATGTTTTATCTCTATATGTTTTGCCTTAGAGTGTAAAATAGGATTTTTAGACAAACATATAGCAGAAGTATTATCACAGAAGATTGAAATGTTACTTTCATGGATCTGATAGTCTTCTAGTTGACTCTTCATCCAGAGCATCTGAGTGCTACAACCAGCAGCAGCAATGTATTCCGCTTCTGTTGTTGAAAGCGCAATAGTGGGTCGCTTCTTGCTTAACCAAGAGATCAGATGACTTCCAAGAAACTGGAAGCTTCTAGAAGTACTTTTTCTTTCAACTCTGTCTCCAGCGTAGTCAGCGTCACAGAATCCAACTAATTTATAATCATCAGATCTTCTGTAACACAAACCCACATTAGTAGTACCTTTCAGATACCTTAGAATCCTCTTAACAGCTGTTAAGTGAGATTCTCTAGGATCTGATTGGAATATGGCACACAGAGAAACACTGAATAGAATATCAGGTCTAGAAACAGTCAGATACAGAAGAGAACCAATCATACCTCTGTAGAGTTTCTGATCTACTTTCTTGTTTACCTTTTCCTTACCCAGAGTGCTTGTAGGATGCATTGGAGTCTTTGCTGATTTGCTTTCAGCCATGTTAAACTTCTTCAGAAGCTCCTTCACATACTTAGTATGATGTATGTAAGTGCATTCTGGAGTTTGATTGACTTGGATTCCCAGAAAGAATCTGAGTTCTCCCATCATGCTCATCTTAAATTCAGCCTGCATAGAAAGAGCAAACTCCTTTCCCAGCATAATATTGGTAGATCCAAATATAATATCATCTACATAAATTTGACAAATTAACAAATCTTTCTTAAATGATTTACAAAAGAGAGTCGTATCCACTTTGCCTCTGATAAAACTCTTTTCTAGAAGAAATTACTTAATCTCTCATACCAAGCTCTGGGAGCTTGTTTTAAACCATAGAGTGATTTTTTAAGTTTAAGAATATGTTCTGGAAAATTATCATTTTCAAAGCCAGGAGGTTGATGAACATAAACTTCCTCTTCTATAATTCCATTTAAGAAGGCACTTTTAACATCCATCTGATAAAGAGTGATGTTATTTTGTGCAGCAAAAGAAATGAGTAGGCGTATAGACTCTAACCTGGCCATAGGAGCATAAGTCTCTATGTAGTCAATTCCTTCTTGCTGACTATACCCTTGAGCAACTAGCCTTGATTTGTTCCTTACAACTTCTCCATGTTCATTCAATTTGTTTCTAAAGACCCATTTAGTTCCAATAATATTGAATCCTTTTGGTCTTGGAACCAGATCCCAAACGTCATTTCTGGTGAATTGATTTAGTTCTTCTTGCATAGCAAGTATCCACTCATTATCATTCAGAGCTTCATCTACATAAGTTGGTTCAATGATAGACACCAACCCAAAAAGTGACGTTGCAGATGATCTGAGGAAAGACCTTGTTCTGATAGGGTCATCCTTCTTCCAAATTATCACATCCTCTGGATGAGAAGCCTTGATTCTGGATGATGATCCCTTAACATTTGGTTCTTCAGAAATATTCAAATTGTTCATCTGAGCAGCCAATGGAGTTGCATCTAGCGTTGCTTCTGGTTCTTTCACTTGAGCCTTTTCTGCCTCTGAGCCTTCAGAGTCTGTGAGAACTACTTCTCTATCTGCAGAACATTCAAACTGCTTTGGCTTTTGATTGCCAAGCTTATCATCAAATCTAACATGTATAGATTCCTCCACAATCTGTGTCTCAGTATTGTATACTCTGTAGCCTTTAGAGCGTTTAGAATACCCAAGCATGAAACACTTCTATGATTTAGAAAAAAAACTTGTTCAGATTCTCTTTAGTATTCAACATAAAACATACACATCCAAAAGGATGGAAGTAAGAAATGTTGGGCTTTCTATTCCTCCATAATTAATAGGGAGTCTTCTCCAGAAGAGATCTTACAGACACTCTGTTCTGAATATAGCAAGTTGTGTTAATTGCTTCTGCCCAAAAATGTTTTGCCAGATTAGTCTCATTGATCATGGTTATGGCCATTTCTTGAAAAGTTCTATTTTTCCTCTCTACAACTACATTCTATTGAGGAGTTCTAGGACAGGAGAAATCATGAGCAATGCCATTTTCATTAAAATATTTTTCAAAATATTTGTTTTCAAATTCGCCACCATGATCACTTCTGACTTTAACAATTTTAAAATCTTTTTCATTCTGGACTTGTTTGCAGAAGTCAAAGAACACGGAATGTGACCCATCCTTGTGTTTTAAGAATTTCACCCACGTCCATCTGCTGTAGTCATCAACAATGACTAATCCATACTTCTTGCCTCTGATGGATGCAGTTTTCACTGGTCCAAACAGATCAATATGAAGTAACTCTAATGGTCTTGAGGTTGAAACAACATCTTTAGTTTTAAAAGAAGATTTTGAAAATTTTCCTTTTTGACATGCTTCACAAAGAGCATCTAAGTTGAACTTCAACTGAGGAAGTCCTCTGACCAAATTGAGTTTATTAATCTAAGATATACGTTTCATACTAATATGCCCCAATCTTCTGTGCCAGACCCATTGCTCATCATTAACAGACAGAAGGCATTTTACATTTTGAACCTTAAGTTCTGAAAGGTTGATTTTATAAATGTTGTTCTTCCTCTTTCCATTAAATAGGATTAAGCCATCCTTTTGAATGACAGCCTTGCAACATTTTTAATTAAAGATTATGTCATAACCATTGTCACTTAATTGACTTATGGACAATAAGTTATGTGTTAATCCTTCAACAAGTAAGACATTAGAAATGGAAGGAAGATTACCATTGCCAATAGTTCCAGAGCCAACTATCTTGCCCCTCTGGTTCCCTCCAAACTTGAAGTCTCCTCCAGATCTAAGTTCCAGGCTTTGGAACATAGACCTTTTTCCTATCATGTGAAGCGAGCAACCAGAGTCCAAGTACCAAGATTGGTGTTTTGACTTTGCTGCTAAAGATGTCTGCAACAAATATTATTTTGTTTTTAGGTACCCAGATCTTTTTGGGTCCTTTAGGGTTAGTTGCCTTAAAGTTTTGTCTGAACTTCTGTCTTCTGACAGCAGGTTTGT
The DNA here is from genome assembly GCA_963859935.3 of Lathyrus sativus. NCBI lineage: Eukaryota > Viridiplantae > Streptophyta > Magnoliopsida > Fabales > Fabaceae > Lathyrus > Lathyrus sativus. Next base: position 689,617,916 of record OZ012735.1, read on the forward strand.
TCTGACTAACTTTAGATTTAAACACAGGAATGTTCTGACCATAACGTGTGTGTTTAATATCATTAAGATGACCATACTTAAAAGTAGAATATAAAGGAGTATGCTTAATGATAAGTTTATCAACAGATGTTGGATTTAAATCTTTCTCAGAAGACGATTCATATCCAATACCCTTCCTGTTATTTCTGCTTACACCATAGATGATTGAAGTCATCTTGCTTCTCTCTAGGCTTCTTGCCAGAAATCTCTGAAAACTATAGTCATATTCTTCTAAAATATTTTTAGATTTTGACTTAGTTTCAACTTCAGAATCTTGTTGAGCTTTTTCTAATTCATTTTTAATTTTTAAATTGTTTTCCTTAAGCTCAGCAATTTCTGAATTCAGAAGATCATTCTCAGATACAAGATTGTTTTCACACTTCTTGTATTTGAGCATAATCTTACTATAGTTTTCCAAAATTTCAGATAAAATCTTAATAAGTTCTGCTCTAGAAAGTTCAGAAAATACCTCCTCAGAGTCTGATTCTGATTTTGATCCAGATGTTTCTGCATGGTCTTCTACGTCAACCATGAGTGCCATGTTTGCACATTCTTCATCTGAGTCTGATGAAGATTCAGATGCATCTGAATCATCCCAGGTTGCCATCAGAACTTTCTTTTTATGATCACGCTTCCTTATTGGCTTCTCCTTCTGAAGCTTTAGGCATTCATTCTTGTAATGCCCAGGTTCCTTGCATTCATAGCAAACAACCTCTTTCTTTCTAGATCTTCTGTGTCGAGAAGACTCTTTACGTTGATCTGGTTTCCTGAAGTTTCTGAATTTCTTCTATTTATGCTTCCAGAGTTTGTTGATCCTTCTGGACAGCAGGGACAATTCATCTTCTTCTTCAGAAGAAGATTCTTCAGAACTTTCTTCTAAAACCTGCAAAGCTTTGGCAGATTTGTTAGACTTTAAAGCAACTGACTTACCTTTCTTTTGGGGTTCGTCTTCTTCTAGTTCAATCTCATGACTCCTCAGAGAGCTGATTAGTTTCTCCAGCGTGATCTTGTTCAGATCCTTTGCTAGCTTCAGAGCAGTGACCATTGGTCTCCATCTGATTGGAAAACTTCTGATGATCTTCTTAACATGATCAGCAGTGGAGTAACCCTTGTCTAGAACTTTCAAGCCAGTTGTGAGAATCTGGAATCTAGAGAACATAATTTCTACAGATTCAGATTCCTCCATTTTGATGGCTTCATATTTCTGGATCAGCGCCAGAGCCTTGGTCTCCTTGACTTGAGAATTCCCTTCATGAGTCATCTTCAAAGATTCAAACATATCAAATGCAGTATCTCTGTTTTTTATTTTCTCATACTCTGTATGAGATATTGCATTTAACAGGATGGTCCTTGCTTTATGATGATTCCTGAATTCTTTCTTCTGAGCTTCAGTCATAGATTTTTTGTCTATCTTTTTGCCATCCCCATCAGTGGGGTGAACATAGCCATCCATGAATAAATCCCAAAGGTCATCATCATATCCTAGAAAGAAACTTTCAATTCTGTCTTTCTAGTAGTTAAACTTCTCCCCATCAAACATAGGGGGTTTAGTGCTGATTCTATCTTTGTCCTCATATCTGTTGTTGTTGGATGTTGAAGCTTCAGCCATAATGTATCAACCAAAAAATATATCAAGAGTTTTCTCAACTGGATATTTTCTGTTCACGGTGAAGTGAGAGCACTAACAGAACCGGACCTCTGATGCCAACTGAAGGTGAGAAAAACACATAGAAGGGGGGGGGGGGGGTTGAATAAGGGTTTAGAAAAGATTATGGCAATAAAAACATAATGATTTTTATCCCGGTTCGTTGAACTCAACTAATCCAGTCCACCCTATCAAGAGTGATTTGCCTTTCTCCACAAGGACTTAATCTACTATATTCAAATAGATTACAGTGTCAAACACTAAGAACAACTGTCTTAGTCTTCTCAAGAACTACTGACCACAACTTGGTCTTCTTAAGGAACCTTTACAAATAAATGTAAACTAACAAGTGTCTTTGAGTTTGCTTCTAACAAGCTTTAATCAAAACTCTGATTTTTTACACAAGTATTAAGAACGAATGATAAAACTATTTCAGCTTTGAATGATTGTATGAGAGTTGTGAAATAACTTGTTATAGATTCGTTAGCCTTGAAGAGGTGTTAAAGACGTCCTTTTATAGTGTTGAAAGTCCAATGCTTGAAGACTGTGCAAGTAGAGTAGCTGTAGCCTTTTGTCTTCACATGACTTTTCTTTTCTCACAAGTAGAATGTTCAGAGAAATGCCTTTTTCCTGAATCCTTGTGTCTATCACAAATAAGGAATTGTTCCGTTGGAGAGGATGTTGAGAATAGTACCAAGTCTATTCACGTGCTGACATCTTTTCAAACGTAAACAACATCAGATCCTCTGATGTGCTACTTGTTCTTCATATCAGATTCAATGAAATCAGATTTGCAGCAATAGTGCTTTAGTGTGAGTGATCTGATCAGAGCATAACTGTTTATCAGAGCCTCTGTACTTGCAGTGTAAAGTACATTCAGAGTCTTTTGAAACAATGCTTTAAACTCTTCATGGAAAATCTTCAGCTACGCTTCAGATGCTTCTGCAGCTTCTGCTTCAGAGTCTTCTGCAGCTTCTGCTTCAGAGTCTCTTCTGGCAGCGCTCAGAGTCTTCTGATGAGTTGCTTCTGATGCTTCAGAGCCTTGCGTAGACTACTGTTCAGATGCATTTTTGCTTCTATAAGAATATTTAATTTAATATCTGAAACAAAAACACTTGAACAAAATTAGAGTATATATTTTCTTACTACAAAATTTCATTAGTGTTTTCATCAAAACATAAAGATATATTGAACATCAATCTGTGTTCTAACAATATATGGTCACAATTAGGGTTTTTTGACGATGAGCTGGAAATGGTACGACTGAAACTTGGTGAGGAAGAATGTTTTCCTTCTTTCGTACCAATCATTCTCCAATTCTGAAACTTTGTTTTGTTTGGTAATGCACACAAAAGATATTGGTCCCACTTGGTATTCTTTGTAACACCCCCTTTCTATACCCCCAAACAATCAATTAAATCATTTAGGCACGTATTAAAACTTTCATCAGAGTATAATTAAAACATGGTATAAAAGAGGCATGTCACATTATACATGAAATTAAAACATCCAACACCTGCTCATTTAAAGATATGCAACAATGGGGTAACTTCAACAGAGGAACTTAGTCCTTACACCCACATCTCAACATTCATAATAAAAGCGGAAAATCTAAACATTGAACATCATCAAACATGTATACATAAACATTCATCAGCAGATACATATACAAATGTATCACAAAAGAATTCTATACAATCCTAACTACCCGGTGCTACATATCAGATCCAACCGACCAAAAGATGAAGACACGCTTCACAAAAAGACCTCCAGCCAGCCTACTATGCAATGCCTCATAGAGCATCATAAAACAGCAGAAGGGTGAGAAATATTATCATAATAATCAATGCATATAATTATATATATATATATATATATATATATATATATATATATATATATATATATATATATATATATATATATATATATATATATATATATATATATATATATATATATATATATATATATATATATATATATATATATATATATATATATATATATATATATATATATATATATATATATATATATATATATATATATATATATATATATATAAGCATAGAATACACATATTTCACATTTCTCACCACAATTCATCTTAACTCATCATATACACCACAATGTATATATAAACAAATATGGATAATCACCAAGCATATTCATCATGCACACATCCATAATTCTCAATCAATCCACATAAACATACGCAATATGTTTATTCACTACAATTCACATAAACATCTACAATTATGTTTATTTCACCAATTCTCAATCATACTCATTTCATATAAACATTTACATTTATGTTTATTCACCAATGCATCATATAAAGAGGATATATGCAAATCATAGAGGCCAACTCACTACTCTATGCAAATGCAAATGCGGTACCCACTCAATCATCTCAAGTTCACTCAGAAACTTATTAGAACCGTCGCTCACACCCCCACATGGGCACACGATGTTCACCCATTGCTCACACCCCAACTGGGCACACAATCTGATTATTCATACCCTAACTGGGCACACAATCTGATTGCTCACACCCCCACATGGGCACACAATCATTTGCAACCATCGCTCACACCTCTCATAGGCACACGATCATTCAGCAGATTCTCCTAGGAATCAATTCAGCAGATTCTCCGAGAAATCAATTCAGCAGATTCTCCGAGGAATCAAATATTGTTCAGCAGATTCTCCGAGAAATCAAACATCATTCAGTAGATTCTCCTAGGAATCAAACAGCACAAGAATGCACATCATAATGCTTCACATGCAAAATGACTCAAGACACTCTTGAAATGCATACATATTCAAAAATATATTCATGCATTCATCTCATACTATCACATACAATCCATGTATATTCACATTAATCATGCCAAACGGCAACAAGCATCGTTTTACCACCCATACGGCTACGAACTCTTATCACAATAATCATGCATTTTCATTTAATTCAAACAATGCATATATTTGCCAAACGGCCACATTTCACACTTCACATTTCACCATCTAGGATTCACGCCATACAGCTACCCACAACATACCATATAACAGCACACAAGCCACACATCGAACAATTGAAGATTCAAAGTTGGATTGAAGCCACAAATAAAATGTTGTTCTGTCACGTTCGTTGCACCATTCGCCTAGCGAAGGTCATCGCGAACGCTCGCTACCTGCTCGCCTAGCGAACACGCTAGCGAGGGCTGATTCCTAGCTACTGGAAGTGTTCGCTGCCCATCTCGCTTAGCGAAGGCTTAGCGAACCTTCGCTACCTCACTCACCTCCAGAGAGATTTGGATCATTTGGTTCTGCCCAAGTCTGGGACCATTCGCTACTGGCTCGCTGGCAGCTCGCTTAGTGAACCACTCGCTAGCTGCTCGCCTAGCGAGTCCTGCGATCTCTCTAAAAACCCTCACTGTCCAAAATGGTATCTTGTTATAAAATCATCCGATTTTCACCAAACCAGTTCCAATAATCTTAGTCTAACATTCCTCGACTAAACTATGCCATTTATTTTGGATTCTAACCGTTCAACCATCAGTTTCTATCGATTAAACCATTTCTGACCTAGAATGGAAAATGGGGAAAAACATCCAAACAATCCAAACAACACATACATAATCATACACATTGAGAAGATAATAAGATTTCACACCCTTACCCGGTTAATCAAATCCTAGAGGTTGTTCTTGATGATTCTCCAAGTTTTCCTCTTTTCTCCTCTTCTCTCTTCTTCCTCTTTCTTTCTTTTCCTTTTCTCTTCTTTTTATTTTCTTTCTTTTTCTCTCCTCTTATATTTTTATATCTCTTTCTATTCTCATTCTTTCCATCATTTTTCTCTCAAAACATCCACTAATTCATTTCTCACAAAAATATCCAATCTTATCATTAAATAAGAAATGTCTAAAATACCCTCCAATCTATTTTCCCCGAAAACTCTCAAAATCGATAAAATAGCATAATATGCAAACATAACGTATTAATACATCAATTCCACAAATGAAATAATAATCATCCAATTAAATCAAAAAGACTCAACAAAAATGGGAAATCAGAATCGGGGCGTTACAATTCTCCCCCACTTTAGAAATTTTCGTCCTCGAAAATATTACCTGATCCAAACAACTCCGGGTACGACTCTTGCATCCCAATTTCTAATTCCCAAGTCACATTGCCTTTTGAAGCACCTCCCCATGCTACTTTCACAAGCGCAATATCTCTGCCTCTTAGTTTCTTAACTTCACGGTCCAAAATCCTAATCGGTAAAGCTTCAACCGTAAGGTTATCTCTCACCTCAATCTCGAAATCCTCATTCTCATTTATCATCAAATCAACAAACTTCAAATCCAACTTTTGTTTTTCACACACGGTTGCAAGAAAATCATTCGTAACATGTAGCATGCCAAGTCTCACACTCCTCGGCGTCATTTCACAAACTAAACTCAAGTTTTCTAAAATTCTCCAAAGGTTCCCATTCTCTTATCATCAATGCAGACACATGTAATAACTTCTGACTCAAAGCATCGGCCACCATATTTTGCCTTACCCGGATGGTAATTCAAACCAAAATCATAATCCTTCAAAAGCTCTAACCACCTTCTTTGTCTCATGTTCAATTCCTTTTTGACCAAATAAATATTTCAAACCCTTGTGATCACTAAAAACTTCAAATCTTGCACCATAAAGATAGTGCCTCCAAATTTTCAAAATAAACACCACTGGAAACACATTAAATCCATAATGAGGTCTTTACCATACATGGTCAAAGGACAACTTACACACACCAAAGAAGTAGTTACCGACCCTGAAGCAGGAGTCTCAATAACCATCTCACCACCACAAGAAGACATAAACAAATACAAACGCTTAACGCACCCAAGAGAAATAAACAAATGAGTCGCTCCAGTATCAATAATAGCAACTAAAGGTGTACTATTAATAAAGCATATACCTTTAATCAAAAAATCTGCACTAGTAGTGTCTGACCCAGCTAATGTAAACACCTTTCCGCCTGCTTGAGCTTGTTTCGGCTTAGTACAGTTAGCACTAATGTGCCCCACTTCTCCACAATTATAACACTTCACTACATTCTTCCTACAATCTGTAGCAGCATGCCCAAGGACTCCACAATTAGAACACTTCGTAACGGTCTTTCCACACTCAAAAGATTTGTGACCCATCTCGCCACACTTGTAACACTTAACGGAACCAGAACTTCCTCCTCCAGATCCCTTGTCAAAGTTTCCCCTATGCTTGCCCTTATCAACATGTGTCACATAAGTTCCACTTCTAACTTGTTGATTTTCCTTCCTCTCCTTCAAACTCTTATAATGTGTGGAACGAGCCTTGCTATCTTCCTCGAAGATTCTACAACATTCCGTCAAATCCGAAAATCTCCTTATTCTTTGGTATCCCACAACTTGCTTAATGTCAGGACGCAAACCATTCTCATACTTAACACACTTAGAAAACTCAGCAGTAACCGCGACATAATGAGGATGAAACTGTACCAATTCTACAAACTTAGCAGTATAGTCCACCACGGACATACTACCTTGTTTCAATTCAAGGAATTCCATTTCTTTCTTCCCCTTCACACTCTCAGTGTAATACTTCCTCAAGAACTCGGTACGAAATAGATCCCAAGTTATCTCTTCATCATTTACTTCAAGAACTCGATGCATACCGACCCACCAATCGTCGGCTTCTTCCTTCAGCATGTGAGACCCAAGTCTCACCTTATTCCTTTCTACACAACCCATAACTCTAAAGATTCTTTCAATCTCTTTCAACCAAATTTTGGCACCATCGGGATCAAATCTTCCTTTGAAGACCGGTGGTTGATTCCTCCTGAACTCGACATTAGCATTCACATTCGGCGCACATTGCACCGCCCTAGCCATTGCTTCCAAAGCAGCAGCCATCGCATTATCGTTACGACCAGCCATATTCTGACCATTCCCAAAAATAACAACAAGGTTAAACAACCGTTTAACCAACACAACAACGAGACAGACACAACTGACTCAACACTGGCTCTGATACCACTTAATGTAACACCCCCTTTCTATACCCCCAAACAATCAATTAAATCATTTAGGCACGTATTAAAATTTCCATCAGAGTATAATGAAAAAATGGTATAAAAGAGGCATGTCACATTATACATTAAATTAAAACATCCAACACCTGCTCATTTAAAGATATGCAACAATGGGGTAACTTCAATAGAGGAACTTAGTCCTTACACCCACATCTCAATATTTAGAATAAAAGCGAAAAATTTAAACATTGAACATCAAGATATGAACCAATACATTCCATGATTTAGTTTGAAGCTTCTCTTTTGAGAAAAGTAGAAATTATCCGAGAGGTGAGCCAATCCTGAGCATCAAGTTTCTTAGTTCATAGAGAACTTGTTGTAATCCAAACAATCATAATCTCCTGGTAGCCTCCTGTCGCATCGCTGCGAAGAGGGGCCGGCTGAAGACAGAAGAGTCGCCACCGTTCGTTATTTATCCCAACAAGAGGCAAAGAAAACGATCAGAGAAAACCTACGAAAAGGGAATAAGACAGGTCATCACAATCATATCTCGGGTTCGGGAGTCGGTTACGCAAGGGGAAGGTATGAGCACCCCTCACGTCTGTTATACTCAACAGGATCCATGCTTGTTGTCTATCTAAAAGGGTGTTACACTATCTAAGCTACAGGCTCACGGGGACAAAAGAAAAGAAAGAGGACTCGATAGAGCATCACCGCTCTATGCCTACGTATTCCTTTGTGCAATGGGAAAGTCGTCGTCAACGTAGTTTGGAAACTATGAGGGGATTGCTCGCCAAGACATCGCGTCTTGTGCCTACGTATTCTCATCTGGTATGAGAAATCAGAGCAAAACGTAGTTCAGGCTAACTACGGGAAAACGGGTTATCTCGATCGCACGGGGGCGAGATAAAAGGTAGACAATACTAGCGCATGAATTCTAGCAGTTAGGTGTATTGCTACTCGACCATTGGAGACTTAAGCCTTACCTATTTGCGATAGAACGAACGTAGCATGTCCACGGGTTTAAAGGTACGGGTTACCTAAAGGTTTAGAACTACGGACTAGTCTCGATTGCGCTGAGGAAAGAGAAAGGGAGATTAGTCGTTAGCGGGAAAGTCTCGATTGCACGGAAGCGAGAGAAGAGAGAAGTTAATTGTTAGTGTGCTTGCCAAGTTGCATATCGTCCAAAGGACATACGCTAAACACTCTAGATGAATGAGAATAGGCTCCCACTCATCATTTTCCACGTATCTATCGCTAAATAGCTCACAACACTTGACGGTTGAAAAAGAGATTGAATTAAAACAATGTTACGAACGGAGTGGTTCCGTTGACCCTTGACATTGCATGCAAGCTCCATTCCAAACTTCTCCTCTTTGATCCTTGATGACGTTTCGAATCGGGACCAATGTGACGCTAAACCATCTTAGTTCGACTTATAAGGGAAGTCAAACTATAGGAGATCGTGTATTGATTTTCGTGCTATGGACAAGATAGAGAAACGATATTGAGGATCGTTCTCCAATTGAATCGTGTCGCATGGACCAAAATAGAATGGGATCTCGTCTTATGGATAAAGACTTCATCGATCACCAAAAGTCAAAATAAAATTGAAAGATGAAGAGAAATGAGGAGAGAAAGAAGCGGTCTCGAATCCAACATTATTCATCAATAATTTGACTGGTAATGGATTACGGAGGTCTCGTCATCGACCAAAACAGATGAAAATGGGACAAAATACCCAATAACAAAAGAGAAATGAAATAACTCTAAAAATAAAGTAATTCAGAAACCCTAATATAGAATGAAATGAAATTCTAAAAAATTATGACATAAATCGAAAATCTAAAATAAATAAAGCTCTAAAGAAAATATTATAAAACTTTAATATTGAATAACATGAACTTCTATATAAAATATTAAGAGAAAATATATATAATATATACAAGAAAATAATATATACACATTAATTAATAATAATTTACAAAATAATAATTTATATATATATTTACATTACCAAATAGGATGTTTATAAAAAAAATTTAAAAAAATAACATTTACATAATAATAATAATATTTACATTTTATCTTTTAAAAAAACAAAACAGAGGGGGGTTTTAGAATAGAAACCGGGGTGTAAAACATGAAGAACACGGTGGGCTTTCAGCCCAAGATTCACAGCAGGAAAGTGAATAGGGAGAGGGGGTTAAACAGAAACTGGGAGGTGCCAAAATGAACATAAACGGGCTGTGAAGCCCAAATCAACAGTAATTAAATTAAAACAAAACAAAAATAAAATAAAATCCTCTTCTTCACATAATGGTTCCGCGTCACGCTCTCTTCCCCTTTGTTCACTCTCAATCTCACTCTCAAATGGCTTCAACTCGAACCCTCTTTCAATCTCTCTCTCCATACTTTTTCTTAACCTCTCCTTAAAACCAAACTCTTCTTCTCCATGTTGTTTTCGTTTTAACGGAAGGTTCAAAACTTGAAATGGGTTACCGGTGATTGGGTTGATTTTGCATAGATTCGCGGTCGGGTGGTTGTGGTTGAGTGTTGATTTACGGTGGTTGCAGGTTTGAGTTTGGAGCTTCGTTTGGTTGAAGTAAGGATGGAGGGAAGAGATGGAGATTTGGGTTGAAGCTCCGGCGAGAGAAGTTGTGGAAATGGGTTAAGGATTTGTTGGTGGAGTTGGGTTTCAAAATGAAGTTGAGGGTGAGTTTCGGAAATGGTAGTGATAAGTGTGTATGTGTTTCAGCTGATTCATGGTGATTTCTGAACTTTAATGAACTTGGTTGTTGTTTCTGTTTTTGAAGGTTGGTGGTGAGGGATAAAGGGTGATTGTGCGGAGGTTTTACGGTGAAACGGAGGGTTGAAAAGAATTTTGAAAATGTTGAAGGATGTGTAGATGGAGGTTTGAAATCTGGGCGAGGTTTGTGAAGTTGAAATGGTGTGGGTTTGGTGAACGAAAGTGAAATAGGATCTGGGTTTTCGGTTTGGCTTTTGATGAAAGTGGGTTTGGTTCATGGTTTGATGGTTGTTTGATGTTGTCGATATGAATTTCTAGGCGTCTTATGGGTTAATGAAGAAAGAAATTCTAGGAATAGGTTTGTTGTGTTGCTGAAGAACAAGTTGTTGGAATTTCCCGGGTGTGATGAGTGATGAAGTAAGAAGAGTTTCAGAATTTGTTTGAGGTTGATGGTGATTCAGGCGAGAGGGATGATGAAGGAGGGTTGAGCTTCAGTTTATGTTTGTTGGTTGTGTGATATGAAGTTGTTGCTTGATGTTGTCGCCAAAATTGAATGCTTCAGAACCGAGTATTATCTTGTTGAGTTCGAATGCTTGAGAAACAAGGATGATCTGCGCACAATAGCGGGATCAGTGTCTATGGTTGATGGTGACGAGCATTCTACATGGTATTCAAGGGTGGAAGTTATAGTTGGTGCGGCAGATGATGTTGCCGAAGATGATGAAGAAAAGGGTCTGAGTGTTTTGAAAGAGAAGAAAGTGTGGTGATGAAGTTAGTTTTGTGGTGAGTTTTGAAGATGGTGAGTATTTTTTAATGTTGTGTTTTGTTTCTTTCTTCTGAAATGAATGGGTTGTTCTTGTAGAAACAATTATGTCGTTTTTTAATGTGTTGCTGCGGTACGTTTGAGTGGTCCATGGTGCACGTTTTTGGGCAGAGGTGTCTTGGGGTACAACAGGTTTTGTCTGGTGCGGTGTGCATATTGTCGTACGAGTCCTGTCCTTTGTGCTAGGCTGAAGGTGGCTGGCATTGTGTTGGTGCTGCTCTTTGTTGACTAGTGGAGGAACGTACCAAAAGAATGAACGTTACTGCATATTTTTCTTCTTAATTTTGTAATAATTCTAATTCTACTTAAAAGCTAATTCCACTAATTAAATAATCTAAATAATTCTAATTAAATCTAAACTAAACAAAACCTAACTATTAATAATAAAAATAAATTAACCCTAATTTAAAATAAAATCTTAATAATATTGAAAATGAATAAAACCTAATAAACCTATTTCTAAACTATTAACATTAAAGACAATTATTTCTAATTAAACTCTACTTCTAATAAGAAAATATTTAAACTATTTAAAAAAACTCTAAATAAAAAATCCAAAATAAAACTAATAAAGAAAACATTTGATAAAAGGCCAAAGTCTGGAAATTATTTAAAAACCCCTAATAAAATCAAATAAATCTACTTCTATAAAACCAAAAAAAAAGATAATTCTATTTAAAAACTAAAAATAAAAGCTATTCCTATTTTTAAATAAAAACAACTATTTTAAGCTATTCTAAAAACAAATCTTAATTGAAAGTCTATTTAAAAGTCTATATATCCTAAAATAATCCAAATATCTAAAACTATTAAAAATGCTATATATTAAAAATTAAAATGTATTTTCTAAACAAAATCTAAATAAAACTATAAAGCAGGAAATAAGAATAAAAATCACACAAAGCAGTGAAATAAAAACGAAAAGATCGGGCGAACACTGAAACGCAACCGAAATCAGCAGCGCGGGTTGGACCAAGAGAAAGAGAAACCTTTGCTCGATTCCGAAATAAATCTCCTTATTCGAACTGGTTTGAATTGCCTGAAACGCGAGCAAAGGGGCTGTAATCCTGATAAATCACTCCGATTGACAAAATGCACAGTATGCTATAAATGATATGCAAATGCAAATGAAACGAAACATAAGCGAAATTACTGGAAAAGGTTGGTCAAATTTTGGGGTACAACAGCTGCCCCTATTCAAACGACTTGGACTTGAATAGGTGAAAAGCGAAGGACTTTCACACAATCAAGGTAAAAGGCGGATGAATACCAAAGAACCCGGAAATTTGCCAACCGCAAAAGTAGAACTGCAAACTTGTTTACTGGGATAGAAACCCTGAAAAATTGTACCTGATAGTTGCAACGACAACAAGCTAACTGATTATCAATTAGAAAACATCGACACGCAGGTGAAAGAAACCTCTGACCTCGCTGTCGGACATCTATAAACAAAACAGGCATCGAACCCGAAGGCTGGCTCAACCCTAAGTTGAGAAGAAACATTTGACCTCGCTGTCAGGCATTCGCTAAATAAAAGCGAGCATCAAACCCGAAGGTCGGCTCAACACATAGTTGAGGAGAAACATCTGACCTCATCGTCAGGCATTCGCTAAATAAAAGCGAGCATCAAACCCGAAGGTTGGCTCAACAGGCAGATGATATCATCTGCTATTCAAAGCAGGCATTCGCTAAATAAAAGCGAGCATCGAACCCTCAGGCCGACTCAACATGCAGCTAAGATCATCTGACCGATTCATCAGCTGAAAGAAGAATTCCGCTGGGGAAAAGGAACTTAAACAAACAAGCTTTGTTATGGAGGATGATAAGATGAACACATTTGTCAATGATCACAACCTACCGGGGGCTGGATACCGCACAAGCGAAAGAAAACTTCATAATCTGCCAGGATCTTGATACCACATAGGCAAGATAAACCATTAGTTGGGGTCTAGATACCACACAGGCTCAGGAGTCACACACTGCAAGCTAGGGTCTGGATACCGCTCGAGCTTGACGGGACAAAATGATGTTAACTGGGGTCTGGATACCACACGGGTTAAAGGAGACATCATGGTCTGCCGAGGTCTGGATACCATACGGGCAAAACAAATCATTGGCTGGGGTCTAGATACCTCATAGGCTCAGGAAATAAACCGGTGGAAGTCGGGGTCTGGATACCACACGGGATTGAGCCAATAAAAATCGATGAAAGTCGGGGTCTGGATACCGCACGGGCTAAAGAGATAAACTGGTGGAAGCCAGGGTCTAGATACCACATGGGCTAAGGGAAAACATCATAAATTTCCGGGGTCTGGATACCACACGAGCGAAAAGATACCTCAGTGGAAGTCGGGGTTTAGATACCACACGGGCTTGCTGAAACAAACATCAACTGGGGTCTGGATACCACACGAGTTGGTTGAACAAAACGGGTACGAGCCGGGGTCTGGATACCACACCGGCTCACTGGAATGAATCGGAGGAAGTCGGGGTCTGGAGACCACACGGGCTTACTGAAATAAACGGAGGAAGTCGGGGTCTAGATACCACACGAGCTTACTGAAATAACCGAAGGAAGTCGGGGTCTGAATACCGCATAGGATTATGAAACAAACCGGTGTGAGCCAGGGTCTGGACACCACACGGGCTCAAATAAAACATCATTAACTGGGGTTTGGATACCACACAGGCTAATGAAACATCATTATCTGCTGCAGATACACCTGAAAACAAAAGGTAACAACCTGGCTTATGCTTCAAATGCACATGTTTGAATATGGCGTAATGCTCCATACAAAATGGAAATGCTACGCGTTTGGGAGGATGTTATGCACGATGCAGATGCAAAGGAACCGCTCTAGCAAAATAAATGCTAAAGAGAGGAAACCCAACTCCGCTGGGGAAAGACTAGACACATCTAGTACAAAGGGACTCATGCTGGGGAAAACAAGCCCTGGATGGCCTTCGAGAATGCTTCTGGGTAAAACTGCTTTGCTAAGAACAAATCCACTCTACTGGGGATCAAAATCAAACTCTGCTGAGGAAAACGCTCTGGATGGCCTACCATAATACAACTCTTCTGGGGAAATCAGCCTTGGATGGCCTGCCAGAATATAACATTCCGGGGAACAGCAACTCTACTAGGGAAACACAACAGACTGCTGAGGAATAGCTCCCTTCTGTCGGAGATTCCACTCTGATGGAGATTTAATTCGCTATTTGATAGGGATATGAATAAGATTTACTGGGAGATTATCCCACACTCTCTCTACTGAGGATAGAGATAAACAATCTCTGAGTTAGTCCCACTCTGCCAGAAAGAAAACTAATCCCGCTGACTTCTGTCGCGGTGAAATTTGGATACCAAACTATTGATTAGTTTGAATCTTTAATTCATTTTGCAACCGAACTTTGATTTGTCCAAAGGAAGGGATAAAGATCGAAATTCCCACAATGCAATGCAAATGCAAGGTTAGATTGTTTTAGGTTCGGGGGTTGGTTAAACTTAGGGAAGGTACTAGCATCCTAAGTTTCTGTAGTACTCTACAGGAACCTCTTGTTTTATGTTTGTTTACTGCTAAGTGTTTATCTGCTTAATGGCTTAGAGACCCTAGTGGTTTATTTCTAAGTATACTCGATAAGGTATCGCACCTTGTGCCTACATATCCTTACGGGAGTGGAATCAGAGTATTTTGTAGTTCACCCTAAAGGGTTAGAGGATGTCTTTGACTGTGGTCAAAGTTCCTACGGGTTTAGGGTAGTTGGTTGATTGAGTCTAGGAGAAGAGATGAGTCTTCATTTTAAGGGAGAGATAACCACCACAAATGTAAAGGGGGTTGTAGGAAATGGTCTTTGCATCATCTTAAGAAAAGGTCTTACACACTCGGATGGTCGCCAAGTATGCCTTTGTCGTTCTTAAGGCAAAGTCCCTACATGTTTGATTGTATTGTTGTGGGGTGGAGATTATATCTCACTTAAGATGATTAACATCTATTCTCTGTTTGTGTTTGAAAAGTTGTATTGTTTGATTGTTTGTTTATCTATGTTGTAAAGATTAAGGTCCTTCCTATGGGGTAGGATCTATCCTAAAGATCAACTTGAATGGACTCAAGGATCGTGGGGAATATGATGCTTATGATGTGCAACTACACACAACGTTGAATTATGTGTAGGTTTTTCCTTTGGACGGTATGCGATGTAATGATGTAAATGCGATAGAATAAATTGCAGAAGAGTAAATTGCGGAAAGATAAACCATACACGAACGCATGAAAGCGCTGAGTGAGTGTGTGTGCATTGTGAATAAGATAAAGCAGATAAAGATAAATGTAAATACGCATGAAAGCGCTATGGTGTAGGTGCATGTGTCGTGAAGTGAGATTGATTTGTTTTTACGATGTGAGTTGATTAAAATGTTTTAGGAGAAGTTGGTTCGTTTTTAATCGATTCATTGATTTCGGTTTGAATTGTGAGAAAATGTTGATTTGATTTTAGGCGGATTGAATGGTTTGAATTAGACGAAGTTGACTTATTTTGAGAAAAGTTGATTTTATTTATTGGAATTGATAAAAGAAATGAAGTTGATTTAATTGAATTTAAAGGAAATTCTGGATGTGAATTAATTTTAATTGAGTAGAAATTTATTAAAATGAAGTTTGTATTTATTAGCATAAAAGGTTATTATAATTTTATTTTTACTTAAAAAGTTTTAAGTATAAAATAGCTATATATTATTATCTAAAAAAAAAATTTATTAATTTATAAGAGGTGACTTAAAAAGATTAATTAGTTAAAAAACATTAATTTAATTTTTATAAAAAAGTTGATTTATTTTAATGGAAGCTGATTAAGTTATGATTAGAGATTAATTAAAAGGTTAATGGTGATTAAGGGTGATAATGGGGATTAATCGGTTGGTGTAGGTGATTAGTGCAAAGTGTGTGCTTGATTAACAGATACAACAACAAGCAGAAGAAAAAATAAAGAAAGAAAGAACCCTAATCCACCCCCCAATTCTCCCGATCCTTGGCTTTCTCGTTTTCTCTCTCGTTCAATCCCTGTTTCAAATCTCCGTTCGATCTCTGTTCAAACCTTCATCGTCTCGTTCCGTTTTTGTACCTGAAACACAACACAAAACAATCAATAGGTTCGATAGTTCTAACAAGGATGGGGGGTTTTACCAAAGGTGAGCGACGACGGAGCTTGAGACGGCCGGAGGGTGATGTTTCTTGTGGCGATTTGGTGTTTGCGGCGGCGGTTTCAACGGTTAAAGAAGATAAGTCGTTTTTCAATCTTTTTTAGGTCACGACTTCGGCGTTTCTTTTCGGTAGTATTAGGGTTTTTTCGTCTGAATCCCCCTGTGAATCTCCTCCCTCGTTTTATATAGACCCTTTGAGGATCAATGCTTTGAAACCTGATTTAAAGTGCTTTTAAAACTGATTGGACCTTCCTTTCTCGTGTAGACAATCTTTGAAGTGTTTCCTTTTTCGTTTGATTTGGTTTCAATCCTTGATTTCGTTCAAAAACGAGATTGGATCTGATTGGGTTTTTTATGGAATATTCTCCTCAAGTAAAATGCTAATCTGACTTTGCCTTTAGCAGGTGCGGATAACAAGCGTGTTATTGGGCCACAGAAAGCTAACAGCCCAGAGCGAATTCCAAGTAGCGGGTGCAAGGAAGTCTTTTTGCGACTGATGCGTTCGGTGTTCGCGGCTAGCAATATCGTGATGTTGATTTTTGATGCAGCTTTGCTCAGGTAGATAACGCATACTTCGAGTATTCCGTCTGATTTTGCTGGAGTTAACATGTGATTTACTTGTTCGTCTCCTAAGTCATTCAATTGATGAAGTATGTAATTGCAGGGCGTATGCAAAACTGGTGGCATGACAAACCGATATGGTTCATCCCTTACCGCAGGTTTTCTTGGTTCCAAATAGTGTTCAATGCTTAAGTCAACCTGAGAGTTTTCAGCTGCATAACCTTTACTTGATTTGGCAACAGATCCAAGGCCCAAAGTTCGATCAACAAGTTCTTCAAGTTGAGGGGAGACAGACACCAGACCATTCCCACCAATGTCAGATGATTTCTCACCGTCAAGCGTATTCGTTGTACTTGAGTCTTTAGCAGAGAAATCATCTGAGACATCAGTTTTGGCATTAATTGTTGTAGGCGATCCATTTTGAGGAGAGTCTTCAAGAACATCTTGCGTTGGAAGTACGAGTAAACCTGCAGATAGACTATCATCCTTTTCCGAGTCTGCAGTAGGTTTTTCATCAGTAACATCCTTCTCACACTTTGAATCATCTATTGTTTCATCCTCATGTATGGCATAGTGTACGTTTGTTTTTATGATGATTTCTAACGTTTGAATCCTTTCCCATGTTGGATGCGTATGGTATGGCGGGACGCGATGCAGCATCTGGTGTCCTTGGTGTTTCAGTCGGGGCTAAAGCGTAATGGAACCTGAAATTGATGGGTACGCGTATTTGGTTGGATCACACCCGCCCCACCTTGTTAATGTTGGTCTATTGAGGAGTACTAATATTGTTTTGTTGAGATAAAATTGAGGGCCTATCCTAGTGGTCAAGGCTGATGCTTCCCACTGATTTTGTAGGCTCAGGTGCTTCCATGTATGGAGAACTCAAACGAAAAGCGATGCATTATCCCTGTACTGCTCATCCAAGTGAGCCTGGGAAGTTGGTGCGAAATTCTGCTCAACAGGGCTGTTGGGCTGCAATCAAATGCTAGGTGGAGAGTTGACTAGAGGTGAACCAACTTGATATCGAAAGCTTTGAGATTTGTCTTGGTCGAATTTATGTGTTTATCAGCTATATTACTCTTACTTAACAATTTAAGTGCTATTTCCGCAGCTCTGACGTCGTAAAAGCAACGAACTTATGATGCCCGCCATGAGGACATGGTCGAGATGCTGGCGCGGGGAGTCCACTGGTTATGACGAAAGGCATGCAGCTGCACTTGGATAACCACAGTTGCCTTAGCGATATCTCCTTGTAATTGCCTGTGTGCACCTGGTATTGGGGTATGCCAACGCTATGGTTGGCTTCTCCGTTTCGCTTTTGGTAAGGACATTAGCATACGTTTTCACCTCTGGTAACAGTGCTGAAAATCTTGCTAGGGACTGTCTTGGAATGTAGGAAGCGCATCCTATTATGGGGATTAAATGTGATTGATGAATCCAAATGTTTCTACTAATAATTCTGTTAATCTTATGCAGCGGCGAAGTTGCTGGGCGCATTCGGTCGTATGTCAATGACCTTCACAGTAGTTCTCACAATATATGGGCAATTACAAACTCAGTACCTGTATGCTTGGTGGTGCGCAAGGACAGAAGTTGGACGGAATCCAAGTGCAATACGCCCATGTTATCCTCCAGAAACCTCCCTGGCGCAATGACACGTGGAAGAAAAAAAAAAGTTTTGATTTGTCTTCAAGTTCAGTTTGATCCCAGTCAATGCCATCCTGCCTATTTTCCTCCTGCTCTATCTTGAATAAGTGATGATTAAAGTGCTGTTGCAATCCTTCATTTATGCGAAATTGCTCAAAACTGCTCCTGTTGAATGAATTAAAGCCGTATATATACTGATTGATCTATTAGTACGTCTTTTGCCAACATCAAGCGATTTATTTATTTGAGGAAGCAATCAATGAATATATGGACCTTGGCATAACATTCTTGTATCAGTTTCCTGTGATAGTGTCGACTTCAGGATGACTTTATTATTACCAATTTCTATGTTGCGAGCTGATAGAGTCAATTTGAGATTTTCTATGTCATAATCAGTTGTTTTTTTCTTTTCTTTGGTGATGTGTAACGACATGTAATACTTATTGTTTGAATATGGCCCTCATTATCTATTACCGCAAACAAAGCCTTCATTAGCCAAGCAAAAGCAATCAAAGCCTCTTGTGCTTTTAGATACCATTTATGATGAAATTGAAGCTTATGAATCTTAGGCTGGAGATAGGAACACTTGGACTTCCTTGAAGTCTTAGGATAAAACTGATGAAATTTGTTGTAATGAATCCTCGTAGGTCTATAACCGACATGCCCTCTTAAATTCAAAGAATTTGCCACCTTCCTCGCAACTTGGTTTTGACTTCTATATTTAAGAACTTGAAAAATCTTCTTGCCGTAAGAACCACACTTGAACCATCAAATGACTATGTTAAACCCCAAGTAAATTCTACTTCTCTCTTGGAGCAGACGCTGAAGCTTCTAAGAGGTGTTGAGGGAGAACCACTAGGAAACCCCGTAATCAATCTGAAGCAGGCTCGACTGACCACGTCTTGGAGTATTTAAATTGGTAGAAAACAACATTAACTCTATCTGAAATTCTGTATCTGTACGAGTTGGTTAGTGTCGCAAAAAAACCTAGATATTAAATAAAATCAAATAACAAAAGAAAATGTGCAGAAAGAGGTGGGGTCTCGTGGTCAAAAATTAGGGTGCAACAACTTCGCTGGGGATTAGGAAATGAAGGAATTAACATCGACCTCTGCTTGGGGAAATGAGAAATAAACTCAACAATATCAACCTCTTCCTGGGAATGAGTCCATAACCTAGACTCTGAGGGAAAATAAGTCAAACTTTTAGACTATGTGGGGAAAATGAAACTATGATTTCGTTTCACTACTGGGGATAATCCTATATCTACCTGCTAGAGACGATCCTACTCTGCTGGAGATATCAATCTTGACCTGCTGGGGATATCCTTGATCACATCCTGATAGGGGATAAATACAATTTCAACTTGTTGCAATCTTAAACTGTTGGGGAGTAACAATCTCCACCTACTGGGGATAAGCGTGCACTATTGTTGGCGAGATACTCCTGACTTAACAACATCACCTTGAGGAATACAGAATCCCTACTGTGGAGAAATGAGATCAATCGAGCCTCATGTCGGAGAATATGATAGCATTTAAGACATTAGGAATGTTGTGCCAAGTACAATTGGGCTTTTTGGTTAGGTAGGACCAGGTTTATGGTGATAGGGATTTATTTCTGGTTACTAACAAAAGTGGATTTAAAAGAGAAATACTAGATGAGAACTAGCATTCGAGGGTAGACTACCAGACGAGAACTAGCGGCAAAAGGTTAAGTTGTCAGACGAGAACTGACTTCTGGTTTTGGTATCAGACGAGAACTGATTTCTGTGGTTTGGTATCAGACGGGAACTGATTTCCGGTTTTCCAAACGAGAAATGGACTTTAAAATTATGTTAGCCAGACGAGAACTGGTTAAACAGTAGGTTAAAGAAAGGGGAACCAGACGAGAACTGGTTTAAAAACTTAACAGGTACCAGGCGGGAACTGGTGTTTAATGAAGGGTTGACCAGGCAAGAATTGGTTTGAAGGTTTTCCAGACGAGAATTGGGCTTTGGAAATGATTGGTTACACGGTTCTGACAAGTAACAGGTTTAGGTTGTGGGATGATAGCAAGGCCTTTTCAGAAGGTTCAGATCATTTGATGAGGTAATGGCACAATTCCCTGACATTTAAATCTTGCTGAGGAGAATAAACTCGCTTGAGTAACTTGCCCCAAGATAGTTCAACTTGCCCTAGTCTGATCTTTGGGAGAGAGTTCACCTTGAGAAGAAAGTAGCTTGCCATGAGATGACCTCGAGATGGCTTGCCCCAGAATCTGTACAATGAAAGGATTCATCCTTGATTAACAACCCTCATAACGGTTGGCTTCAATGTACTCTTGAAGTGATTTTCCCCTGAATGAGCGCTGAAGTGACTTAACTTATCCTGACTGAACACTTGAGGGATTTATCCTCAAATCAAAGAAACTCTGGGTGGCCTGCCCCTGATTGGTAGTCTCAAGATTACTCACTTCTGATCAACTGCTTCTTGATTGATTTGACCCATAATCAACCGATGCTTCGGGACTTGTTTCAAACTGACTGATTCTATACTCTCTGGATGTCAATGCCCCAGATTCACAGGGCTTCCAAGTATACACCATTCTGGTCCAGATTGTTGAATGATCTAGTCCTGTTTGACTGCTCCCTGTTGGAATTTCCTCCATGTCAACTACTAACTTGCAATTAAAATTGTTTGCTCATGAATGGTAATTATAATGCGGTGTTCATGCAAATTTTGAAAGAGATGTCACTTATTAAGTGGCGTGATAGTGAGATGAATGAACCATTTAGTCCAAACGTTGTGCTAAATTGATTAGTGAAAGATACAAAAAGGATATGATTAGCAAATCATGTAGGAGTCCGGTTACTCAACCTCATTGTAGTATTCCTTCAAAATAAATCCCACCTCAATTAGGTCTTTTAGGGGTTGAATCATGGTCGAGTTCACGGTTATCGAAACAAAGGATATTTGGCTCAAAGTATGATTTGTACCTGCCCCTTCTTCGTGATGATCTCCAATCCTACGTTCAGTTAACTTGGCACGAGCGCTCACCTCTCCAAAAGGTTTATTGAATGGCAGGAGTGATGGTTAAGGAACTCACAAGGTTTTCGGTGTGACAGTCACCCTTCTTCTCTCATGTGTATGTAGTCATACGACTCTGTTCTTGTTTGAGGATTTCTCTTTCGAGATCCTTCCTTTTTATTCTTTTGTTCCCTAATTTTTGCCTGGACTGACTCTTTGAAGTCCAGTGGGATGCCCTGATTTTGCCTAAGGTTTTGCTTTCCAGCTTTTCAACTTAGCAGACTTTTTTTTTCTTTTCCTTTCTTTTTTCTTTGAAATAAGTCGTGTGACACTGGCTGTCTTGATTTCTCCGAATGGGTTGTGACTGCCTCACTCCTTATTGGCGAGGTTTAACCATTATGGTTGATGAGATATGACCTCTTAAGAGGGCTAAAATGTGATTGGTCCTCGAATGGGGACACTCCTTCAGCAATTTGGATGCTCGGTCGAATTAACTGACAACTACCCTGCCCCAGGTTAAGATGTGAGGGTTTGAAAGTCCGAAAGAAACTTCTACTTCTTGGCTCGAAGTGGTTAACTAGGGACTAACTCCTTATATCTCCGGTGTTTAGAGAATTTGAAACAATGCTTGTACGTCATCAGCAGGATTTTACCCGAAAGCATACGATCATCAGTTATGAGTATTCAGTTTTCGTCATCCTCCCTCCAATCTTTGCTAAACAACAGTGATGAAGTGAAGTGGATAAAAGGTGCATGTGTTTGTGCTGTGCAAAAAAAATGAGCGAACGCGACATGATTAATTCAAAAAAATGCATAGTCACTTCATTAATATTACCATTCAAAACAACAATGTTTAAAAGCAAGTAGCAACTAACAGAAAAGAAACTACAAATGCAAATGATAAAAAGTCCAAGGGCTGCCAATGTTGAGGACGTCTACCTATCTGGACCACTGGCTTCTGGAAATTACCTTTTGAATTTTCGGGCTTAGATAGCTGAGAGATTGATATGAACAACCAAACTTCCTTCTGGAAAGGAAATGCACCCTTTGTCAATCAACTGTTGCACTTTGGCCTGAAAAGCTTTGTAATCTTCGGTTGAATGCCCCGTGGATCCGCCATGATATCCACACTGTACATGGGGATTGTACCCAGGAGGGTAATGTTCTGGCACAAGCTTAAGAGTCTTAGGCTCCACCAAAGAGTTCTGAATCAAATGTGGTAGAAGCTGACCATACGACATAGGAACTGGATGAAAAGGAGCATTCCTTCTTTCCAAATTTTTACGAGGCCTATTCTGATTCTGGCGCTGATTCAGATAACCTCGACCATGAGCTCGTTGATTTGCATGAGAAGCGACCCAAGGTTTTTGATGTTGTGCCCTAGGTACAGTTGTCTGTCCAGAATAACGCGACACAGAAAATAATGACCACTAAGAAGATGAAGAACCAAAAAATTTCACTGATTCAGCTTGAGAATAATCGGCATTTGCGATGACTGCATTAACCACATTTTCTCTTTCAGTTTGGGAGCTAGCGAGAGATTCAGTTTCATTGGCCTGACTACTCAAGACATTTTGAATTTTCCCAATTTTCATGCCATTCTCAATACGTTCTCTTGCTATTACCAGTTCAGAGAAATTTGGTGCAATCCCAAGCATCCTTTCAAAATATGGGCTCTGCAAGGAATTCATGAACATATCTGCCAACTCTTGGTCTAGAAGCGGCAGTTGCACTTTGGAAGCAAGTTCTCTCCACCTCTGAGCATACCCCCTGAAGGATTCATTGTTCTCTTGAGACAAGCTTTGCAACTGCATGCGACTGGGAGTCATGTCAAGATTATATGCATACTGCTTCAGAAAAGCCTTGGCTAAGTCCATCCATGACCAGATATGATTACTCTCCAACTGCATATACCAACTCAGAGATGCCCCAATCAGATTGTCTTGGAAACAGTGAATTATTAACTTGTCATTGTGTACAAACGAAGTCATTCTTTTGCAAAACATCACCAAATGTTTCCACGGGCAACTATCTCCCTTGTATTTCTCAAACCTCGGCGCCTTGAAATTTGGAGGTAATACCAGACCGGGAACCAGACACATGTCTGAAGCATTGAGACCAAAAGTATCCTTAACTTCCAAGGCCTTGAGTTTTTCATCCAACGCCTGAAACCTTTTAGCATACTCAAGAGCTCTCGGGTCCATAGTTTTCATTATTAGAACCTCCCTTTTGGAATTCGGCACAGAGAAAGCGACATTATGACGATCTGTAGTATTAGAAGAAGAGGAACATTCGCTTCAGACAACAAACTGTTCATGTAGATCTTGGTCTTCAATAGAATGCTGCACATGCTGAGCTTCAGTGAGGTTGTTCACTTGCGGAGAGTCTTCATCTGGTAGAGAACCATATAGAGGGTTAGTCATCACAGTAAAACCAGATGGGGTATCAACAATCTGGAGGTCGTTTCCTGACATAGCTACCAACAGCTTCTCAACTTGACTTCACTTCTTAACACTGCTCAATCCTTCTTCAACCACTTGGTCGTTTCCTAACAATCACCACTTCTTTAGAACGGGCACTGGGAAATCATCTTCTGATCAAAACAAAAGCGGGATAAGAGCTCTGGCCAGCTGAAGAATGATATGCAAAATGATGCAAAGATGTTTATGCAAATGCAATGCAAAATGCGAGGAACACGGGATCACAACCCCCATAAAGCTTTGAATACTGCTGCGCTGCTGACTGGATAAGTTCAAAAGTTTGCTCTGAAGAGAAAACCAGAACACCAGGCTGGTTGGAGGTCAAAGTTTCCTACATAACTCAATCCCTCTCACAGGTATGGACGTAATCTGATAAGGTTCGGCATCCTATGCGGTCGTCAGTGTCACAGACTTTCAAGAAATAATGATACGTTCACCATTTCTGGTTTAGCATTATTGTCTCACGAAGCGGCCTCACTTAGCTGACTCCCAAATGAACGGTCTTTAGAGTCGATAGCTTTCAGATCCAACATCTCCATCCTGACCAGCAGGATGAGACGTCTTCAAAGAAAACCTCGTCTGAACGCGAATTTCGTGAGGACTAGTGCATGCTGCCATATAGGTCCATCACTACTTTCCACTTATAATACTAAGGTTATGCTCAAGTATGGGTTTTGGCTTATCTCTCAATGGAACAACCACCTAACAACACAACAACAACAGTATAATAATAAAGTGCGGAAAATGTAAATATAGCAATATACAAAATACAACACACAAATATACACACCCAAAAACAAAACAGACAAGCGCTAGGATTGACTCGCATAGGGGATGGGAAAATTCCCCAGCAAATAGCGGATTCAATCCCCAGCAGAGTCACCAGCTGTCGCATCGCTGCGAAGAGGGCCGGAGGAAGACAGAAGAGTCGACACCGTTCATTATTTATCCCAACAAGAGGGAAAGGAAACAATCAGAGAAAACCTACGAAAAGGGAATAAGACAGGTCATCGCAACCATATATCGGGTTCGGGAGTCGGTTACGCAAGGGGAAGGTATGAGCACCCCTCACATCTGTTGTACTCAACGGGATCCACGCT
Source organism: Lathyrus sativus (assembly GCA_963859935.3). Lineage (NCBI taxonomy): Eukaryota > Viridiplantae > Streptophyta > Magnoliopsida > Fabales > Fabaceae > Lathyrus > Lathyrus sativus. Next base: position 689,643,232 of record OZ012735.1, read on the forward strand.
TGTTGTCTATCTAAAAGGGTGTTACACTATCTAAGCTACAGGCTCACAGGGACAAAAGAAAAGAAAAGGGACTCGATAGAGCATTGCCGCTCTATGCCTACGTATTCTCTCGTGCAATGGGAAAGTCAGAGTCAACGTAGTTCGGAAACTACGGGGGGATTGCTCGCCAAGAAATCGCGTCTTGTGCCTACGTATTCTCATCTGGTATGAGAAATATAGCAAAATATAGTTCAAGCTAACTACAGGAAAACAGGTGTTCTCGATCGCACGGGGGCGAGAGAAAAGGTAGACAATACTAGCGCACACATTATAGAAGTTAGGTGTATTGCTGCTTGACCATTGCAGAATTAGGCGTTACCTATTTGTGATATAACAAACATAGCATGTCCATGGGTTTAAAGGTACAGGTTACCTAAAGGTTTAGAACTACGGGCTAGTCTCGATTGCGCTGAGGCAAGAGAAAGGGGGATTAGTCGTTAGCGGGAAAGTCTCGATCGCACAGAAGCGAGAGAAGAGAGAAGTTAATTGTTAGTGTGCTCGCCAAAACGTCGCGTCTTGTGCCTACATATTCTCATCTGGCACGAGAAATCAGAGCAGCTGTAGTTCAGCTAACTACGAAAAAACGGTCTCGGTTGCACGGGGGCAAGAGAAGGGATCTCAATCGCCAGGTTGCGATATAAAAGAGTTCTCAATCGCAAGGATGCGAGAGAAAAGGTTCGGATCGGGATGCACACGCTAAGTCCTAAGACGTAGGAGCGAATGTGTCGCATATCGTCTAAAGAACATACGCTAAACACTCTAGATGAATGAGAAGAGGCTCCCCACTCATCATTTCCCACGTATATATATCGCTAAATAGCTCACAACACTCGACGGTTGAAAAAGAGATTGAATTAAAACAATGTTACCAAAAGGAGTGGTTCCGTTGACCCTTGACATTGCCTGCAAGCTCCATTCTAAACTTCTCCTCTTTGATCCTTGATGACGTTTCGAATAGGGACCAATGTGACGCTAAACCATCTTAGTTCGACTTATAAGAGAAGTCAAACTATAGGAGGTCGCGTATTGATTTACGTGCTATGGACAAGATAGAGAAATGATATTGAGGATCGTTCTCCAATTGAATTGTGTCGCATGGACCAAAACAGAATGGGATCTCGTCTTATGGATACAAGACTTCATCGATCACCAAAAGTCAAAATAAAATTGAAAGATGAAGAGAAATGAGGAGAGAGAGAGAAGCGGTCTCGGATCCAACATTATTCATCAATAATTTGACTGGTAATGGATTACGGAGGTCTCGTCATCGACCAAAACAGATGAAAATGGGACAAAATGCCCAATAACAAAAGAGAAATGAAATAACTCTAAAAATAAAGTAATTCAGAAACCCTAATATAGAATGAAATGAAATTCTAAAAAATTATGACATAAATTGAAATTCTAAAATAAATAAAGCTCTAAAGAAAATATTATAAAACTCTAATATTAAATAACATGAAATTCTATATAAAATATTATATATATATATATATATACATATATATATATATATATATATATATATATATATATATATATATATATATATATATATATATATATATATATATATATATATATATATATATATATATATATATATATATATATATATATATATATATATATATATATATATATATATATATATATATATATATACATAACCAAACATGTTGTTTATAAAAAAAAATAACATTTACATAATAATAATAATATTTACATTTTATCTTTTAAAAAAACAAAATAGAGGGGGGTTTTAGAATAGAAACTGGGGTGTAAAACATGAAGAGCACGGTGGGCTTTCAGCCCAAGATCCACAGCAGGAAAGTGAATAGGGAGAGGGAATTAAACAGAAACGGGGAGGTGCCAAAATGAACATAAACAGGCTGTGAAGCCCAAATCAACAGTAATTAAATTAAAACAAAAAAACAAAACAAAAATAATATCCTCTTCTTCACATAATGGTTCCGCGTCACGCTCTCTTTCCCTCTGTTCACTCTCAATCTCACTCTCAAATGGCTTCAACTCGAACCCTCTTTCAATCTCTCTCTCCAGACTTTTTCTTAACCTCTCCTTAAAACCAAACTCTTCTTCTCCATGTTGTTTCCGTTTTAGCGGAAGGTTCAAAACTTGAAATGGCTTACCGGTGATTGGGTTGATTTTGGGTAGATTCGTGGTCGGGTGGTTGTGGTTGAGTGTTGATTTACGGTGGTTGCAGGTTTGAGTTTGGAGTTTTGTTTGGTTGAAGTGGCGAAGGAGGGAAAAGATGAAGATTTGGGTTGAAGCTCCGGCGAGAGAAGTTGTGGAAATGGGTTAAGGATTTGTTGGTGGAGCTAGGTTTCAAAATGAAGTTGGAGGTGAGTTTCAGAAATGTTAGTGATAAGTGTGTGTGTGTGTGTGTGTGTGTGTGTGTGTGTGTGTGTGTGTGTGTGTGTGTGTGTTTTTCAGCTGATTCACAGTGATTTCTGAACTTTAATGAACTTAGTTGTTGTTTCTGTTTTTGAAGGTTGATGGTGAGGGACAAAGGGCGACTGTGTGGAGGTTTTACGGTGAAACGGAGGGTTGAAAAGAATTTCGAAAATGTTGAAGGTTGTGTAGATGAAGGTTTGAAATCTGGGTGAGGTTTGTGAAGTTGAAATGGTGTGGGTTTGGTGAACGAAAGTGAAATAGGATCTGGGTTTTCGGTTTGGCTTTTGATGAAAGTGGGTTTGGTTCATGGTTTAATGGTTGTTTGATGTTGTCGATATGAATTTCAGGGCGTCTTCTAAGTTGATGAAGAAAGAAATTTCAGGAATAGGTTTGTTGTGTTGTTGAAGAACAAGTTGTTGGAATTTTCTGGGTGTGATGAGTGATGAAGTAAGAAGAGTTTCAGAAGTTGTTTGAGGTTGATGGTGATTCAGGCGAGAGGGATGATGAAGGAGGGTTGAGCTTCGGTTTATGTTTGTTGGCTGTGTGATATGAAGTTGTTGCTTGATTTTGTCGCCAAAATCGAATGCTTCGGAACCGGGTATTATCATGTTGAGTTCGAATGCTTGAGAATCGAGGGTGAGTTGCGCACAATAGTGGGATCGGTGTCTATGGTGGATGGTGACGAGCGTTCTACACGGTATTCAAGGGTGGAAGTTATGGTTGGTGCGACAGATGATGTTGCCGGAGATGATGAAGAAAAGGGTCTGAGCGTTTTGAAAGAGAAGAAAGTGTGGTGATGAATTTGGTTTTGTGGTGAGTTTTGAAAATGGCGAGAGTTTTTGAATGTTGTGTTTTGTTTCTTTCTTCTGAAATGAATGGGTTGTTTTTGCAGAAACAATTATGCAGTTCTTTGATGCGTTGTTGCGGTACATTTGAGTGGTCCATGGTGCATGTTTTTGGGCAGAGGTGTCTTGGGGTACAACAGGTTTTGTCTGGTGTGGTGTGCATATTGTCATACGAGTTCTGTCCTTTGTGCTAGGCTGAAGGTGGCTGGCATTGTGTTGGTGCTGCTCTTTGTTGACTAGTGGGGGAACGTACCAAAAGAATGAATGTTACTGCATAATTTTCTTCTTAATTTTGTAATAATTCTAATTCTACTTAAAGCTAATTCCACTAATTAAATAATCTAAATAATTCTAATTAACTCTAAACTAAACAAAACCTAACTATTAATAATAAAAATAAATTAACCCTAATTTAAAATAAAATCTTAATAATATTGAAAATGAATAAACCTAATAAACCTATTTCTAAACTATTAACATTAAAGACAATTATTTTTAATTAATCTCTACTTCTAATAAGAAAATATTTAAACTATTTAAAAAAACTCTAAATAAAAAATCCAAAATAAAACTAATAAAGAAAACATTTGATAAAAGGCCAAATTCTAGAAATTATTTAAAAAACCCTAATAAAATCAAATAAATCTACTTCTATAAAACCAAAAAAAAAAAAAGATAATTCTATTTAAAAACTAAAAATAAAATTTATTCCTATTTTTAAATAAAAACAACTATTTTAAGCTATTCTAAAAACAAATCTTAATTGAAATTCTATTTAAAAGTCTATATATCCTAAAATAATCTGAATATCTAAAACTATTAAAAATGCTATATATTAAAAATAAAAACTTATTCTCTAAACAAAATCTAAATAAAATTATAAAGCAGGAAATAAGAATAAAAATTACACAAAGCAGTGAAATAAAAACGGAAAGATCGGGCGAACACTGAAACGCAACCGAAATCAGCAGCGCGGGCTGGACCAACAGAAAGAGAAACCTCAGCTCGATTCCGAAATAAATCTCCTTATTCGAACTGGTTTGAATCGCCTGAAACGCGAGCAAAGGGGCTGTAATCCCGATAAATCACTCCGATTGACAAAATACACAGTATGCGATAAATGATATGCAAATGCAAATGAAACAAAACATAAGCCAAATTATTGGAAAAGGTTGGTCAAATTTTGGGGTACAACACCTCCCAAATAACAAGTGCTTTGAAGAGAACAAAACCATCTTTATCAAACCACATGTTGCATGTATCCAAGTATGATGATGACAAATCTGAATTCATAGTTAGAGTATGAGAACTTGATTGGTTGATGAACCATCCAAAATTTGACTGGTCAACCCCTTAACATTCTAGGAACCAAACCTAATTCAAAGATGAACAAAACAAACAAGACAAAACTTGATACTTGATTAGTTATGTATAAATTATTGACCTAAAATTATATGCAATATGATGAAAAATGAGGTTGAAAAAGGCGATGTGGTTTTTGAGCATGTTGATACTAAAAATCAACTAGCTGATATTTTTACAAAACCTCTTGCTACTGAGCCTTTCTTTCATATCCGACGGGAACTAGGTATTCTCGATATTTTGGATCGTGTTTAGTCAAATTTCTCGCACATTATATATGTCTATGTCTATATGTACTTTGTTCGTCGGATATCTAACAAATGAAGATGTTGAAAGTATATGTGTGTGCATCTCGCTATATTTGGAGTTGAGGTAATTTCCTTCCTTAACTACTATATCTCTCAATATTCATGTTCACAAAATGTATCAAATTATGTGTTATATGTGTCGTATATATCGTGTTGTCTGTATCTTACTCCATTAAATACTTAAAATATGCTTTGGCTTTGTATCTATGTCTTAATGTATGCGAATATAGTCAAAAATGTAAAATTTGTTGGTTTCATATGCATGAGTCGACCTAAGTAAGGTTGCGGTCGACTCACAAAAATGATGTTTTCTTTGCATTTGAACCGGGTATGCTCAGGTCGACCAATCGGTCGACACATTCCTCTTTTATTTTGAACGTGTATTTTTCAACACAGTATGCGCCGACGCATAGACCTTCCGGTCGATGCATCACGCGATTTCTTTGAAAAATTCTTTCTGAAACTGAACTTATATGTGGTTACTTGTTTGTCTAACCTAGCAAAAATTACTATTTTTGTTTGTGCCTAGTTCTATTTATCTCTTGTTATTTGATCATTAACTATGTTATGTGTGGATGTATGTTAATGTCTAACCTGTTGTGTGTGTTTTGAGATGTGCATCTATTATTTTTTTACCATTCCTTGACAAGTGTTTCTTTCTTTTTAATGTTGTCAAAGGGGGAGAAAGTGTCAAGCATTACAGCAGAACATAAAGATCAAAGGTGAAGACTTAGCATTAATGCAAACGAGTGAGTAGGAATGAAGGCATCAAGCAAGGGTGAGGATAATGTCACGTATCATACAGTTAGGTTCTATGTGTTTTGACATCATAAAAAAGGGGGAGTATGTGAGGGCAAAGCCTCATATATAGATGTGCTTATTTCGATGATGTCAAAATGTAGATCCATAGAACAATATATGTCGTACATTATCACCATGATTGCATTTGCATATCTTGCTTCTCATGATTCAATTGCTCGCATAAAAAATATCTTGGTGGTTGCATATAGATTGTCAAAACGTGCGTCATATGAGTTAGACTTCATTGGTGTCATTTGCTATATCATAGATGTCATCAAAAAGAGTCAAGATTATGAAAATATGTATTTTTAGCAATTTCAGGTCTTTGATCGACCAAAGTTTTGTTCCGGTCGACTCACACTGTGAGTCAATTTTGAGAGTTTGCTTCAGGTGGGCTCGCATTAACCCACTGGCCGACTCATATTGTGAGCATTTCAATTTGTCTAAAAATGCATGCTATGCATCGACGCATACCTTGTTCCGGTCGACGCATGGTGTTGCACCCTAAAATTTGCCCAGCCTTATCCTTTGGATTTATGTTTCATTATCATTAGCATTTGCATATAGAGTCATGTACATAGACTAACCATCTGCATAGCATCAGCATAGCAAGTCATTCAACAGGGGACCAATCATTATTTTCATCTCTAGAGGCCTAGCAAGAGGTTATTATTCCAATTCAACCCTACTCAAGTCATCAGGAAAGAATTTGAAAGCAAAGAGTTCAGCAGAGCAAGCCTTGAGTCTACCTCCTAGCTGAGGATATCTGAGGATCAACAAGAGGGTTATGAGCTGTGGATTGAAGGTATGGAGAGCATCTAGACATCTTGAGAGACTTATAAAGTCATTTGGAGAAGAAAACAAGTTGTTGATGTGAGCACAAGAGCTATAGTTGAAGACAGTCAACTAGGGTTTCATCTGGGTCAACCCTAGGTCAACCCTAGGTCAATTGACTGACTTAAGAGGGCATTCAAGTCTATTGGAGAGATGTGGGGATCAACATTTAACATATGAAGAAGGATAGGGAGATATGACAAGAAGAATTCAAGAGAAATCAAGGAGAAGAGGAGTTACTAAATTAGGGTTTCTCTGTAAAATCCCCTAGTTTAGGTCAAATTTCCAAGCAAGATAAGTCAAAATGCTAGCTTCAAATGGCTTCTTGGCCAACATGAAACTTGTAGAGGATCTCAAGACCTTTAATTTGAGTGGTGGAAGACCTCAAGGAGATTTATAGAACTCAAGTTATGGTCCTTGCAAGTTACAGGTCATTTGGGGTGTCTGAACTTTTGTCTGTGAAAGTGACTTGACTTCCAAGCTATTTTTGCCCCTCAAGGAGATTTCAAATGAATTCTTGGTCAACATAAGAATTGTTCCTCATTGTCTTAGCTTTCTAGAATGGTATGGCATGCCTTCATATGATGTGGAGAACTCAACTTATGGTCTTGACAAGCAAAGGGTATTTTGGGCATTTGTGAATTACAGGTCATTTTAACCTATACCCAAAACTCATACAAGGAGGCCTCAAATGGAAAAACTTACAACATCAAACTTGCTCCAAATGGGATTTTAAGTCTAGAAAGAAGGCCACAAGTTATTGGAGAAGCTCATAGCATGGAGTTGCATGATAGGTCAAAATATGAACTAAAAAGGCTTATAAAGTGAATAATTTCAAGTTGGAAAATGGTTTGGGAGATTTACAAGTCCAAATGGAGACTTCCAATATATGATTTTGAATGGAAAAACAATTCTAAGAACAATGGTTCACACACTTTTTTGAGTTTAGAAGGAAAAAATGAAGTTATCCATGGTTGCTTACCTTTTAAGAAACATGATCAAAATGAACCAAAGTTGGAAAGCAAGGGAATGTGCAAGATGGATCTAGAATGTTCATTTGGGGTCTATATATTCATGAAATGTGCATTGATCAAGGGTTGGCCTCATTTTGCACCAAGAATTCCACAAATTTCTCCTACTTTTTCATAAAAGTTTCATTGCAATTCTCACAAATTCTTCACCAAATCTTCATCATAATCAACCTTCTCATACTGATTCATCATCATATAGTATAATTCAATCAAGAACAAGGTGGTTATCATCCATTTTCGAGCACTTTTTTTCAAGAGCATCAAGATTGAAGTTGCAAGTGGATAGCATAATTCTGGCCAAATCTCATCCAAAGCTTGCATACAGAATCAAGTTCATCAAGGATTGATCAAGATCCAAGTCTCAAAAGCCTCAAATCATCAATCTCCATAGCTGTTTGCAAGATTTTGCACAAGGTAAGTTTTCATTCAAACTGCTTGATCCAGTTAGTTAGGCATGATTTTGTTAGTGTAGAATTGATCTAGGTGGTTAGGAGATTAAGTTAGATGAATTTGGAGAGATTTGGTGATGGTTAGTGACAGGTGCCATAATCTGTTGGTGCTTATATCTCTTAGATTAGTGTGTTATAATTGTGGCTTGGTAGCATGTGTTGATCTCCATTAGGTGTAGTTTAGTTTAGGTTAAGTCTGAGGAAGAATGGTGAAGGTTCGTACCAGTGCATTTCAATGGTGGTCAGTATGTGATTCAATCGAATTAGTTGATGTGGTGAATTTCAAAGCGAATTGACGCCCTAAGCTTGTAGAGGGAGAGATTTGGAGCAGATTTCATGTTCATGGCATGTGGATTAGTGGCGTGTAGGATGAGAACAGAGAGGAAGAAAGTTGCTCGTGCATGGGAGCTTTCATGGCATCCAAACCCTAATTTGCAGAACCTTTGGGGAAGATGAAATCGTGGCCTTCCATTTGTAGTTGGACCTTTGACTGTTAGTAAGATCGTGTGGCCTACATTTAATTTCAGAATTGGAGGGAGAAGCGCTGGCCAAAACGCACCGTTTCATTAATTGAAACGGGCGGGCCTGAGTTTATGTTGTTATCCCCACCCCCTATTCTAAGCCCAATATGAATCTGAACGTGGTTTTGCTACTTTTCACACCCCCCTGGCGTTTCTATTTCTCTTTAGTTCTGAACTCAAGTTGGGCTTAAGCCAGAAGCGCTAATTGCACCCCTATATGTGGCCCATTCTGGATTTATAACTGGGGCGAGTTACTATTCTAACCCCCCTCCCTCATTTAATTCAATTTTAATTTTCTTATTTCATTCTAATTTTTACCAATTTCATAAAATCATAAATAATTCATAAAAAATGCTTTTTAATCCATTCTTTTTACCATGTTTTCATTAAAATGTCTAGAATATTATAGGAAAATAAAATTTCACTTTTAGTTTTATTTCATATTTTTTTCATATTTTCTAAATAAAGGTCACATTAAATAATTCATTTCATGCATCATTTTTGTGATTTTTGTTCTCTCACATGCTTTGATATTTTTTGATCATTCTTTTCATATTGGTTAGATGAGATATTAAGCTTGTAGAAATATTTTAGTTCCCATTTTTAGGAGTTAATTTTAGGTGATTAATAAATGCTTGAATATCATGAACAAAACTAGGGTTTTTAGGTGACAACTTAGGAGTTTGATTTCATTTCCCTTAGGACTTAGGGTTTGAATAAATTAGTTATGGGACTATATGGGCTATGGGTAGTTATTAGATCCCTTAGAGAAAAGTTAGGATTCCCCTACTGATATTATTACTGTCTGTATATCTGTTGTCTGGTGTGGTGTGCCCTCTGGGGTTTATTAATTGTTTGTATGGGTATTGGGTTTGTCTGGGGCCCTGGGGAAGCTGAAGATTTGTGGAGATGAAGCCATTGAAGAGTCAAATGCTGAAGATCAACTGCCAGAGTTGAGGATGAGTTTCTTGCTATCAGTTGCTGAGGAGACTAGAGTTTAGGAGCTAGGCAGAGCTCTAGATTAGAATGATTGTTTCTCAAACATGGATTGCCTTGTCTGCATCCATTCTTCTCTGTGATTCAGAGTCTCTCTAAGACACTCACCCCCTTCCTTTGGAAGGCTTGGTGATGGTGTCTAAGAGATAGAACTCTTGAGAGAAAATGTCTCTTGTGTTAGAAGCAGTCTGTTCACCACCTTTGGTAGTCAACTGATTGCTTAACACCCAATTCACTCTTGTGACTAATCCCTCATCCTGGAGGTTTGAGCATGAAGAAAAGCCATTGCAGATGGAAGACTGATGATCAAAACCCTTGCCTGAAGGTCATGAAGATGGAGATTGATGCTTGTTGAAGCCTGTAGCTGATTGGAGATTGCTTGAAGCCAGTTGTTGATTTAGAGCTGCTGATGCTGTTTCTTTTGCTGTATTTCATTTGTTGATGTATTGATTGGTTTTCTGAACTGTATTGTTTGCTGTTTACCCTGCTGGGTTGGAAGTGAAGTCTGTTCACTTTTGCCTATTGTTTTCTAGGTTCGAGGTTGAGTGGTACTCCCTTGCCTCGCTTGTACTGTTGCATCCATGCATTTTACTGTTTTACTGTATATATCTGTTATTGTTTCTGTTTCTGCCTATCCCGTAGGATCACTGTTTCTCTCTGTGCAAGAGAGGAGCATGATAGACACTAGGTCTTAACCCATGCATGATAACATTAGGTTAGTTTGATTCCCTTCGCAACCGTAGGTTAGAGTTCTGTCTCTTTCTTTCTCAAAACAAACAGAAAAACACATAAAGATTTCAAACACAATAAAAAGACACTTCTTCCGTAAAAGAATGTGAACTCATCAAAGCGTCATTTTTGTCCGCTTGGACTGTTAATCAGAAAAACCTTTTTCAGAAGGAATAAAATCAATCAAGGACAAGCTTGTGTCGTACGTGGCCCGAACTACGTTTGCTCTGATCTTCCATGCTGTGTGGAAGTACGTAGGCATAGGATGCGATATCCTAGCGAGCAACCTTCCCCTCCTTTCCAGTAGTTAGGCGAACTACGTTGACTCTGATTTCTCGTGCCAGACGGGAATACGTAGGCATAAAGTGCGATACTTTGCCGAGTCATTTTATTTTCTTTTTAACCCTTGACCTATAGTTTAGATAGAATAACAATCCATACCCGAAAACAAGCGTGGATCCCGTCGAGTACGACGGACGTGAGGGGTGCTAATACCTTCCCCTTGCGTAACCGACTCCCGAACCCAGGTTTTGGTTGCGATGACCATACCTTTCCCGTGTTGTGCGAGGTTTACTCTGAGCGTTTCCTTTCCCTCCCGTGGGATAAATAACGCACGGTGGCGACTCTTCTGTTCAGCCGGCGCCGATTTTCGCAGTAGCGACAGCTGGCGACTCTGCTGGGGATCCAACGTCTCCTGGCTGCTAAGGACTGCGATGGTTCTTATGCATTTGGGATCCAACGTCCCTTGAGAGAGTCAATCCTAACGCTTGTTTTCCCGTCGAGGATTTTGTATGGAGTTATTTTATATTTCTAACCTTCTATTTTCAGCTTTATATATTGATTATTATTGCTGTATTGGGGTGTGACGGGTGTTCTGATATTGAGAGATAAGCCGGACCTGGGCTTGAGTGCACCTAGAATTAGAGTAGAAATTAGTGGGCGCCCGCTTGCTTTGCTTGCTTTGGTGTCCCATGAAATCTACACTCAGACGAGGTTCCTCTGGTTGGCCTCCTGCCCCTTCCTTTGGTTGGCGTGGGTTGCTGGTTAGTTGGATTGTCGACTCTGGGGACCGATCATTTGGAAGTTGGCTGAGTGAGGCCTCTTCAGGAATTGATGATGCCACTCCTTCTGGGAATCGTATCATCAACCCTGAAAGTCTGTGACGCCGACGACCGCATAGGATGCCGTACCTTGTGCCAGTTATAGGGCCACCCACCTGTGAGGGGATTCAGGGTTATGCAGGTAACTAGACCTCCAGACTACCGGTTATTTCTTGATCAGAGATCCGGGTTATTTATGGAGAGGTTTGAGGTCTGTCAGAGACCATTTGGAGATGTGTTCTGAGGTCTGTCAGAGACCAGGTGGAGAGTTATGAGGTCTGTCAGAGACCAATTATGGATGTGATTTGAGGTCTGTCAGAGACCCGTGAGTTATGGTTTGAGGTCTGTCAGAGACCAGTGTTGGAGTTTTATTTTAGGTCTATCTGAGACCAGGGTTTGATGACTTCTGGACGGTCTATCTGAGACCTTTCTTGATTGGGTTTAGGCTATTCAGCTGCAGCTTTGGTCCCTGTTGAATGTTACTTGCATTGCATCCTTGCATATCCATTATCATTTGCATTTTACTAACGTGTGTCTGTGCTGCAGGTGCATTTGCATTTCCCTAGTTCTAGTGCCCGGACTCCTGAGTGTTTTGATCATGACTAGCCTACGGAGAACAGTTGCTTACAAATTGCCTACGCCTGATATTGTTCCTTTACTGGGGTTGATCTCTCTTGCTGATGAGAGCGTTCGTAGGAGTTTCCGGATGAGCTATGGTAGATTGTTGAGATTGGTGTGCAAACCTACAGAGGTAGAGTTGGATGGGCTGTATGCTTTGATGCAATTCTACGACCCTGCTTTGAGGTGTTTTACGTTCTCTGATTTTATTATGGGACCGACGCTGGAGGAATACGCTGAGTATGTTGAGCTGCCTGTGCAGAATCAGGTTCCATTCATTCATTATGATGCCAAACCCAAGCCGGAGGAATTAGCAAAAGCCTTGCATGTTGATGCTTCTGAACTTGTGACTACTGTTTCCCGTGGAGTTCCAGGCTTCTCATTTCAGTTCTTAGTGGGTAAAGCCCAAGAGTACGCCAAGAATGGGTGCTGGGTTGCTTTCAATGCTGTGTTGGCTTTGTGCATTTATGGCATAGTTTTGTTCCCCAATATACCGGATTTTGTGGACTTCGATGCTTTCTACTTGTTCGCCGCTGGTAATCCTGTACCTACCTTACTCGGAGATCTCTACCATTCACTGCATTACAAGAATGAGAAGGGAAGAGGGAAGAATGTTCATCTTTGTGTACCCTTGTTGAGTATGTGGTTTGAGAGTCACCTTCCTAAGAGAGGATCTACTGCAGAGACTACAGTTCCAGTTGGTTGGCCAGAGCGTCTGATGAGGCTATCGTCGGAAGATATGGAGTGGTTTGATAGAGATTTGTTGGGATCCGAGCTCATCTTCAGTTGTTCTGGGTACCCTAATGTACCGTTGATAGGAAGAAAAGGGTGTATCAATTACAACCCTTCTCTATTCATTCGCCAGTTCGGATATGCGCTGAAGAATCCACCTCAGGAGGAAGAAGTACAGGAATCTCTGTACTTCACCGGTGACGTGAAGGGGGAGTTATTAGCCAAGTTGCGACATGCCTGGACGAGTATTAACCACAAAGGGAAGCCGTTGTTAGGAAAGAATGACTGTCAGGCCTATGCATCTTATAGAGCTTGGATTCAAGAGAGGGCTAGTCAGTTGAAGATGCCGTTTCCAGATGCACCAATTCTTGATCCTATTCCGGTAGAAGAACCGACTACTGTTTCTAGAGAAGCATATGAACAGGTTGTGAGGGAGAAAGAAGCCTTAATGAAGATTAATGAAGGGTTAGAGCAAGAGCTAGCCCAGGCACGCAGTGAGAAAAACAAGGCCGTATATGCTTTCCAACAACAGATTGAGCTGGTGAACAGGTTAGGAGCTGAGTTGACCGAGGAAAAGAAGAAGCGTGAACGTCTGGGGCAAGAGTTCAGAAGTTCCCATGACATGCTGGAAGCCAAAAAGAAGGCGCTTGACGCAGCACACCGAGAGATATCTTCTTGCAATAAGACTTGGAATGCTACACTCACCAACAACAAGAAGAGGGAAGATAAGCTGAAGCAGCAAATTTCCGACCTCGAAGAGAAGTTGAAGTCTAGCATCAAGAAATGTGAGGAGGAAGTGATGAACCGGTATAGTGTCCAGCATGCACTGAACAAGGCAATCAAATCCAGAGACGAAGCAGTGTCCCAGAAGCGAAAGTTAGAAGATTGCTTCGGAGAAGCAACATGGGAAGAAACTGCTGAAGACGTACGCCGTGTCCTTAAGAAGAGAAACCAGCTTGTTGAAGGGCTGCTTGACCGACCAAGCCATCCGGAGACCAAGAAGTTGATAGAGGAGTACCAGACTTTTGGGAGGATCTGATCATTCCATTATTTGTATGCTTTATTTGCATAGTGCTGACCATCGCCAGGATTGTTGGTTGAGGTCATGCCATCTTTGTACTCTCAGTGATATTGTACCCTGGGCTTATTGATTCTCTCTGTTATATATGAGGCTTTCTATGATTCAGCTCCGATATTCCTATTGTCAACACTGTCACTGCACCGGCACCTTCGCACTAGAACTGGGGGAATGAACTTCCCTAATGCACAGACACATTGCATTGCATTCATATTCATCTTGCATAACAGGGAATATATGAATGGTGTCTTATCTCTTGCTCTGTACCAGGTACTTAACAGGATTCCAGATCAACATCCGCACCGCTATTCTACACGATCCAACTGTCGGAAAGTCATGGACCAGATTCAGAATGAGATGCAGGATGTACGCGAAAAGCTCGCCCTCTTCATGCAGACCATGGAGGCTATAGCAAAAGGGCAAGAGAACTTGCAGGCCATGGTCCAGCCTCTATTGGCTCGCAACGCTGGTCATGGTAACGAAGATCATCAGTCTGTCCGGGTTGATACTGCTCATGGAGACGGCACTCCAACGCCAGTGGCTCCGCCTGTCGTCAATGTGAATGCTGCTAACGTCAACAACGCTACCGCTGCTGTGAATGGTAACGTCGGAGTTGGAAATGAAACTGCTGTCCATAACGCTGGGCTGGGTGATGTCAATGTGGGAGATAATCTCGGAGGCAATGGTTTTATCAACGCTGGGTTCGGATTCAACGATCAGGGATTCGACAACACTGGCAAGTATGGCTTTAATGCTCAAGGCTTTGGGCAAGATGGTTATGGTATGGTCAATCAGGGCTACGGAGGTTTTGGAAACGGAAACGGTGCTGGTTTTATGGCTGGTGGTCCTGCTGGAGGTATTCAAGGGTATGGCAACAGAGGCCGAGTTCCGGGGATGAATCAGGTCAGAGCTGGACGTAATAATGCGTATGATGGATACGGGGCTGGAAACGGTATGTGGCAAGAGGATCAGCAAGAGGACGCCTTCTCTGGAGGGGGTTTTTGAAGGGCCGATGGATGATTCTCAAAAGATTAGAATGCTGGAAGAGCAAATGAAGGGAGTCCTAAACCAGAGTGCTGTGGGTCTGGACATGGCAACAATGGGCTTGGTACCTGGGCTGAGGGTGCCAATCAAGTTCAAAGCGCCTGCGTTCGATAAGTACAAAGGAGATACATGTCCGAAGGTTCATGTACGAGCTTATTACAGAAAGATGTCTGCATACTCCACTGACGAAAGAATGCTCATGCATTTCTTTCAGGATAGTCTATCGGGTCCTTCCTTAGAGTGGTACATGGGGTTGGAGCCCACTGATATTAAGACTTGGAAGCAATTAGCAGAGGCGTTCGTAGCCCATTACAAATATAACAGTGACCTGGCACCCAATCGGGTCCAGTTGGCCGGGCTTTCGCAGAAGAAGGGGGAGAGTTTTAAAGAATACGCGCAAAGGTGGCGCGATATGGCTGCCAGGGTTCGTCCTCCTGTGGAAGATAAAGAAATGAACGACATGTTTGTTGGCACATTCACCGGGCTGTTTCATGATATGTTGTTTCATACGTCTCTGGCTAGTTTTTCAGATCTGATTTTAATGGGTGAAAAGATTGAGCGGAACATTAAGCAAGGAAAGTTCCAAGTCGATGAATCAACTGCATCTGGCAGTAATAGGAAAGCTTATGGTGGGCGCCGTCAGGGCGAAGCTAGCGCGGTATTTGGAGGCCGAGGCCGAGGCCGAGGCAGGGGAAGAAATCAATATCGTCAGCCGCAGCAAGTGTCGAGTGTCACCATCCCGTATCAACAACAACCAACTCAGCAACAACAACAGGTTCAGCAGCAACCAATGCCACAGCAGCAGCAGCCTCAGCAGGGGGCACAGCAAGCTCAGAGAAAATTCCAGGGTGGTAAGCCGAGAAGGGTGTTCGAGAAGCCTCCCTCTAACTACGCTGATTTATTGCAGACCTTGTTGGGATTGAATCTGGTGGAGAAAAGAACCTTGGCACCGATAACGGGAACTCCCCCGTTCGGCTATGATGCAAATAGGCGCTGCGAGTTTCATTCTGGGGCCCCGGGCCATGATATAGAAGGTTGTCACGCTTTTAAGCACGTTGTGCAGGATCTCTTGGACAACAAGTCTATCAACTTTGGAACGACCGGTGCGAATATAGTCCAGAAACCCATGCCTAATCATGGGGCGAATGCCGTGCTGACTGAGGAAGGGCTGAATCTGATTATGAATGTTGAGGACTTAAAGACGCCGCTGAGCGAGATCAAAAGCCGACTGTTGCAAGGAGGTGTTTACCCGGGTTGTAATGAGTACTGCTTAGATTGTTGGGCCCTGTCTGGGGGGTGTGAGGATCTGAAGAAAGGCATTCAGGCCTTAATTGATGAAGGTGTATTGCAGTTTGATAGAACAGCAACTGATGAGCCGGCAGGGGCAGTAATGGATAATCAGAGTGATGTTGCCACAGTGACAATTCCTAGGAAGACGATCACTATTTCAGCACCAGCTCAGCGACCACCGATTACTATAACTAAAGCCGGGCCAATCCCGTATGAGAACACGAAAGCAGTCCCATGGTCATATGGGCTAGAGGTGTATTGTGATGGGATTAAAATCGATGTTAACAAGCAGTCAGCGGAGGTTGTGGATAATGTTGTGGGCTCAGGAGGCATGACAAGAAGCGGCAGGATCTTTATATCTCCTGAAGTGGAAGCCGAAAGGCTAGCGAAAGGAAAGGGGAAAGCGGTGGAAAATGTTCCGGTACAAGCAAATGAAAAAGAAGCAGCATCTAAGGATGTCGAAGAATTCATGCGTTTAATTCGGAAAAGCGACTATAAAATCGTGGAGCATCTGCAGCAAACGCCGTCCAAAATATCTATTCTGTCATTGCTGTTGTGTTCGGAAGCTCACCGAAATGCTTTGCTGAAAGTCCTGGACACTTCTTTTGTACCACAGGATGTCTCCGTAAACCAGCTAGAAGGAGTATTGGCACATGTAAATGCGGGCCACAGTCTGGGCTTTACTGATTTCGACTTGACTCCGAAAGGAAGGGATCATAATATGGCATTGCATGTATCTGTTGAGTGCAGAGGGTCGACAATGTCACATGTATTGGTTGACACCGGGTCGTCTTTGAATGTGCTGCCTAAGAAGGCTATGATGAAGCTGGATGTTCGAGGGATTTTGTGTACACCAAGTGATTTGGTGGTCAGAGCGTTTGACGGCACGCGGAGAACAGTCTTCGGATCAATTACATTGCCTCTGCAAGTGGGGCCGGAAGTGTTTGCAACGGAGTTTTACATCATGGATATACAGCCTGCGTACAGCTGCTTGCTGGGAAGACCTTGGATTCATGGGGCAGGGGCAGTCACGTCTACCCTGCATCAGAAGTTAAAGTATATGGTCGGAGACAGCGTAGTCACCGTGTGCGGAGAAGAAGACATCCTGGTCAGCCATCTTTCTTCGTTTAAATATGTGGAAGTCGACGGGGAGATCCACGAGACGCCATGCCAGGCGTTCGAAGGTTTGCGCATAAAGGACAAGAGTCCCGGGCCAAGCAAAGTGCCAGAGATAGCTGTTTCTTCGTATAAAGAAGCCCAAGCGCTAGTGAAGGCAGGAGAAGCCAAAGGCTGGGGCAAAGTATTGGACATTCCGGTGAAAATGGACCGGTTCGGACTGGGGTACCGACCGTCGTCATCAACTCCTTCTGTGGGGGCCCCTCATTTCAGAAAGTCAATCACCATCTCTGCCAGTGGAGTATGCCATGAATCTGTCAATGCTGCTTCAGAATCCGATGAAGGGGACAGCGACTGTGATATGGATGCCTGGATTCAGCCAAGCACGCCAGGACAAGGACTGTGCAACTGGTCCATTCAGGAGCTTGTTCCTGTGACTTTTAAACAGTAATGCTTTGCTTTATTAATTGTTGAATAATCTGATGTCTTGCCCGGGGCATCAGGATTTGCTTAGGGCTGCGTTGTTATAAACATTGCTTTGTTAATCATTAAATAAATGGCGTTTTTTCATGTGTAAATACTGTAATCTCTGTCTTTCTTGTTTTGTATTTAAAAATGGCAACGTGGTTATCCGCTTTATACGCATTTTGAAGCACTTAACCCTTTCTTTTGCAGGATAACATTTTCAGATGACATCCTTGAACCACCCATGACTCGTCCCGACTTCGAGCACCCGGTATTCCAGACCGAAGAAGAGGTTGTCGAAGATAGCGACGTTCCTGAAGAACTGTCTTGGTTGGTGAAGCAAGAGGAAAGAGCCATTCTGCCTCACGACGAGGTTATCGAGATTATCAATTTGGGGTCGGAAGGGGTTGAGAAAAATATTCGTATCGGAGCCGCACTGCAGAGTGATATCAAGCGAAAACTGGTTGAAATGCTCCGAGAGTATAATGACGTATTCGCTTGGTCGTATCAAGATATGCCAGGGCTCGATACAGATATGGTTGTGCATCGTCTGCCACTGAAAGAAGACTGCCCGCCTGTCAAACAAAAACTTCGCAGAACTCGCCCAGATATGGCAATGAAGATCAAAGAGGAGGTTCAGAAACAGTGGGACGCTGGGTTCCTGGCTGTGACGAAGTATCCCTCATGGGTTGCTAACATCGTACCAGTGCCAAAGAAAGATGGCAAGGTTCGAATGTGCGTGGATTATAGAGATTTGAATAAAGCAAGCCCAAAAGACGATTTTCCACTTCCTCATATTGATGTGTTAGTTGATAATACCGCTCAATACTCTGTATTCTCCTTCATGGATGGCTTTTCAGGCTATAATCAAATTAAAATGGCGCCAGAGGATATGGAGAAGACTACTTTCATAACGCCTTGGGGAACATTTTGCTATAAAGTGATGCCCTTTGGTTTGAAAAATGCTGGGGCAACATATCAGCGTGCGATGACAACTCTCTTTCATGACATGATGCATAAAGAGATTGAAGTTTATGTTGACGATATGATTGCTAAATCCCAGACGGAGGAAGAGCATCTGGTGAATCTGTTGAAGTTGTTTAAAAGGCTTAGGAAGTTCAGGCTGAGGCTGAACCCTAACAAATGCACCTTCGGGGTGAGATCGGGTAAACTGCTGGGGTTTATCGTAAGCGAAAGAGGAATAGAGGTCGATCCTGCTAAAATAAAAGCGATTCAAGAAATGCCGACGCCTAAAACAGAGAAAGAGGTGCGCGGGTTTTTAGGGAGATTGAACTACATTGCTCGGTTCATATCTCACCTGACTGCTACGTGCGAACCATTATTCAAGTTGCTAAAGAAAGATCAAGCTGTAACGTGGAACGATAATTGTCAAAAGGCGTTCGATAAAATAAAGCAGTATTTGCAGGAGCCTCCTATTTTGATACCCCCAGTGGCAGGGAGACCCTTGATAATGTATTTGACGGTTCTTGAGGGAAGCATGGGTTGTGTTCTCGGTCAACACGACGAGACAGGGAGAAAAGAGCATGCAATTTACTATTTGAGTAAGAAATTTACGGACTGTGAATCTCGATACTCAATGCTGGAGAAAACTTGTTGCGCGCTAGCCTGGGCCGCCAAGCGTTTGAGGCAGTACATGCTGAATCATACAACCATGCTCATCTCGAAGATGGATCCAATCAAATATATATTTGAAAAGCAGGCGTTGTCAGGTAGAATTGCCCGGTGGCAGATGATCTTGACCGAATATGATATTCAATATGTCTCGCAAAAGGCAATAAAGGGGAGTGTGTTGTCTGAGTATCTGGCGGAGCAGCCTATTGAAGAGTATCAATCGATGAGATTTGACTTTCCTGACGAGGATATCATGTATCTCAAGATGAAGGATTGCGAAGAGCCGTTACCAGACGAAGGACCAGAGCCGGGGTCCAAATGGCAGATGATATTTGATGGAGCTGTGAATGCTTACGGTAGCGGAATAGGGGCAATTATCACTACGCCGCACGGGTCGCACATCCCGTTTACTGCCCGATTGACCTTTGCTGTTACCAACAATGAGGCCGAATACGAAGCTTGTATAATGGGGCTTGAAGAAGCCATTGATTTGCGAATCAAACATTTAGACGTATACGGAGACTCAGCTCTGGTGGTGAATCAGATCAAAGGGGAATGGGAGACACGGCAGCCCAATTTGATACATTATATGAATTATGCAAGGAGATTGTTGCCTTTCTTTGACAAAGTTGAATTGCATCATGTGCCGCGGGCAGAAAATCAAATGGCTGACGCCCTTGCCACTTTGTCTTCCATGTACAAGGTCAATTTCTGGAACGAAGCTCCCCAAATCACTATCTCTCGGTTAGACAGGCCAGCTTATGTATTTGCTATTGAGGGAGCGTCTGATGGCAAACCGTGGTATTTTGATATCCTTAATTTCCTGAAGAATAAAGAGTATCCGGCTGGGGCATCCAGTCAAGATCAGAAGACTCTCAGGAGATTAGCGGGTAATTTCTATTTGAACCCGGATGGCGTCTTATACAGAAGAAACCACGACTTGGTGTTGTTGCGTTGTGTAGACGAGAAAGAGGCAAAGCTTCTCATGGAGGAAATCCACGAAGGTGCATTTGGCACGCATGCTGGTGGGCATGCTATGACGAGAAAACTGCTGCGGGCAGGTTACTTTTGGCTGACGATGGAAACTGATTGTTTCAAATTTGCAAGAAAGTGCCACAAGTGCCAAATCTATGCTGACAAAATACATGTGCCTCCGAGTCCTCTAAATGTGATGTCATCTCCATGGCCATTCTCAATGTGGGGAATCGATATGATTGGAAAGATTGAGCCGACGGCTTCTAACGGGCATCGGTTCATCCTCGTAGCAATCGATTACTTCACCAAGTGGGTGGAAGCAGCGTCTTACGCAAATGTAACGAAGCAAGTGGTGGCTAGATTCATCAAGAGAGATATCATTTGCCGATATGGGATTCCCGAGCGGATAATCACGGATAATGGTTCTAATCTGAACAACAAAATGATGAAGGAGCTCTGTCAGAATTTCAAGATCGAACATCACAACTCCTCCCCTTACCGACCCAAGATGAATGGCGCTGTCGAAGCGGCCAATAAGAATATCAAGAAAATCGTCCAGAAAATGGTGGTGACTTATAAAGATTGGCATGAAATGCTACCTTTCGCTTTGCACGGTTATCGTACGACGGTACGCACATCAACCGGGGCAACTCCGTTCTCGTTGGTATACGGAATGGAAGCGGTATTACCATTAGAGGTTGAGATCCCTTCTCTGAGGGTATTGCGAGACGTTCAGCTGGACGAGGCCGAATGGGTAACGAGTAGATTGAACCAACTGAGTTTGATGGATGAGAAGAGGCTAGCTTCTCTGGCATACGGTCGTTTGTATCAAAGACGAATGAAGAAAGCGTACGACAAGAAGATACTTCCGCGAAGCTTTCAGACGGGCGACCTTGTGCTGAAAAGGATTCTCCCGCCGCAAGCAGATCACAGGGGCAAGTGGACCCCCAATTACGAAGGGCCATACGTTGTCAAGAAGGTCTTTTCAGGAGGAGCTTTATTGTTGTCCACCATGGACGGGGAAGACTTTGCATCACCTGTGAATTCGGACGCGGTTAAAAAATACTTTGCTTAAAATAGACCCGCTGGACAGAAAAAAGAGAGTCCAGGCAAAAATGGGGCATCCTGGCGAACCAGAAACAGAATGAAAGGTTCGGGCAAAAGTTAGGGATAAAATTGAAAAAATGTACACCCGCGAAGTTGAAAACCTACACTGGGCGGCTTCGGCAAAAAGGGGTATCCCGGTGAACTGAAAACCCGTAAAGGGCGGTTCACGCAAAAGTTAGGGATGTGAAAAGCAAATGACTGCGGTCCGAATTTGATTTTTCAATGAGCGTCAATGCGGGAGAATATGTTTGAGGAGTCAGTTATCGGATACAACCTCTTCAGAAGTAGGGATACCGGGAAAGTATAAGAGTCGGACGAGTCATGGGAGGATCAGTTCGTGGTGTTCATCTCCATCCAGTTGCCGACATGTGTACAAAATTTAATTTGTCCATATTTACGCTTCTTGTGAATACTTGCATACTTGTATATTTGCTTTGTGTAGCTTCCTCTTTTCAGGAGTTACATCCCGTGTACAAAAACTCCGCCCATTCAAGGGCCCAATCAATGAAAATGTGTTATTCAGTACTTGATGCCTGTTCTTTACTGTTTTGCGCATGATAAAACGCCTAAGTTTATTGAAGCTAGCATGAGTATAACATTACTGGCCCTCGCCAACAATTGTTAAAGCTTTGAATTAACTGAGTGTAACGTCACTAACCTGAATCGATTTGGATTGCATAGGCTTGTCGTGTCTTGTTTGTGTTGTTGCAGGTTTCATAACCGTACGAGGAAGGTGATCAAAAGATTGCAATAGTGAAAGGCTTGATCCTCACGCAGGTCATGCATGTTCTTCCTGAAGAAGGATGGAATTCCCCAGCTAGCCGTAGCTTATTCAAAGGACGTGCTCCAGAGAAGTTACTTGTCCTCAGCAGAGTTTGGTGATTCCGGGATCGTAAGGCTGTATTCAGACAGGTTCGTCTCCCCCCGCAGGGTCATGCATTCTCCCCCGGCGGAGTCAGTTAATTTTCCCCAAGAGAATCCAGCCATCCCCAGCGGAGTTCTCTTTTCAGCAAGTGTTCTTTCCTTCCAGTGGAATCCGAAGATCAAGACTCTCCCCAGCAGGGTTGATGGTGGGTCCTGTCATTTATTTTGTCAGGGATACCGTGTGATATTAGTTCACTCTCCAGCAGAGGCTCAATCATACCAGGCGCATCTGCTATTCCCCAGCAGGGGGTTACCTCCGCAAGGTATTTGGTTTGAGTTATATTCCCCAGCAGGGGGTACTTCAACAAGACGTGTGGTTTGAGTTCCCAACTTCCCAGCAGGGGCGACTTCATCCTACCAGCATTTATTTTGCCGGAATAATTTTGTAGCATCAGGCTATCCCCGGCGAGTCGGCGTTATCCTTCCAGCATTTATTTTGCTGAAGCAGTTTCTGTACTCTAGTAGTTCAGGTGGAGAGAGCTCTTGCTCAAATAAATTACTAAACAGTCAAGATCTCGGCAGGAGATATTCAATGACAATGTCAGTTTCGGCGGTATTCCCCCACAGAGTTATCGTGATAAAACTCTTTTTGCCTCTAGCAGAGTCATTTATGCAAATGTATCTTATTTTCCCCAGCCAGAGTGGCCAGGATAAGAATCTCCTTATTCCCCAAGCAGAGTTTGTTTGTCATCAACGGGTCGCATGAATCAGAATTTCAGAGACCACCGCCGGTTTTCGAAGCAGGTGTCCGATAGTTGGTTTTCAGACATCCCCAGTAGAGTTCATCTCGAAGTCGCTGTCACGTCAGTGCTGAGCAGTTTGTGGGTAAGGATCATTGAAGAATTAAGTCCTAGCGTGGACCATTTACTCCTAGAATGACGGGGTTTCTTCAGAAGTGGGCGTCCTAACGTGGACA
The DNA here is from genome assembly GCA_963859935.3 of Lathyrus sativus. Taxonomy (NCBI): domain Eukaryota; kingdom Viridiplantae; phylum Streptophyta; class Magnoliopsida; order Fabales; family Fabaceae; genus Lathyrus; species Lathyrus sativus. The sequence goes on from OZ012735.1 coordinate 689,666,559, forward strand.
GGTTTGTTTTACCGGATTGGTAAGGTGTGTTAATCCTGACGTGGATAGATTCGGTCTCTCGAAATTTGGAGAAAGGGAGGTCATGACGTTGACAAAAGATTGGTTACTCTTCGTGTTGGTGTCCTGACGTGGATCATGTGTTTGCAGCAGATATCTTTATTCGTAATGGTGAAACGTGCGTCCTGACGTGGACAAGTTTGTAGTTCTTTGTGATGACAAGGTACAAGAATCCTGACGTGGACAAATTTATCCTTCTTCGTGTTGTTGACAAGGTGTAAGTCCTAACGCGGATATTTCCCCAGTGGGTCGAGGGTATGAGTCCTCACGTGGACAAGTCTTATTTCCTCAGCAAGTCGAAGACGCCTGAGTCCTAACGTGGACATATCAAGACGAGGTCAGTGTCCTTACGCGGACAAATCAAAGAAATTATTATTCCTTACGTGGAAAGAAGTGGGTCCTAACGTGGACGATGTAGTCCTTACGCGGACGTATCAGAAGAGGTTTCCTTATGTGGAAATGACGGTATTCCTGACGTGGAAAAAAGAGAGTCCTTATGTGGACAGATTAAGATGGCGTTCCTTACGTGAAAATTGAGTCCTGACGCGGACAAATCGGAAAGAAGTTGGTGTTCCTTACGTGGAAAGATTGAGTCCTTACGCGGACATATTGAGGTAGATTCCTTACGTGGACAGGTTAAGATGGCATTCCTTACGGGGAAAAATGAGTCCTGACGCGGACAAATTGAGAAAGAATTGATTCCTAACGTGGAAAGATCGGAGTCCTTACGTGGACATATCAAGAGCCTTCCTTATGTGGAAGAAAAATGGTTTCCTTACGTGGAAAGACGAGTTTATTCCTAACGTGGAAAGGTTGAGTCCTCACGCGGACATATCAAGATTGATTCCTGACGTGGAAAGAAATGGATTATTCCTGACGGGGAAAGAGAGTTTAGTCCTGACGCGGACAGATCATATCAAGATATTCCTAACGTGGAAGAAGAAGTTTATTCCTTACGCGGAGAAATTGGGGTCCTGACGTGGACAGATTCGAGAAGTTGAGTCCTGACGTGGACAGGTTCAGCACCAAAGGGGAATTCCTTACGTGGAAAGATCGGAGTCCTGACGCGGACATGTCAAGTGGTATTGGAGTCCTTGCGTGGACAGATTGATGTAGTTCTCCTTATGTGGAAAGAAGATTGCTTCCTGACGTGGAAAGATGAAAGGGTTAGTCCTGACGGGGACAGGTACAGGGTTTTGATTCCTAACGTGGACAGGTGTTACTCCTAACGTGGAAGAGTGTTATTCCTAACGTGGGCGATTCAGTTTACGGAAATGCAGGTGAATTATCCCCAGCGGAGTTGCCGAGATTTTCCTGGGTTGACGGTAAGTGGAGTCCTAACGTGGACAGGTTTTAGTTGAGATTTCTTCGTATTGACGACAGACAGAGTCCTAACGTGGACAAGCAAGCAATCTGGTATGACAGAATCCTCTTCAGAACGATGAAGACAATCCCCAGCACGGTCGTGCGAGATCAGTGGGTTGCTCTAGCAGTCAGATTCAGCTGACGAATGTCATTCCTCAAGCAGGAGCGCAGTTTATTTCTGCGGTTGGCAAATTTCTGGTTTCACTAGTATTCAACCGTCTCGTACCGCGAATGTCTGAAGGCTCCGGGCTCTTCATCCAATCGGGTCCAAGTCGCTTGAATAGGGGCAGCTGTTGCACCCTAAAATTTGCCCAGCCTTATCCTTTGGATTTATGTTTCATTATCATTAGCATTTGCATATAGAGTCATGTACATAGACTAACCATCTGCATAGCATCAGCATAGCAAGTCATTCAACAGGGGACCAATCATTATTTTCATCTCTAGAGGCCTAGCAAGAGGTTATTATTCCAATTCAACCCTACTCAAGTCATCAGGAAAGAATTTGAAAGCAAAGAGTTCAGCAGAGCAAGCCTTGAGTCTACCTCCTAGCTGAGGATATCTGAGGATCAACAAGAGGGTTATGAGCTGTGGATTGAAGGTATGGAGAGCATCTAGACATCTTGAGAGACTTATAAAGTCATTTGGAGAAGAAAACAAGTTGTTGATGTGAGCACAAGAGCTATAGTTGAAGACAGTCAACTAGGGTTTCATCTGGGTCAACCCTAGGTCAACCCTAGGTCAATTGACTGACTTAAGAGGGCATTCAAGTCTATTGGAGAGATGTGGGGATCAACATTTAACATATGAAGAAGGATAGGGAGATATGACAAGAAGAATTCAAGAGAAATCAAGGAGAAGAGGAGTTACTAAATTAGGGTTTCTCTGTAAAATCCCCTAGTTTAGGTCAAATTTCCAAGCAAGATAAGTCAAAATGCTAGCTTCAAATGGCTTCTTGGCCAACATGAAACTTGTAGAGGATCTCAAGACCTTTAATTTGAGTGGTGGAAGACCTCAAGGAGATTTATAGAACTCAAGTTATGGTCCTTGCAAGTTACAGGTCATTTGGGGTGTCTGAACTTTTGTCTGTGAAAGTGACTTGACTTCCAAGCTATTTTTGCCCCTCAAGGAGATTTCAAATGAATTCTTGGTCAACATAAGAATTGTTCCTCATTGTCTTAGCTTTCTAGAATGGTATGGCATGCCTTCATATGATGTGGAGAACTCAACTTATGGTCTTGACAAGCAAAGGGTATTTTGGGCATTTGTGAATTACAGGTCATTTTAACCTATACCCAAAACTCATACAAGGAGGCCTCAAATGGAAAAACTTACAACATCAAACTTGCTCCAAATGGGATTTTAAGTCTAGAAAGAAGGCCACAAGTTATTGGAGAAGCTCATAGCATGGAGTTGCATGATAGGTCAAAATATGAACTAAAAAGGCTTATAAAGTGAATAATTTCAAGTTGGAAAATGGTTTGGGAGATTTACAAGTCCAAATGGAGACTTCCAATATATGATTTTGAATGGAAAAACAATTCTAAGAACAATGGTTCACACACTTTTTTGAGTTTAGAAGGAAAAAATGAAGTTATCCATGGTTGCTTACCTTTTAAGAAACATGATCAAAATGAACCAAAGTTGGAAAGCAAGGGAATGTGCAAGATGGATCTAGAATGTTCATTTGGGGTCTATATATTCATGAAATGTGCATTGATCAAGGGTTGGCCTCATTTTGCACCAAGAATTCCACAAATTTCTCCTACTTTTTCATAAAAGTTTCATTGCAATTCTCACAAATTCTTCACCAAATCTTCATCATAATCAACCTTCTCATACTGATTCATCATCATATAGTATAATTCAATCAAGAACAAGGTGGTTATCATCCATTTTCGAGCACTTTTTTTCAAGAGCATCAAGATTGAAGTTGCAAGTGGATAGCATAATTCTGGCCAAATCTCATCCAAAGCTTGCATACAGAATCAAGTTCATCAAGGATTGATCAAGATCCAAGTCTCAAAAGCCTCAAATCATCAATCTCCATAGCTGTTTGCAAGATTTTGCACAAGGTAAGTTTTCATTCAAACTGCTTGATCCAGTTAGTTAGGCATGATTTTGTTAGTGTAGAATTGATCTAGGTGGTTAGGAGATTAAGTTAGATGAATTTGGAGAGATTTGGTGATGGTTAGTGACAGGTGCCATAATCTGTTGGTGCTTATATCTCTTAGATTAGTGTGTTATAATTGTGGCTTGGTAGCATGTGTTGATCTCCATTAGGTGTAGTTTAGTTTAGGTTAAGTCTGAGGAAGAATGGTGAAGGTTCGTACCAGTGCATTTCAATGGTGGTCAGTATGTGATTCAATCGAATTAGTTGATGTGGTGAATTTCAAAGCGAATTGACGCCCTAAGCTTGTAGAGGGAGAGATTTGGAGCAGATTTCATGTTCATGGCATGTGGATTAGTGGCGTGTAGGATGAGAACAGAGAGGAAGAAAGTTGCTCGTGCATGGGAGCTTTCATGGCATCCAAACCCTAATTTGCAGAACCTTTGGGGAAGATGAAATCGTGGCCTTCCATTTGTAGTTGGACCTTTGACTGTTAGTAAGATCGTGTGGCCTACATTTAATTTCAGAATTGGAGGGAGAAGCGCTGGCCAAAACGCACCGTTTCATTAATTGAAACGGGCGGGCCTGAGTTTATGTTGTTATCCCCACCCCCTATTCTAAGCCCAATATGAATCTGAACGTGGTTTTGCTACTTTTCACACCCCCCTGGCGTTTCTATTTCTCTTTAGTTCTGAACTCAAGTTGGGCTTAAGCCAGAAGCGCTAATTGCACCCCTATATGTGGCCCATTCTGGATTTATAACTGGGGCGAGTTACTATTCTAACCCCCCTCCCTCATTTAATTCAATTTTAATTTTCTTATTTCATTCTAATTTTTACCAATTTCATAAAATCATAAATAATTCATAAAAAATGCTTTTTAATCCATTCTTTTTACCATGTTTTCATTAAAATGTCTAGAATATTATAGGAAAATAAAATTTCACTTTTAGTTTTATTTCATATTTTTTTCATATTTTCTAAATAAAGGTCACATTAAATAATTCATTTCATGCATCATTTTTGTGATTTTTGTTCTCTCACATGCTTTGATATTTTTTGATCATTCTTTTCATATTGGTTAGATGAGATATTAAGCTTGTAGAAATATTTTAGTTCCCATTTTTAGGAGTTAATTTTAGGTGATTAATAAATGCTTGAATATCATGAACAAAACTAGGGTTTTTAGGTGACAACTTAGGAGTTTGATTTCATTTCCCTTAGGACTTAGGGTTTGAATAAATTAGTTATGGGACTATATGGGCTATGGGTAGTTATTAGATCCCTTAGAGAAAAGTTAGGATTCCCCTACTGATATTATTACTGTCTGTATATCTGTTGTCTGGTGTGGTGTGCCCTCTGGGGTTTATTAATTGTTTGTATGGGTATTGGGTTTGTCTGGGGCCCTGGGGAAGCTGAAGATTTGTGGAGATGAAGCCATTGAAGAGTCAAATGCTGAAGATCAACTGCCAGAGTTGAGGATGAGTTTCTTGCTATCAGTTGCTGAGGAGACTAGAGTTTAGGAGCTAGGCAGAGCTCTAGATTAGAATGATTGTTTCTCAAACATGGATTGCCTTGTCTGCATCCATTCTTCTCTGTGATTCAGAGTCTCTCTAAGACACTCACCCCCTTCCTTTGGAAGGCTTGGTGATGGTGTCTAAGAGATAGAACTCTTGAGAGAAAATGTCTCTTGTGTTAGAAGCAGTCTGTTCACCACCTTTGGTAGTCAACTGATTGCTTAACACCCAATTCACTCTTGTGACTAATCCCTCATCCTGGAGGTTTGAGCATGAAGAAAAGCCATTGCAGATGGAAGACTGATGATCAAAACCCTTGCCTGAAGGTCATGAAGATGGAGATTGATGCTTGTTGAAGCCTGTAGCTGATTGGAGATTGCTTGAAGCCAGTTGTTGATTTAGAGCTGCTGATGCTGTTTCTTTTGCTGTATTTCATTTGTTGATGTATTGATTGGTTTTCTGAACTGTATTGTTTGTTGTTTACCCTGCTGGGTTGGAAGTGAAGTCTGTTCACTTTTGCCTATTGTTTTCTAGGTTCGAGGTTGAGTGGTACTCCCTTGCCTCGCTTGTACTGTTGCATCCATGCATTTTACTGTTTTACTGTATATATCTGTTATTGTTTCTGTTTCTGCCTATCCCGTAGGATCACTGTTTCTCTCTGTGCAAGAGAGGAGCATGATAGACACTAGGTCTTAACCCATGCATGATAACATTAGGTTAGTTTGATTCCCTTCGCAACCGTAGGTTAGAGTTCTGTCTCTTTCTTTCTCAAAACAAACAGAAAAACACATAAAGATTTCAAACACAATAAAAAGACACTTCTTCCGTAAAAGAATGTGAACTCATCAAAGCGTCATTTTTGTCCGCTTGGACTGTTAATCAGAAAAACCTTTTTCAGAAGGAATAAAATCAATCAAGGACAAGCTTGTGTCGTACGTGGCCCGAACTACGTTTGCTCTGATCTTCCATGCTGTGTGGAAGTACGTAGGCATAGGATGCGATATCCTAGCGAGCAACCTTCCCCTCCTTTCCAGTAGGTAGGCGAACTACGTTGACTCTGATTTCTCGTGCCAGACGGGAATACGTAGGCATAAAGTGCGATACTTTGCCGAGTCATTTTATTTTCTTTTTAACCCTTGACCTATAGTTTAGATAGAATAACAATCCATACCCGAAAACAAGCGTGGATCCCGTCGAGTACGACGGACGTGAGGGGTGCTAATACCTTCCCCTTGCGTAACCGACTCCCGAACCCAGGTTTTGGTTGCGATGACCATACCTTTCCCGTGTTGTGCGAGGTTTACTCTGAGCGTTTCCTTTCCCTCCCGTGGGATAAATAACGCACGGTGGCGACTCTTCTGTTCAGCCGGCGCCGATTTTCGCAGTAGCGACACATGGTTCTGGGATTTGCCCAAGTTTTCAATCGGGTCAGCTCAGGTCGAACCTGTTTTCTGCATAGGTCGACCGTTCGCTGTTTTATGGCATTTTTATGTTATGTCAATTGTTTTTGTGAAGTGGTTATAGTTGTTATGACAGTTATGTTTGGTATATAAGTTCAGATGCTTGTTTCACTTCATAATACGAGATATTACTAGTTTTGACGTCATTAAAATAAGGACTAAGGAACCTTTCCCTCACATACTACCCCTTTTTGATGATGGCAAAACCTTTGCAAAACCTTCAACATATCGAGTACTTTATGAAGCATTCTCCCCCTGACTGTATGTATTGTAAAAAAATTAGAATTCTTTGTGAAGCACTTGCTTTTGCATGCTCCCTCTTTGACAACATTAAAAAGAGTGAAGCAAAAGGTTATTCGTAATCAAAACATATTCATAAGTACGTAATCATACTCTTTGCAATAGATAAAACATTAACAAACATTCACTTATAATAATGTTAATGCTAGAGATATAGACTTAAATAAGACATGAAACATAAAGAAGCAAACTTAGTGCATTACACATCAAAATTAGTTCATTACCAGTTTTAAGTCAACCAAATAGCAAACAAAAAATAACAAAATGCTAAATGAAATGCACAACACCAACACATCTAAACAATCTATGGTCTTCTCCCCATATGTGGGTGGCCCCTCCCTCTAAAGGATTAATCCTGATGTGGTCCTCTTTGCTCCTGTTGCCTTTCAGTGAAATCAAGAATAGTCATGTTTAGCGTATTAAAGCAAACGGAAAGTGATCAATGTTGATTCGCATCTGTCTCAGCCATAACGTCAAACCTGCTTTAAAATGCGGAAGCAAACAAATCAAAATTATCACTTTGGGCTTGAATCTGACCCTGCATAGATGTAAACCTTTCTTCTTGAAGAGTTGTAAAATTTTGTTGTTGAATCTGCATATTTTACAACATCTCAAGAACTTCAGAATTATCTGGTTGATTTTGAGGTGGAGACAGAGGCATATAATAAGAGTCTTAGTTAGTCCAACCAGTGTGTTGCCATTCTTCTCATCCTTGGTTAGCATAAGAATCATGTCCAGGTGAATCACCTAACTAATCACCATCATCATGACCATCAACAGGATGGTTATCCTTCTCCATGTGATGAGCTTCCTCGTCTTCCTCTTGGTCTTCCTCTTCATCCTCATCTAAATTCTAAATTCTTGCACCTGAGGCTTTTATCTTGACCACATACCTTTGCTTTTGAAGATCCCAAAGGTAACCATCAAAGTCATGGTCTTTTGGCTAAATTCTTGACCACTCTTAACGGAGATGTATGGGATATTTTAAATAACAATCACGACATGATCAATGACACTTTGAATGAATGAACCATAGCATAAATTTGTCCCTATACCTGATTCCTTCACAGTAAAAATTCGACTAGCAATGTAGTATGGCCAGTGAACTTTCTTCTTATTTTTGAGCAAATACACCAAATGTACTTCAGATTGGTCAACTCTTAAATATCCTCCCTTCTTATGACGGAGAATATGAGCCACAATCCACTGTAAAATCCTATCTACCGGCTTCAACTGACTGGTAGTGACAGATTTTAGGAACAGATCGCTTGCAACAATATCATTGGGATAATGGTCTTTCAACATAGAATTTAGAGCAGATTTAAATTCATAACCCAGAGCTAATTTGGTATCGATTATTTTAAGATCAGGAGACAAACATGGACACATATAAAATAGCTCTCTCCAAACATTGGCGTCAACCTTTAGACTCTTACCACCTATCTTATAACCAAAGTCATAATCAAGAAACTTTCTGTGTATACTAGTGTAAAATAATCTGACCATGTCTTCATTATAATTTGTACCACATTCTAGAAAATTATCAAACTTTTGATGATTAAGCATATCAATAAATTATGGGATGTGCATACGTTCAGCCACTTTCGGATAGTAAACAAATTGCTTGATAACTGACTTTTTCTTAAAGTTCTTTTCATAAGTTTCAGCAAGTACATCAAAAAGTAAAGACATAGCATTTACCAGAATATTAGACGGTGGTTGTGAAGTTGTTTCTCGAGAAGTAGAAGCTTGAGTGGACCTCTTTCCTATTACTCTTGAAGATGCCATGAAAGCTCTATTTTTGGGGATGATGAACAGTACCTGTAGTAGAAATTAATGAAGAAGGACCAAATTGTTCACTAATTTGGACTTGAAGTTTTTTTATTTTTGAGAGTTCTTGAAATGGGTTTTAGGGTTTTAGAGAGAAACCGATAGAGATGTTGGTGAAGAGAAGTGAGATGATAAGATGCAAATGAGAGTGATAATGAGAAGATAAAATGAAAAGACGCGCAATGAATGTCATTAAGTTCCCAAGGCCAATGCTTCAATTTTCAAGGAAAAGTCTGAGTCACGAAGCGATGCGTCGACTCAAAGCATGGGATGCATCAACGCATGCATGTTGAAATTTCAAAATTTTAAAGCATTTAGTATGAGTCGATGCATGAGGTTGACACATACAAGGCTGGATCAATTTAATTGAAATGGGAAGGGCATGAGTAGACCTATACCCTGTTCAAATCGACACGTGCAGTTCAAACATGAAAAAAAATGAAAAATTATGTTATGAATGTGAGGGCAAAGCCTCATATATAGATGTGCTTGTTTCGATGATGTCAAAATGTAGATCCATAGAAGAATATATTTGGACGTTATCACCATGATTGCATTTGCATATCTTGCTTCTCATGATTCAATTGCTTGCATACAAAATATCTCGGTGGGGGCATATAAATTGTCAAAACGTGCGTCATATGAGTTAGACTTCATTGGTGTCGTTTGCTATATCATAGATGTCATCAAAAAGAGTCAATATTATGAAAATATGTATTTTTAGCAGTTTCAGGTCTTTGAGTCGACCAAAGTTTTGTTCTGGTCAACTCACACTGTGAGTCAATTTTGAGAGTTTGCTTCAGGTAGGCTCGCGTCGACCCACCGGTCGACTCATACTGTGAGCATTTCAATTTGTTTAAAAATGCATGTTATGCGTAGACACATACCTTGTTCCGGTCTATGCATGGTTCTGGGAATTGCCCAAGTTTTCAATCGGGTCAGCTCAGGTCGACCGTTCGCTGTTTTATGGCTTTTTTCTGTTATGTCAACTATTTTTGTGAAGTGGTTTTAGTTGTTATGACAGTTATGTTTGGTATATAAGTTCAAATGCTTGCTTAATATTTGTGGTTTTAGTGCAAACAAATATATCAATCTAGGTCTGGTTTGAGTAGTGCTAAACTGATTTTGAATCTAGTACAATCACTGATTGTACAAGGAGACTTGAGCAACTCACTCAAAGCAGGACTCACTTGTAGTACTCTGCATGCCATGTGTTTGATAAATTGTCTGAACCAAACGCCTTGTGTGTTGTCCTTTCACTCTGTTAATATTTTTAAGGCATTGGAACTAGTCACACCATATAGTGAGCTGAATCAAATTGATAGTGTGATTAGCATAGTAATTCTCATATTTCGTTATCGGATTCCATAAGGCTTAAATGCATATCCAGTTTTCTAGTAACCGTTCATTTTAGATGGTATAAATTCCTCGACTGCTTCCGCAAATTAAACAATTTTAAAAAAAACCAATTTTATTGGTAGCACCGACTCTTTTAAGCAATGAATCTATTCAACCCCCCTTCTAGATCCGCGCCATCATCTAATAATGAATGCCTCAAACAAAGATAAATAGCAAGCCCACACATATTTCAAACATCAAAATGGACTAAAAAAGGATCTAAACAATCAAATAAACACCAAGATAACACGCTAACTATAGTACAAATATATATATATATATATATATATATATATATATATATATATATATATATATATATATATATATATATATATATATATATATATATATATATATATATATATATATATATATATATATATATATATATATATATATATATATATATATATATATATATATATATATATATATATATATATATATATATATATATATATATATATATATATATATATATATATTGTTGTGGTAAGAATCAGATATCAAGCTATTAATTAACTTGAATCACACATCTTTAAATTCACCACCGAGCTTTGATTTATCCAAAGGAAAGGGTAAAGATCGAAGAAAACCCTAATTGCACTGTAAAAACAATGCAAGAGATCTAAGGTTCAAGGGTTGGTTATACCTAGGGAAGGTGTTAGCATCCTAAGTATTTGTAGTACTCTATAGGAACCTCTTGTTTTATTGTGTTATTTGTTAATTGTTATTTGTTTGGTAAGGGTGAAAAGAAAAGGGAGACCTAAAGTATTATTTCTAAGTATGCTCGCCAAGACATCGCATCTCGTACTTACGTATACTGACGGGAATGGAATCAGAGCATTCTAGTTCCCCTAAATAAGGGTGAGGAATTCTTAACTGTGGTCAAGGTTCAAAGGGGGAGAGGTAAGTATCCATGACAAGATACTTACATGGAGTGCGGCGACTCCAATCCTAAGGCTAAGATGAAAGGGAAAGATAAGTGAGTTTCCATGGCGGGACACTTACATGGAGTGCGGAGACTTCGATCCTAATGCTAGGATTAAAGGAGGTGAAATGAGTAAGTATCCATGGCAGGAACTTACATGGAGCACGCCGACTCCAATCCTAAGGCTAGGACCTAAAAGGTTTCCTAAGTACAACGTGGTAGTCAATAGGAGGGGATCTTTTACTTTGAAATCCGATATAAGCAATCATATATGGAAGGCATTCATCAAGCATATGCGTCTTGGCAAAATAAACTCATAAAATCCTACTCAGAAATTCCAACAAGATATCAACCAGAATTTAACTAAACCTACTAAAGACTAAAGAGGGTTAATCAAGATTAAATCACGAAATTAATCCTAAACCTAAATCAACAACGAATTGCAGACTTAAATAAAAGAATTAATCTAAATTTAAATTAAATACCACACATCAAAATTAATCAAGAATTTAACATCAAAATCAACACCAAGAACAAAATCAAAGATCAAATAATAGAATCAAAAGCAACATTGACATCACTAAATTAACTAACCCTTAAAAGTTCAATATCAACATTAATTTAAATTAAAATCCACATATGGACTAAACCAAAATTGAATTAAGTTCATAAATAAAAAACAAAAGTAAGTAAATAAACAATGAAATAAATAATTATAATAATAAATAAAACAAAACCAAATAGAATATAAAATAATAATAAAAAAGATAATAAAAATAAAAATAAAACCAACATGGGCCGGTGGTGGTCAAGCCCATACGGACCAACATCAACAACATAAAAAAAATTTGAGAACAAGCACGATGCTCTCATTCTCTCTCTCTCTCTCTCTCTCTCTCTCTCTCTCTCTCTCTCTCTCTCTCTCTCTCTCTCTCTCTCTCTCTCTCTCTCTCTCTCTCTCTGTCTCTCTCTCTCGCCTCACACTGTACATTTTCCTTTCCTCTCATTTCTCTATTACTTCTAAATCAATCTCCCACTCTCCACACCCCAGCTGAAGCTTCTCCTCTTCTGCAAATGCTAGCCTTCCACAGCTCCGTCGCACCATGGCCTTAGGCCAGCGACGGCAGAAAGAGATTTGCAAAGTCTCCTTTCAATCCATGAGCGGGAGGACCACGATCGACACAAAATGGTGAAACAGAAAAAGAACAAGCTCACAATCCACTTTTACAAGATTAACTATGATAAATTTCATACCTTTGAAGGTTTCGACAAAAACCTCGACACGACGACTCGACGACGTCGGTGACTTTTCAAGGCATTTCATTGTTCTTTTGTTCTCCTTCGACCTTCTTTACGAATCAATATTGTTGCGTGTGAATTTGGTGTGTATGCTATGATTTCAAAGGGTTGATGTTGTTGATTTTTAAATAAAAAAACAACGAGTACAAGTTACTCTTTTTCCCAAACAAAATCAGACTTTTTTTGCCTTTGCTCTCTCTACTGCTCTTTTCCTCTTGTGTATATATTTTTCTTCTCTTTATTGCACTGTGATATTGTCCTTTTTATAGGTTCTTCTAAATGAATGTTTAGAAATTAATGCTTAAGATTATTCTGTTGAGAACTGTTTTGGAAAGGAGAGGATTATTGTTCCCGTTTGTGATTCTTGTCCCGTTTATTGTGATCCTCGTGAATGCGCGCCATTCATTTTTTTAGGAATATATTTGATCATGTCTAGAACACGATTAACGAATGAATTTTTGTCTTTATGATTATGTTTGTGTATTGTTTTGGAAAATAATCAAACTGATATGAACTGTAATCACTGGATGATATTATTTCCCTTTTTTACTTAACATGTCTGAAACTTGCTATTTTAAAATCCTCGTGTTTGATCGAGTTATTGCTATCCATTGCAGCGGGATAAAACTCATAGCCAACATAAGTGGTTGGACCAATTAAAAAATTTCCATGAAATGCGCGTTTGATTGGTGACGAGCTTGCAACCTCTTGAACCAACACAATGAAGCGACCTATATCGCCTAGAATTTGATGAACCACAACATTTTTAAAGTTAAAAGTTTCCCAAGAGATGCATGGAAAGCCCCATGCGGAACCATAGTCCTACTTCAAGTTTTCAACCTTCTCTAAGGGAAAAGAGTATTCCATTCGGGTATATAACATCATGACTTCACCTGAGGGATTGCCATCACGAGTCTGATTTCCTTGTCAAAGAAGAAAACGTCCAATGGAAAGAGTCACCCATGATTTGAGACTTCATAAGGGATAAAATAAATATCCACTTCATCAGGGAACTATAGAGCCAAGGCAGCTTATTGGAGAAAATAGAGTAACTTCAATGAGGAACAAAGATGATTCCACTGGGGTGAAAATACTCAACATTAATAAACATCATGTATCACATGGTGGACACTGGGGAGATTCTCTACAGTCTTGAAAATCACTTATGATTACATAATTGGTCCAAGAGTGTTGTCAGTTTACGCTTCAATGGAGATTTTTGTTGGAAATGGTCTAAAAGTGCTTCTGCAACATTAAGACTTCCTGGGGAACAAAGATTTCCTTCCACCGGTCAAAGCAACTTTATATTCTTTTCAATGATGTTTTCAAAAAACAATTTTGAATTCCAAAAAACTTTTCACTTTCAAAATTATTATTTACAAATAACATTTTGCATAACAAGGAAAAGTATAAAAAGTGTAAAATGGCACAAATTGAAAGGCAAAAGTATGATTTTATTCAAGAATGGTAGCTTGCTAATGGAAAAGCTCCATGAAGTATTACAATTGAAATTGGCAATAGGGAAAGGTTACATTGAATCCAACGATACCCACTAACGCTAACAACTAAGACTTCCCAAAATCCTGCTTCTGACGAGAGCGACTGGATTGGATTCCTGCTTTGATCTTCTGCAATGATGAACGCCATATGATGCAGTGAAATGTCTTTTGTCCCTAACTTTTGCCTGGGTTTCCCTTTTGGGTTTTCAATCCACCCGGACACTCATTTTTTCCTAAACCGCCCTTTCGGGTTTTCAGCTTAGTGAGCTCTTATTTTTTTATTTCCATCCCTAACTTTTTCCTGGATCTCCTTCGGAGGTTATGATCCACCGGGATACCCATTGTTTCCTAAGTCGCCTTTTCAGGTTTTTGACTTAGCCGATTTTTTTAGGCATAATATTTTCGGACTGCATCAGAGTTCATAGGATGTGCAAGCTCTTCACCATCCATTGTTGCGAGAATTAGTGATCCTTATGAGAAGACTGTCTTCACAACAAATGGGCCTTCATAGTTAGGAGTCCATTTCCCGCGCATGTCTTTATTAACTAGCAAGATCTTCTTGAGTACAAGCACTCCTTCCAGGAATTCTCGGATTTGGACCTTCTTGTTAAATGCTCACTTCATCTGTTTCTGGTACAACTGGTCGTGGCACATCACAGTCATGCGCTTCTAGCCTATAAGGTTCAGCTGGTCAAATATTTCTTAGACCCATTATGCTTCATCAAGCTTGGTTTCCATCAATACCTTCAAGGACGGTATCTCTACTTCAATAGGAAGGACCGCGTCCATTCCATACACCAATGAAAAGGGGTTGCCCTTGTTGAGGTCTGCACTAAGGTTTTGTATCCGTGCAAAGCAAATGGTAGCATTTCATGCCAATCCTTATAAGTCTTTACCATCTTTTGCAGGATTTTCTTGATGTTTTTATTCGCGGTTTCAACAACTCCATTCACTTTAGGAAGATAAGGAGAAGAATTATGGTGTGCGGTCTTGAAACTTTCACACAACTCTTTCATAGTTTTATTTTTCAAATTAGTCCCACTATCTATTATGATTCGGCTTGGAATTCCATAACGGAAGATAATCTCTTTCTTGATGAAGCGAGAGACCACTTGCTTGGTTACATTGGTATAAGAAGCAGCTTCTACCTATTTTGTGAAATAGTTAATGGCAACTAAAGTGAACCGGTGGTCGTTGGAAGCTTTAGGTTCAATTTCCCCAATCATGTTAATGCCCCACATTGAGAAAGGCCACGGTGATGATAAAACATTCAACAGCGTTGGAGGCAGGTGCACCTTATCAACATAAATTTGGCACATATGGCATTTTCTAGCATATTGGATGCAATCAGATTCCATGGTTAACCAGTAACACCTAGCTCTCAAAATTTTATTTGACATGGCATAACCATTGGTGTGAGTTCTAAGCGATCCCTCATGAATTTCTTGAAGTAATGTGTCTGTTTCAGGTCTGTAAACGCATTTAAGCATAACCATGTCATAATTTCTTTTGTACAACACATCATTGCTGAGGAAGAACTTGGATGCCAATCTTCCCAGAGTCTTTTTGTCAAGAGTAATAACATCGGTTGGATATTCCTGGTTTTGCAGATAATTCTTAATGTCGTGGAATCATGGCTTGTCATAAGTCTCCTCTTCAACTAGTTGACGGTAGGCGGACTCGACCTTGCGCTCAATTCGAATGAGTGGTGCTTCATTAACAAATTTGACATTCCACATCAAGGCTAGCATGGTTCAAGTATTGGCAATATGGTTTTTAGACCTCGGGACATGTCGGAAAGTGACCTCATCAAAGTATTGGATCATCTCCACAATATAAGCACAGTACGAGACTAACTTTTCATATCAATTCTCTCATTCACCCTTGACTAGGAAGATCACCAAAGATGAATCTCCACTCACTTCAAGAATTTTGGTTTGGAGGTCAATAGCTGCTTCAAGGCCTAGAATGCATGTCTCATACTCGGCAACATTGTTTGTACATTCAAAATCTAACCTTGCTGTGAATGGGGTATAACTGCCATCGGGATTTATCAAAATGGCATCTATGTCATGCCCATTGTAATTAGAAGAACCATCAAACTATGAGGGCAAACCCTCATATAGCATACAAACTTGAGTTTCGATGATAACAAAACGCGATCATGAATGAATTGGTTTTTCTCGATTCTACCTCTACAACAAATGCAATATTTCACCTCTCATATCCTTCTTATATCCATCTAAAATGTCATATTAAATTCAATATATATGGGAGATCAGTGATCATGACTAAATGCATAAAAACCACAAAAATATGTTTTTTGCAGTTTTGCAGGGTTTGAGTCGACCACAAGTCGACGCATGGTCGGTGCATGAATCAGTGCAAAAGCCCACGGGTCGGCGTACGCCGACCTATGGTCAACGTATACTGTGAAGACTTTTCAATCTGTCTAAATCTGCAGGCTGCGCGTCGATGCATAGTCCTGCTATGGTCGATCGTTCCCTTGTTTATGTTGTTTTTGAAGGCTTTCCACTTTGGGTGAAAAGTTGTTATGTTTGTTGGCTTGTTGGTTACTATATATAGATTTTTTATGTTCTTTTCTCAACAACAATTGAAATTTTGAGTCAATTGTGCAAGAACAAGAAAAGTGAAATAGGTGCTACAAAATCTCTTCATTTCATCCTCAACAACTCACAACACAAAAATTACACACAACAATTCTTACTGTGCTTTGTGGTTCTGTTCAAAGTGATAAGGTCCGAAGCCGTTGATTGGGATTCCGGTTCGGGTTGAGTTTGTAGCAGGTTTTTCTTGAATAAAACCTTTAAGGTTTTGCCCTCCAAGATTCGGAGAATTTGGGGGTTTTTGGTACAGATCATCTCTACCAACTTCAGCTGA
Organism: Lathyrus sativus; assembly: GCA_963859935.3. Classification (NCBI taxonomy): domain Eukaryota; kingdom Viridiplantae; phylum Streptophyta; class Magnoliopsida; order Fabales; family Fabaceae; genus Lathyrus; species Lathyrus sativus. Next base: position 689,683,228 of record OZ012735.1, read on the forward strand.
GCGAAGGTGATTGAGAAGCGGAAGGTTTCGTCAGTCTAGTAGCGAAAATCAGTGAAGTGTGCAAGAGAGTTTCGGGTTCGATTTGTGTGTGTTTGAGATCAACCGGGCCGAGGGTTTGAAGAACAGAAGGTTGTTCAACAAAGGGCCTAGAATCGGAGGTCTACTCACAATGATCGAAGAACTTTATTCGACTCGAATCAAGGAACAAGAAGAGAAAGCATTATCAACATCAAGAGAGCTTGTTTGTATATTTTGCTTCTCTATCCTTGTATAAACATTTCAACTCTACAGGTGATATCTATTATATTGATCTTAATTCTAGATTTAGAATTGAGGGCAGACGTACCCTGAAGCGAGGACAGCGGGGAAACTGCCTCAACAAATCTTTGTCTCCTTTATTTTTCTGCACTTTCATTTTGGCTTTAGAATTTGAGTAATTTTAGTATAAGCAATTCTATCAAAATTTGCATTGAGTTGAGTAAGTGTTTTTCAATGTTTTGAACTCTAGTACAATAGTATATTATACAAGGAATTTAGAGTTACTTACTCAAGTCAAAATTCACTTGGAGTGTCTCGCACACCAAGTGTTTGATAAATTGCCTAAACCAAAATTCACTTGGATTATTTGCATATTTTGTGGTGATTGTGGAGCATTGGAACTAGTCCTACTAATTAGTGGTAAAATCAATTGATAGTGTGTTGAATCTATTTTTTGCTCATTATCACTTCCATAAGGCTAGATGCATATCCGGTCTTCTAATAACGGTTCGTTTTAGACGGTAATTTTTCGACGGCCGCTTCCGCAAATCAAATATTTTTAAAACCAATTTTTAATTGGTAAGCGCCTACTGATTTTTAATTGGGATATATTCAACCCCCCTTCTAGATCCGAGCCATCGTTTAACAAGTGGTATCAACAGCACCGGTTCACTCCGTGCTTCAAGTATAACTTTGATAGAAAATGGCTAACGAACCTAAAGGGGCTTATAATAAAGCTCCCGTTTTTAATGGAGAAAATTACAGTTATTGGAAGGACTGTATGCGGGTGCACATAAATTCCACAGATAGAAAAGTGTGGAATGTTATTATCAATGGTCCAATGGAAATAACCATGACCAATGAAAATAATGAGATTGTTCCTAAGCCCGAAGCACAATGGACGGATGATGATGAAAATAAATATAACTATGATTGGAAAGTCAAGAATATTTTGATCTCCTCATTAGGATTTAATGAATACTACCGGGTTTCTCATTGTCTTACGGCAAAAGCTATGTGGGACTCATTACAAGTCGCCCATGAGAGGACTAATGATGTTAAGCTAGCTAGAATCAACACACTAACACAAGATATTGATCTCTTTTATATGGAGCAAGGGGAAACCATTGTGGACATGCAAAAGAGATTCACTCATCTCATCAATAGATTGCATTCACTAGATAGGCCAGTGGCCAATGGTGTTGCTACTAACAAAATTTTGAGATGTCTTAACAAGGAATGGCAGCCGAAGGTGATCGCCATCAAGGAAGCAAACGACCTCACTATTTTGGACCTAACAACATTATTTGGAAAGCTGCAAGAGCATGAACAAGTGCTCCTAAGCCTAAACCAACATGAAAAGAAAGAAAAGAAGGACAAAACAAAGATAGTTGAAAAGAAATCTATTACTCTTAAGACTTTCTCCTCAAAGTATAAATCTAAGGAGCATAGTGATTATTCATCATGTGACGATGAAGAAGATGACAAGAGTGAGGATATGGAGCTGTTCGTAAAGAGCTACAATCGCTACGTGAGAAAGAATGGCATCCAACACTCCGAGAAGAACCTTGTCAACTTCCAAAAGCAATCTAGGAACTGTAGAAATGATGACACAAAAGGGAATAAAACTAGAGGATCGTGCTACAAGTGTGGAAAGACCGGTCATTATAAACCGGATTGTCCTTTGAACAAAAAGGGCAAAGAAAAGGAATCTAATAAATCATATAAGAAGCCTTCAAAGCTGAGAAAAGCATATATAGCTTGGGAAAGCGATAGTGAATCCTCCGAAGATGAAAGCTCAAGTGATGAAGAAGAATTCGTGAACTTGTGTCTTTCTGCCCATCAAAAGAAAAAGAAAAAACAGGTACGTCACTCTAAATATGAAAACTCCTCTAGTATGTCTCATTTTAAATTACAAGCTGCATTTAATACTTTGTATTGTGAAGCTAAAGAAGCCTTTAAAAGGCTTTCCTCGAATAAACAAATTTTTGTTCACTTGGAACAAAAGATTCATGAGTCCGAAAGAAAACTCGAGGCACTTAAAGCTTCCAAAGTGGAAAGTACTAAATTAGGTTGCGAGGACCTTAGAAGTAGAATAATTAACTATGAGTGTGATACGTGTTATGTTTGGCAAAATGAAGTTAGAACCCTAAAGGACAAACTTAACAAGGCTCTTGAGCCCAAAATTACCTTTGCTATCGATAAATCTGATTTTAGAAAAAGTATGGTGAATCCATATCAAAAATAAAAATATGTTGTAAGGGATCAAGATAGCAAAGGCAATTCAAAAGTTAATTTTTCTTGTCTATATTGTTGCAAGAAAGGTTATTCCATTGCTAAGTTCTGCTTTAGGAGATTTCTAGTTCCTAAAGGCGTTTATCAATGGTTGCCCAAATGCGACTATTTTGTTACTCACAATTTAGGACCCAATAAGCCATTGGGTACCTCCTCTTGTTGATTGTTTTTCATAGGTACAATGTGTCAAGACCACCGAGAGAAGATGGGTTCTTGATAGTGGATGCTTAAGACACATGTCAGGAGACATATCCCTCTTCATCGACTTCGTGGCAAAGAAGAAAGGGTATGTAACCTATGGTGATAATAATCGCGGTGTAATACTTAGTAAAGGTAGTGTAGGTAACCCTTCTTCCACTACTATTTCCGATGTGTTGCTTGTCGAGGGTCTTAAACATAATCTACTTAGCGTTAGCCAATTATGCGACAAAGGATACAATGTATCATTTTCAAAAGATTGTTGCAAAATTGTGCATAGTGATGACAAGAAGAGTATGTTTAATGGCCTAAGAGTGAACAACGTCTATATGCTAGACTTGAATGAAGTATCGTTAATAAGTGACAAATGTCTCGTGACAATGAGTTAAGACTCATGGTTATGGCATAGGCGTTTAGCAAATGTTAACTTTGACTTGCTAAATAAAGTAGTCTCAAAAAATCTAGTTTTAGGTCTCCCTAAAATTAAGTTTACCAAGGATCATCTTTGTGGTGCTTGCCAAATGGGAAAGCAAACGAGGATCTCTTTTAAATCCAAAAATATTGTTTCAACTACAAGACCTCTCGAGCTTCTTCATATGGACTTATTTGAGCCATCTAGAATTAAAATCCTAGGTGGAAACTATTACAGTTTTGTAATAGTGGATGACTTCTCTAGATTTTGTTGGACTATCTTTTTGGCTAGCAAGAGCGATACGTTCGCCGCCTTTGAGAGGTTTGCCAAGCTTTCCCAAAATAAATTAAGCACAAACATTGTGTCAATTATAAGTGACCATGAAGGTGAGTTTGAAAACCATTTATTTGAAGAATATTGCAGTAACCATGGAATTGATCACAACTTATCCGCTCCACGTACTCCTCAACAAAATGGGGTTGTAGAGCGCAAAAATCGTATTTTAGAAGAGTTGGCGAGAACTATGATCAACGAAAGTGGATTACCGAAATATTTTTGGGTTGACGCCATAAGTACGGCTTGTTATGTTTTGAATAGGGTGCTCATTCGCCCCATTCTAAACAAAACACCATATGAGCTTTTAAAAGGGCGCAAGCTAAACGTGTCTCACCTACATGTTTTCGGTTGCAAATGTTTTGTTTTGAATAATGGAAAAGAAAAGTTGGGTAAATTTGACTCTAAGGTTGACGAAGGTATCTTCCTTGGATACTCTCAGTCAAGTAAAGCTTATATAATCTATAATAAAAGATTACTTATTGTCGAAGAATCGATACACATAACATTTGATGGATCTTATCCGAGAAATGTCAGAAAATGTAGTGTTGTTCATGGTGCAAGTACATCTATAAAAGACATACTCAAAGGTGCCGAGCCGGGAATTGATCAGCCCGACAAAGCCAACATTGAGGAGGATAAAGATGTCCGCCATGAGGAAACCGAGGAAGTTCATCCGCCCTCAAAAGATGATCTCCCTCTAGCTTGGAAGTCTTCCAAAGACCATCCAATTGACAACATTCTTGGAGATATATCAAAGGGTGTTACAACCCGTTCTCAGATAAGTAATTTCTGTTATCACTTCGCTTTCGTTTCGCAAACTGAACCTAAAAACCCTTAAGACGCCTTACTCGATGAACACTGGTTTTTGTCAATGCAAGAGGAACTTAATCAATTCACTAGAAATGAGGTTTGGGACCTTGTCCCTCCTCCGCGAGGACATCGAGTAATCGGAACTCAATGGGTGTTTAGGAACAAGTTGGACGAAAATGGGGTAATAACCCGAAACAAGGTGTGTTTAGTCGCGCAAGGGTATAACCAAGAGGAAGGCATCAACTATGAGGAGACTTATGCGCCAGTTGCCCGACTCGAGGCTATACGCCTTTTGCTTGCCTTCGCTTGTGCGAAAAACTTTAAGCTATTTCAAATGGATGTTAAGAGTGCATTCCTTAATGTCTATATTAATGAAGAAGTTTATGTTGCACAACCTCCGGGTTTTGAGTCTCACGAATATCCCGATCATGTTTACAAACTAAAAAGAGCCTTGTATGGACTCAAGCAAGCTCCTAGGGCTTGGTATGAGCACCTAAGCAAGTTCTTACTTGATCAAGGGTATTCGAGAGGAAAAGTAGACACAACTCTCTTCATTAAGCATCAAGGAAAGCACTTGATATTGGTACAAATTTATGTTGATGATATTATATTTGGGTCAACTAACATGAATCTCGTGAGAGAGTTTTCTAACCTTATGCAGGGAGAATTCGAGATGAGTATGATGGGGGAGCTCACATACTTTCTCGGATTGCAAATTAAACAGCTTGAGGATGGAACGTTCGTGAGTCAAACGAAGTACTATTTAGAACTTCTCAAGAGATTTGACATGGCAAACTCCAAAGCCATAGACACGCCTATGCCTACATGCACAAACTTGAATAAAGATGAAAGTGGTAAGGGTGTAGAGGTAAAAAGGTATCGAGGTATGATCGGTTCACTTCTTTATCTTACCGCATCTAGACCCGACATTATGTTTAGCGTGTGCATGTGTGCTCGATATCAATCGGCTTCTAAGGAATCCCGTTTGAAAGTTGTTAAACGCATCCTTCGCTACCTTTCTGGTACTCCGAAGTATGGGCTATGGTATTCCAAAGGAAATGATTGTTCATTGGTAGGCTTCTCCAATTTTGATTTTTCCGAGTGCAAATCGGATAGGAAAAGTACTAGTGGTACTTGTCACCTATTTTCAAATTCTTTGGTAAGTTGGCACAGCAAGAAACAAGTTTCTGTTGCCTTGTCAACCGCTGATGCGGAATATGTTGCCGTTGGCAGTTGTTGCGCTCAAGTCTTGTGGCTTAAGCAACAATTGTTGGATTTTAACCTCAAACTTGAACGTATTCCTATTTTCTGTGACAACACAAGTGCCATTAATCTAACCAAAAATTCGGTATTGCATTTACGCACCAAACATATCGAAATTCGACATCATTTTCTTAGGGATCATGTAGAGAAAGGGGATGTTATTTTTGAACATGTTGATACTAAAAATCAAGTAGCGGACATTTTCACAAAGCCGCTAGCAACTGAACCTTTCTTTCATATCTGACGAGAACTTGGCATTCTCGATATTTCGGATCGTGTGTCATAATATTACTTGTTCATTAGTTTATTCATTTATGATTATATTCTCGTACATCTAACAATTCAAGGTTGTTATAAGTACAATTATATAAGTCATCAAGCCATCCTTGGTACTGAGGTGATGTTGTTCCTCTTCTTTCTCTCTTTCTCTCTAATGTCTCGTGTTTAAAAGTTGTATCGCATGATAAATATTCTCAATATGACATTTTCTATGCATCTTATCTGTTTGGTTGCTTATTGTTGAGTGGCATTATATTTATGCATCAATTATCTGCTCATATGTGCATAAAATTGAAAATCTGCACATTTTGCCTGTATGAGTCGACCATAACAGGACAATGGTCGACACACACTTATTATTTTTGCATTTACCAAAATTCAAACAGTATGCGTCGACGCATGCAGAGGTATGGTCGACGGCTCGCGTGAAAAATAAGATTTTTTTCAAAATTGTTCAAACTTCTTGTGCATTTAAAAGTATCTTCTCATTTGATTGTGCATTTATCTAGATTCATTGAAAATTGCATCTACCTAATTCCTAATGATTCTTGTCCTCTCCTCTTTCCCAAAACCCTAAATTGCATCTATAATAAGGGGGCAAATCCTATTCCTTCAACTCACTCCAGAATCTTCTTAGCACTCTTGCTCACTACTATCAACAAACTTCTCTCTATCATCTCCTACAAACCACCATCAATGGCTTCCAGAAGGATTACCGATAAGAGAACATCAAGAGCATCATCCTCTAGCTCCGTTCTGGTGACTGCTGTCTCGCTTGTTCCACCATCACTCACAGACAACTTCAACAATAATTTCAGCAAATGTGCAGTGGTAAAACAACATGCATACTATAGGAACACTACTGAGCGCATGCATCTCTCTCACGTCATCTCTCTGCTGGACTTCCAAGGTATCAACAACTTCTTGGAGTGTAATTCAAAATATAGTGAAGATCTTGTGAGAGTCTTATACACATGCATCAATGATCAGTTCAGGGGTTCTTTGTTTCATACTTATATTGGTAATATAAAGGTCAGTTTAAATTCTGCTGCTTGGAACAAATAATTTAACTTGGAACTTGATGGTGATGGTCATCCCTTGTATTAGGTAACTGATTCTCGCACTATGACTGGTTATGATTTCAAAACTGCGTTAAGTTCAATGTTGAAACGGCCATATCCACCGCAAATTGTGGCGAGTGATGCGTTCCCAAGAACCATCACTGCAGGAAAATTGAAAATAGGTGACAGGATTTTACAATGAATTGTGGCGCACATCCTGCGACCCAAGAAAGGAGGTCTCTCTCGCGTCAAGCAAGCAGAAGTTCATCTCATATATCTTCTAAAAAATCGAATCAAGATAAACTGGCCCTATTACATTGCTAGTTGAATGTTTGCTCTAAGGGATTCTGGTAGGGGAACCGCTCTTGCTTATGGTTCATTCATACAAGAAATTCTCACAGCTGCTGAGGTTGCTTATCCAAATTTTCACTACACATCACTCACGGCTGACCAAGAATTCTGTCATAAGACATTTTCCATGATGGGTTACTTTTGGTCCGAAGAACAAAGGCGGTACAAATTTGTTGGCAAGGCAACTACACGAAGGAATATGGTAGAATCTGATGACAATGAAGAAAGTGAAGAAAGTGAAGAAAGTGAAGAAGGAGAAGAAGAGGCAGAAGAAGAAGAAGAAGAAGAAGCACCAGCGCATGAGGAACATGAAACTCACCAACAGATGGATACTGATGCGTATGCCAATAACGATTGGGCTCAATACAACAATGCAGATGAATAAGAAGAAGAAACTAATAATCAAGGTTGGGGTGAATGGTAATACACTGGATGGTCCATATTGAGAGAGTATTATCAGCCATATTAAGGTGGTTCTGAAGCACCTCCATCTCCTTCACAGTCAAATACTTTTGAAATTTTCTCCATGATGCAGTCTATGCAGTTGGACCAGCAGAATTTTATGCAGGCTCAAGACGAGCGGTTTGGTCAAATTCAAAGAGAGCACCAGACACAAAATGAAAGGTTAAATTCCTTTTCAACAAGGATGGATGCAAGGTTTGAGGCTCTGGCTGCATCCAATGAAGTTCAGGAAACGACCATAACTCGCAGCATGCGGTATTTGACTAGCGTTGTGGAATCGATTATCCACATGACTGACCCAAACCGCAATCCACATTACCCTGGGAGGAGACGAGTGTAACGCCCCGATTCTGAGTTTCCCATTATTTTGTTGAGTCTTTTAATTTATTTGGTTAATTGTTATTTTATTGTGGAATTATGTGATAATATGTTATGTGTGTATGTTGTAGTATTTTATTATTTGGAGTTTTGGGATTAATTAGAGGGTATTTTAGATAATCCTTGATTAGTAGTTATTTTGAGAGAAATAGAATAGAAAGAGTATAAGTGGAAAAGAGATAGAATAGAGAGAATAGAAACCAAAAGGAAAGAAAAAGAAGAGAAAGAAAGGAAGAGAAGAGAAAAGAGGAGGAAGAGGAGAAAAACCTAGAATCATCAATAATCCACTTCTAAGCTTTCGATTAATCGGGTAAGGGTGTGAAACTTTATTATTCTTGCAGTGTGTATGATTATGTATGTTCTTGTTGGTTTTGTTTTGGTTTGGGGAGAGTTTTGCTCATTTTTCATTCTAGGGCATAATATGGATTTAATCGATAGAACCCGAGTTTTTGTTGGTAAAACTGAGATTAAGTGATAGCATTTTATGTCGGGTGATGTTAGGCTAAGTTACTGGAATGATTTGGGATTTAATCGGGTGAATCCAAGAGTTTTGGAGTTGTAGAATAGTGGGAAAATTCTGAGTTCGCAGACATTCGCTAGCGTGTTCGTTGAGCGAGCTGGTAGCGAATGTTCGCTAAGCGAGCTAGTAGCGAGCCAGTAGCGAATGGTCCCAGACTTGGACATAATGCATGTTGTGGTGTTCGCTGGTAGCGAATGGGGTAGCGAAGGTTCGCTAGGAGTTCGCTGAGCGAGTGAGGTAGCAAGGAAGTTAGAGGCTTCTGTTTGCCTTCGCGAGCTTGTTCGCTAGGCGAACAAGTAGCAAATACTCGCTAGGAGCTCGCTAAGCGAGCAGAGTAGCGAGCGTGGCAGGTTGTGTTTTCTTTAATGTTTCCATCCGTGGTCGGATTTCCGACTTAATTATGATTATTTCCTTGCTCGAGGCATCGATTATGCCGAGTTACATTGTGTTGTGGGTAGCCGTATGGCGTGAATCCTAGATTGTGAATTGTGGAATGTGTAATGTGGCTGTTTGGCAATTTTGTGCGATTGTTCGAATTAAATGGAATTTCATGGTGATATTGATGTGAATGCGCATAATTGTATGTACTTGTATGATGTGAAGAATGCTTGAATATGTTTGTAAACATGTGCGCATTTTAAGAGTGTATTGAGTCGTGTTGCATGTGTAGCATCATAATTGCATTCTTGTGTGTCTGATCCCGCGTAGGATCTGCAGAAACCTCGTGTGCCCTTGTGGGGTGTGAGTGATGGTTTGGTTACTTTGATCCCTAGGAGGATCTGCAGAAATGATCGTGTGCCCTTGTGGGGTGTGAGCGATGGTTTATTTTGATTCTATGGAGAATCTGCAGAACAGTTGTATGCCCTTGTAGGGTGTGAGCAACCGGATTGTGTGCCCGTGTGGGGTGTGAGAAATCCTGAAACATCGTGTGCCCATGTGGGGTGTGAGCGACGGGTGAACATCGTAGGCCCGACGGGGAGTTACTTCGGTAACGAGTGATGGTTCCATTTTGGTTCTTCAATTGAACCTGTTGAACGAGTCGGTACCGCATTTGCATCTACATAGAGTCTTGAGTCGGTCTCTATGAGTTGCATTATCATCTTTATATGATATTTGGGTGAATTGAACATAATTGTAAATGTTTATGTGAAATGCTATGAATTGTGAAGCATGAATTGGTGAATATGCTTGATTATGTGCGTGTACATTGTGATGTATTGTGACAAGTTGTGGTGAGAAATGTGAATTGCGTGTATGTTATAATTGTGTTTATGATATATATAATTTTATGCATTGTTTGTTATGAGGCATTGTTTTATAATGCTCTATGAGGCATTGCAGAGTAGGATGTTGGAGGTCCTTTGTGAAGCGAGTCTTCATTTCTTTTTGGTCAGATGGCTCTGATATGTAACACTGGGTAGTTAGGAATTGTTTTGATTCTTTTGTGATACATCTGTGTATGTATCTGCTGCTGAATGTTTTGTAAACTTAATTGATGAATTGAATTAATCTGAATGATGTATATGATGCTTATGTTAATGAAGTGATTGAATGTTTAGATATTTCCGCTTTATTCTAAATGTTGATATGTGGGTTTTAAGAGCTATGCTTTGTTTTTAGTTGAGATTTACCCCTTCTGTTACATATCTTTATGAGCAGGTATTATTTATGTTTCGTTTCATGGATAATGTGACGCACCTCTTTTATACCATGTTATAATTATACTCTGATGGAATTTTTATTAAGTGCCTAAATGATTTAATTATTTATTTTGGGGGTATAGAGAGAGGGTGTTACATTAAGTGGTATCAGAGCAAGTGTTGAGTCAGTTGTGTATGTCTTCTTGTTGTGTTGGTTAAACGGTTGTTTGACCTTGTTAATATTTTTGGGAATCCTCAGAATATGGTTGGTCATAATGACATTGATATGGCTGCGGCGTTGGAGGCTATGGCAAGGGCGGTGCAAGGTGCACCGAATGTGAATGTGAATGATGAGTTTAGAAAGAATCAGCCACCAGTATTCAAAGGAAGGTTTGATCCTGACGGTGCTCAGATATGGTTGAAGGAGGTTGAGAGAATCTTTAGAGTTATGAACTGTGTTGAAGGAAACTAGGTGAGACTTAGGACTCATATGTTGAGGGAAGAGGCTGACGACCGGTGGGTCAGTATGAGGCAAGTTCTTGAGGTAGATGACGAGGAAATTACTTGGGATTTGTTCCGCACTGAATTTTTGAAGAAGTACTATCCTGAGAGTGTGAAGGGTGAAAAGGAAATGGAATTTATTGAGTTGAAGCAAGGCAACATATCTGTGGTAGATTACACAACTAAGTTTGTGGAACTAGTTCAGTTTCATCCTCATTATGCAGCTGTTACGGCGGAGTTCTCTAAGTGTATCAAGTATGAGAATGGTTTGCGTTCGGAGATAAAGCAAGCGGTGGGATACCAGAGGATACGAAGATTTTCAGACTTGACCGAATGTTGTAGGATTTTTGAAGAGGATAGTAGAGCTCATTCTACTCACTACAAGAGTTTGAGTGAGAAGAAAGGCAAGCAACAAGTGAGGAGTGGACCTTATGTGACGCCTGTTGATAAGGGAAAGTATAAGGGAAACTTCGATAGGAAATCCGGAGGTGGAAGTTCGGGTGCAGTCAAATGTTACAAGTGTGGCGTGATGGGCCACAAATCTTTTGAGTGTGGGAAGTCTACGGAGAAGTGTGCTAATTGTGGAAGTTTTGGACATATCACTTCTGAGTGTAGAAGGAATGTGGTAAAGTTTTTTACTTGTGGGGAAGTTGGTCATATTAGCACCAAGTGTACCAAGCCAAAGCAAGCTCAGTCGGGTGGAAAAGTATTTGCATTAGCCGGTTCAGACACTACTAATGCGAATCGCTTAATTAAAGGTACGTGCTTTATTAATAATATGCTTTTAGTTGCTATAATTGATACTGGAGCAACTCATTCGTTCATTTCTCTTGAGTGTGCTAAGCGTTTGGGTTTGCACATGGTTTCTTTGAGTGGTGGCATAGCTATTGAAACTCCTGCTTCGGGGTCGGTGACTACTTCTTTGGTGTGCGTAAGTTGTCCCTTGACCATGTATGGTAAGGACTTTCTTATGGATTTAGTGTGTTTGTCGTTGGAAGGTTTGGATGTGATTTTGGATATGAATTGGTTGCAATTTAATAGAGTTCATTTAGATTGCTATCATAAGTTGGTAAGATTTCCTTCTTTGGAAGATGATGAAGGTGAGAGTTTTCTATCCACTAAAGAGTTGAAGAAACTTTTAGCGGACGAAGCTCAGTTGTTTGGTTTGTTTACATTGTTGTCGGTGGAGGACAAGGTTGAACTTGATGTGTTTCCGGTAGTGTGTGAATTTCCAAAAGTGTTTCTGGAGGATGTTACAGATGTACCGCCGGAAAGGGAAATTGAATTTTCTATTGATCTAATTCCGGGTACTAGACCAATTTCGATGGCACCGTATCGTATGTCAGCATCAGAATTGGTAGAGTTGAAGAAGCAGATGAATGATTTGTTAGGAAAGATATTTGTTAGACCGAGTGTTTCTCCTTGGGGTGCGCCGGTGTTGTTAGTAAGGAAAAAGGATGGAAGTATGCAGTTATGTATTGACTATCGACAGTTGAACAAGGTGACGATTAAGAATAAGTATCCGCTCCCTAGAATTAATGATTTGATGAACCAATTGGTTGGAGCACGAGTTTTTAGCAAGATTGATTTAAGATCAGGTTATCACCATATTCATGTGAAAGAGGGAGATATCCAAAAGACGGCTTTTAGGACACGGTATGGACATTACGAATATTTAGTGATGCCATTCGGAGTTTCTAATGTGCCAGGTGTGTTTATGGAGTACATGAATCGTATTTTTCATGAGCAGTTGGATCACTCTATGGTTGTGTTTATTGACGACATTTTGATTTATTCTAAGTCTCAAGAAGAGCATGAGGAACATTTAAGGATTGTGTTGCAGATTTCGAGGGAGAAGCAATTGTATGCCCAGTTGTCAAAGTGTGAGTTTTGGTTGTCAGAAGTGAGTTTTCTTGGGCATGTTATTTCTGGGGATGGTATTAGTGTTGATCCGTCTAAGATTGATGCGGTAATGCAATGGGAGACCTCTAGAACAGTTACGGAGATTCGAAGCTTTTTGGGCTTGGCAGGTTATTACCGGAGGTTTATCGAAGGGTTTTCGAAGTTGGCACTTTCGTTAACGCAGTTAACTTGTAAAGGAAAGGCTTTTATTTGGGATGTTGATTATGAGAAGAGTTTTATGGAGTTAAGGAGAAGATTGACAACAGCGCCAATCTTGATTTTGCCGAATCCTACGGAACCTTTTGTGGTTTACTGTGATGCTTCTTTGACCGGTTTGGGTGGTGCTTTGATGCAAGATGGGAAGGTTGTGGCTTATGCTTCTAGGCAATTAAGAGTGCACGAAAAGAATTACCCTACTCATGATTTGGAATTAGCGGCCGTGGTATTTGTGTTAAAAATTTAGAGGCATTATCTTTATGGTGCAAGGTTTGAAGTTTTTAGTGATCACAAGAGTTTGAAGTATTTATTTGATCAGAAGGAACTGAATATGAGACAAAGAAGATGGTTGGAACTTTTGAAGGACTATGATTTTGGATTAAATTATCATCCGGGTAAGGCAAATATGGCGGCAGATGCCTTAAATTGGAATTCGTTACATGTGTCCGTAATGATGGTGAAGGAATGAGAACTATTGGAGAACTTTAGAGATTTGAGTTTGGTTTGTGATATGACGCCGAGAAGCGTGAGACTTGGTATGCTTAATATCACGAATGATTTTCTTGCAACTGTTTGTGAAAGGCAAAAGTTGGATTTGAAGTTTGTTAATTTGATGACAAATGAGAATGAAGATTTCAAGGTTGATGATTTTGGAGTTTTGAGATTTCGTGGTCGTATTTGTATTTCTGATGATGCGGAGTTGAAAAGGATGATATTGGAGGAAGGACACCGTAGTAACTTGTGTATTCATCCGGGAGCGAATAAGATGTATCAAGATTTGAAGAAGATCTTTTGGTGGTCTGGGTTGAAGAGAGATGTGGCTCAGTTTGTGTATTCTTGTTTGACTTGTCAGAAGTCTAAGGTGGAACATCAGAAGCCGAGTGGTTTAATGCAACCGTTGGATATCCCAGAGTGGAAATGGGACAACATCTCGATGGATTTTGTTACGGGGTTGCCGAATACGCATAGAGGTCACAATGCAATTTGGGTGATTGTTGATAGACTTACTAAATCTGCTCACTTCATTCCGATTGATATTAGTTATCCTTTGGAGAAATTGGCCGAGATTTATGTTCGGGTGATTGTGAAGTTGCATGGAGTTCCCAAGAGCATTGTATCAGATAGAGATCCAAGATTTACTTCAAGGTTTTGGGAAAGTTTGCAAGAGGCTTTGGGTTCGAAGTTGAGATTGAGTTCGGCTTATCATCCGCAAACAGATGGTCAAACCGAAAGGACAATTCAATCGTTGGAAGATTTGTTACGAGCTTGTGTGCTAGAGCAAGGTGGTGCGTGGGATAGTTATTTAGCGTCGATTGAATTCACCTATAATAACAGTTTTCATTCGAGTATTGGTATGACACCATTTGAAGCTTTGTATGGTCGAAGATGTCAAACACCTTTGTGTTGGCATGAGACTGGTGAGAAGTCGGTGGTTAGACTGGAGTTGGTACAGCAAACGACGGAGAAGGTGAGATTTATTCGGGAAAAGATGAGAGCTTCTCAGAGTAGGCAGAAGAGCTATCATGATAAGAGAAGGAAGGATCTTGAATTTCAAGAGGGCGACCATGTATTTTTTAGAGTTACACCGGTTACGGGTGTGGGTCGTGCTTTGAAGTCGAGGAAGTTGACGTCTCATTTCATCGGTCTGTATCAAATTATTGCACGAGTTGGTGTTGTGGCTTATCGTGTGGCGTTGCCTCCGAATCTTTCGAATTTACATAACGTGTTTCATGTTTCGCAACTTCGGAAGTATGTTCCGGATCCGTCACATGTTATTCCTATGGACGAGGTTGAAGTAAGGGATAACCTTACAGTGGAAGCTTTACCGATTAGAATTTTGGATCATGATATTAAGAAGCTAAGAGGCAAAGATATTGCGCTTGTGAAAGTAGCATGGGGAGGTGCTGCAGAAGGCGATATGACTTGGGAATTGGAAAGCTGATGCGAGAGTTGCATTCGGAGTTGTTTGGATCAGATAATATTTTCGAGGACAAAAATTTCTAAAGTGGGGGAGAGTTGTAACGCCCCGATTCTGAAATTCCCATTATTTTGTTGAGTCTTTTAATTTATTTGGTTAATTGTTATTTTATTGTGGAATTATGTGATAATATATTATGTGTGTATGTTGTAGTATTTTATTATTTGGAGAGTTTTGGGAATTAATTAGAGGGTGTTTTAGATAATCCTTGATTAGTAGTTATTTTGAGAGAAATAGAATAGAAAGAGTATAAGTGGAAAAGAGATAGAATAGAGAGAATAGAAACCAAAAGGAAAGAAAAAGAAGAGAAAGAAAGGAAGAGAAGAGAAAAGAGGAGGAAGAGGAGAAAAACCTAGAATCATCAAGAATCCACTTCTAAGCTTTCGATTAATCGGGTAAGGGTGTGAAACTTTATTATTCTTGCAGTGTGTATGATTATGTATGTTCTTGTTGGTTTTGTTTTGGTTTGGGGAGAGTTTTGCTCATTTTTCATTCTAGGGCATAATATGGATTTAATCGATAGAACCCGAGTTTTTGTTGGTAAAACTGAGATTAAGTGATAGCATTTTATGTCGGGTGATGTTAGGCTAAGTTACTGGAATGATTTGGGATTTAATTGGGTGAATCCAAGAGTTTTGGAGTTGTAGAACAGTGGGAAATTCTGAGTTCGCAGACATTCGCTAGCGTGTTCGCTGAGCGAGCTGGTAGCGAACATTCGCTAAGCGAGCTAGTAGCGAGTCAGTAGCGAATGGTCCCAGACTTGGACAGAATGCATGTTATGGTGTTCGCTGGTAGCGAATGGGGTAGCGAAGGTTCGCTAGGAGTTCGCTGAGCGAGCGAGGTAGCGAAGGAAGTCAGAGGCTTCTGTTTGCCTTCGCGAGCTTGTTCGCTAGGCGAACAAGTAGCGAATACTCGCTAGGAGCTCGCTAAGTGAGCAGAGTAGCGAGCGTGGCAGGTTGTATTTTCTTTAATGTTTCCATCCGTGGTCGGATTTCCGACTTAATTATGATTATTTCCTTGCTCGAGGCATCGATTATGCCGAGTTACATTGTGCTGTGGGTAGCCGTATGGCGTGAATCCTAGATTGTGAATTGTGGAATGTGTAATGTGGCCGTTTGGCAATTTTGTGCAATTGTTCGAATTAAATGGAATTGCATGGTGATATTGATGTGAATGTGCATAATTGTATGTACTTGTATGATGTGAAGAATGCTTGAATATGTTTGTAAACATGTGTGCATTTTAAGAGTGTATTGAGCCGTGTTGCATGTGTAGCATCATGATTGCATTCTTGTGTGTCTGATCCCGCATAGGATCTGCAGAAACCTCGTGTGCCCTTGTGGGGTGTGAGCGATGGTTTGGTTACTTTGATCCCTAAGAGGATCTGCAGAAACGATCGTGTGCCCTTGTGGAGTGTGAGCGATGTTTATTTTGTTTATGTGGAGAATCTGCAGAACAGTTGTGTGCCCTTGTGGGGTGTGAGCAACCGGATTGTGTGCTCGTGTGGGGTGTGAGCAATCCTGAAACATCGTGTGCCCATGTGGGGTGTGAGCGATGGGTGAACATCGTAGGCCCGACGGGGAGTTACTTCAGTAACGAGCGATGGTTCCATTTTGGTTCTTCAATTGAACCTGCTGAACGAGTCGATACCGCATTTGCATCTGCATAGAGTCTTGAGTCGGTCTCTATGAGTTGCATTATCATCTCTATATGATGTTTAGGTGAATTGAACATAATTGTAAATGTTTATGTGAAATGCTATGAATTGTGAAGCATGAATTGGTGAATGTGCTTGATTATGTGCGTGTATATTATGATGTATTGTGACAAGTTGTGGTGAGAAATGTGAATTGCGTGTATGTTATAATTGTGTTTATGATATATATAATTTTATGCGTTGTTTGTTATGATAATGTTTCTCACCTTTCTGCTGTTTTATAATGCTCTATGAGGCATTGCAGAGTAGGATGCTGGAGGTCCTTTGTGAAGCGAGTCTTCATTTCTTTTTTGTCAGATGGCTCTGATATGTAACACTGGGTAGTTAGGAATTGTTTTGATTCTTTTGTGATACATCTGTGTATGTATCTGCTGCTGAATGTTTTGTAAACTTAATTGATGAATTGAATTAATCTGAATGATGTATATGATGCTTATGTTAATGAAGTGATTCAATGTTTAGATATTTCCGCTTTATTCTAAATGTTGATATGTGGGTTTTAAGAGCCATGCTTTGTTTTTAGTTGAGATTTACCCCTTTTGTTACATATCTTTATGAGCAGGTATTATTTATGTTTCGTTTCATGGATAATGTGACACGCCTCTTTTATACCATGTTATAATTATACTCTGATGGAATTTTTATTAAGTGCCTAAATAATTTAATTGTTTATTTTGGGGGTATAGAAAGGGGGTGTTACAACGAGGACATTAGATTGTGTTTGCATTTTCTCAATTTTTGTGTTGTTGTTATGTTATTCTATTTCTTTTTTTATACTAATGCCAACTGTGTGGTTTTTTTATTTGTATGTCTTTTTTGAGTTTCGAATTGTATGCTATCTCTTAACCTATAATATGATTATCAGTTGCTTTCTCTTTACATTGACAATATTTTGTGTGGATATTGGTTGATGATAGTTATTACCTGTTGAGCTTTTTGGAATTGAACATATTATTCTTAACCTATCTCTTTTTCTTTTTGATGTTGTCAAAGGGGGAGAAGAGAGTTGGAGTGTGCCAAAGCCAAGCCAAGAAGATCACATCAATTTTTTTTAGTATAGAATTGCAAAAACAAGGGGGAGATTATGTTATCAATATTACATGTTGCTCTCGTTGGCTTTGCACGTTTTGTCATCATAAAAAATGGGGAGTATGTGAGGGCAAATCCTCATATAGCATACATACTTGAGTTTCGGTGATAACAAAACGCAATCATGAATGAATCAGTTTTTCTTGATTCTACCTCTACAACAAATGCAATATTTCACGTCTCATATCCTTCTTATATCCATCTAAAGTGTCATATTAAATTCAATATATATGGGAGATCAGTGATCATGACTAAATGCATAAAAACCACAAAAATATGTTTTTTTGCAGTTTTGTAGGGTTTGAGTCGACCACAGGTCGACGCATGGTCGACGCATGAATCAGTGCAAAAGTCCACGGGTCGGCGCACACCGACCTATGATCGACGCGTATTGTAAAGACTTTTCAATCTGTCTAAATCTGCAGGCTATGCGTCGACGCATAGTCCTGCTATGGTCGATTGTTCGCTCGTTTATGCTGTTTTTGAAGGCTTTCCACTTTGGGTGAAAAGCTGTTATGTTTGTTGGCTTGTTGGTTACTATATAAAGATGTTTTATGTTCTTTTCTCAACAACAATTGAAATTTTGAGTCAAATGTGCAAGAACAAGAAAAGTGAAATAGGTGCTACCAAATCTCTTCATCTTCATCCTCAACAATTCACAACACAACAATTACACACAACAATTCTTGTTGTGCTTTGTGGTTCTGTTCAAGGTGATAAGGTCTGAAGCCGTTGATTGGGAATCCGGTTCGGGTTGAGTTTGTAGTAGGTTTTTCTTGAATAAAACCTTTAAGGTTTTTCCCTCCAAGATTCGGAGAATTTGGGGGGTTTTTGGTACGGATCATCTCTACCAACTTCAGTTGAGTGAAGGTGATTGAGAAGCGGAAGGTTTCGTCAGTCTAGTAGCGGGAATCAGTAAAGTGTGCAAGAGAGTTCCGAGTTCGATTTGTGTGTGTTTGAGATCAGCCGGGCCGAGGGTTTGAAGAACGGAAGGTTGTTCAACAAAGGGGCTGGAATCGGAGGTCTACTCACAATGGTCAAAGAACTTGATTCGACTCGAATCAAGGAACAAGGAGGGAAAGCATCATCAACATCAAGAGAGCTTGTTTATATATTTTGCTTATCTATCCTTGTATAAATATTTCAACTCTACAGGTGATATCTATTATATTAATCTCAATTTTAGATTTAGAATTGAGGGTAGACGTACCCCAAAGCGAGGACGGCGGGGGAACTGCCTCAACAAATCTGTCTCCTTTATTTTTCTGCACTTTCATTTTGGCTTTAGAATTTGAGTAATTTTAGTATAAGCAATTCTATCAAAATTTGCATTGAGTTGAGTAAGTGCTTTTCACTATTTTGAACTCTAGTACAATAGTATATTGTACAAGGAATTTAGAGTTACTTACTCAAGTCAAAATTCACATGGAGTGTCTCGCACCCCAAGTGTTTGATAAATTGCCTAAACCAAAATTCACTTGGATTATTTGCATATTTTGTGGTGATTGTGGAGCATTGGAACTAGTCCTACTAATTAGTGGTAAAATCAATTGATAGTGTGACTAGTGTGTTGAATCTATTTTTTGCTCATTATCACTTCCATAAGGCTAGACGCATATCTGGTCTTCTAATAACGATTCATTTTAGACGGTAATTTTTCCACGGCCGCTTTCGCAAATCAAATATTTTTAAAACAAATTTTTAATTGGTAAGTGTATACTTATTTTTAATTGGGATCTATTCAACCCCCCTTCTAGATCCGAGCCATCATCTAACACAAACATCATCTTTCAATAGGAACCTAGCTCGGGACACTCATTAGGACCTAACTTTTCACAGTCTTTCTTCACCAACATAATGTCTTCATCAGGAAAGTCAAACTTTAGAGGCTCATAATCTTCAACCGGTTGGTCTGCAAGGTAATTTGACAAGATGCTTCCTTTGATAGCCTTTTGAGTCACATATTGGATGTCGTATTCGGATAACAACATATGCCAATGGGAAAGTCTCTCAATCTGAGTAGGATTCTGAAAAATATACTTTATTGGATCCATTTTCGAGATTAACAAAGTAGTGTGACAGTCATATATTGCCTGAGACGCTTAACATCCCATGCAAAAGCGCAATAAGTCTTTTCCAGAAGTGAATATCGGCTTTCACAATCAGTAAACTTCTTGCTCAAATAGTAGGTGTCGTGCTCTTTTCGTCCAGTTTCATCGTGTTGGCCAAATACGTAACCCATAGACTTTTCGAGAATAATCAAATACATGAAGAGTGGTCTTCCAAGAACAAAAGGAATCAAGATAGGATGCTCTTGCAAATAACCCTTGATCTTCTCAAACGCTTGCTGACAATCAGAATTCCAGTCAATAATCTGATCCTTGCGGAGTAACTTGAATATTGGTTCGCGGGTAGCAAGCATATTGGAAATGAGGCGTCCAAGAAAACCTCTGACTTGTGTTTCAATTTGTGGAGCAGGCATTTCTTGAATGGCTCAGAATTTATCAGGGTCTACTTTGATTCCTCGTTGGCTTATGATAAATCCAAGTAACTTTCCAGATCTAACACCAAAACTACACTTAGCAGAATTCATTTTCAAAGGGTATTTCCTGAGTCGTTCAAATAGCTTCAGCAAATGATTCAAATGGTCCTCCTCACTTTGGGACTTGGCAATCATATCGTCAATGTACACCTTGATCTCCTTGTGCATCATGTCATAAAAGAGAGTGACCATCGCTCTATGATATGTTGCTCTTGCGTTCTTCAGACCAAAGGGCATAACCTTATAACAATATGTTCCCCAAGGAGTGATGAATGTAGTCTTTTCCCTATCGGCAGGGTCCATCTTAATCTAATTATAACCGGAGAAACCATCCATAAAAGAGAAAACTATGAAACAGGTTGTATTATCCACAAGTGTATCAATATTTGGGAGAGGGAAATCATCTTTTGCGCTTGCTTTGTTCAAATCCCTATAGTCTACACACATTCTGACTTTACCGTCCTTTTTATGCACTGGCACAATATTGGCTACCCATTTGGGGTACTTTGCAACTGTTAGGAAACCTACATTAAGTTATTTTTTAACCTCATCTCGAATCTTCAAAGCCATGTCAGGTCTAGTTCTTCGAAGTTTCTGCTATACAGGTGGGCAGTCTGGTTTAACTGGCAACTTGTAAACAACAATATTAGTGCTTAGACCGGGTATATCTTGATACGACCATGAAAACACACCAACATATTATTCTAGAAGCTTAACCAACCTCTATTTAACATCAGCCCAAAGTGTTGTACCAATCTTGACCTCTTTCTTTTCCTCATCAGTACCAAGATTAATCAAATCCATTGACCTGAATATGGCTGTTTCCATAGAATGGCCTTTAGAACAAATATATGGAGGATTATCTCCTTTCACTTTATTTGGGAATTCATGACATGCCTGGTAGTACCAGCCATATCTTGATGCAAATAGTTTCTTAGTGGTAGCAACAGTTGCACAAAAAGTTATCTGTTTGACTAAAAAAGTAATAAACAAAATAGAAAAATCAAGGCACAACATAAACTAATGTTTGTAAACAACATAGAACAATCAGTTAAGTAATAGTGAAAGTACCTCTGTTAGTTTAACGGTTTGCTCAAGAGGAAGAACTACAACGTTTGACATCAATTTTTCGTAAGGAGTTTGATGAGAAGCGGAAGAGTTTTGGGACTTGCCTTGAGATTGTTGACTATGATGGCTAGAGAGGGCCATAAATGTATCTTTTGTTATCCTAAACAAAAAAAAAGTCATTGAATTTGTTGTGAACATAAAATTGTATGAAGAAATGCATAAAAGTAATTAAAAATCACCTGTTGACAAATTGTTTGATTGATTCCAAATCTTCATTGATGGCCACTTTGGTGACATTGTACGTGTTGGTCACAAATAGGGGATATTTGTCTACATGAACAAATATAAATCAATTAACTAATATGTTGTGTTCAAACAAGGGAAAAAATAAAAGGGGGAAATATACCACTTTCTTCTTTGAGTTTTGCATATTGAATCAAAGCCACAACTAGAATGGAATAATCAGTCTGTTGTTGGATATAGTTGATAAATTGCATTACGTACGCCTCCTACAGGGTACAAGAAAATTTCAAAATTATTGTAAATATAATGGGAATATAAGATGGATAACTATAGCATAAGCATAACATAAGCTTGTTGTGAACATGAAAAAACAAAAACAGACCTCAAGTCACGAATGACGAAGTTGACCTGCTGCTTCTTAGCACCGACCTGAGCATGTGTGTACCCTATTTCATCAACCACTCCAATAACATCTGTAATAATGACAACAAACATGACGTCAATACAATGAAAACATAAATACATTAGTAGTAAAGACATAAGGAAATGCATAATGTTACCTATAAGTACATCTTTATTCCACCTGTCAGGTATAATATCAACTAAAGGAGTTATTTTACAATCCTTGTCTGCAATTTGATGCATGTTTTTATCCCCAAATTTGATACCACTAGTGAATTTAATGAGGTATTTTTGAGCTGAAGGTTTGAAAAAAAGATCATTAAGTTGAACCTGAAAGTTTGCAATAGTGTATGTCTCAAAGGTACGATAACATGGATATCACTGCCCTGCAATGGAAAATCCAACAAAAATAGTCAATACAAAAATGGAAAAACATTTTTCAGAGGCACTGAGTCCTGAATTTGCATACCTATTTATCTTCGATATGAAGAACAAAACCTTCTCTTTGTCCAGTAGATTCCTTCTCAGGAGAGACCTGCGAATTTCCATTTGCAATTTAAAAACCTTAATTTTTCATAAATGCAACTACTGACTTGGAATATACAGAAAGAACATACGCGAAAAATATTGAGTAGATCGAGCAAATATTAAAATAACGAACCGAAGACTATGTTGATAAGGTTCATGGAGACCTAATTCTTATCGACATCATCAATGAGACACTCAGAGTCAGTGAAAGTTCCAAGTTCTTTTCTGCACCAACATTTGAAATCGCAGTTACAGATTTTTTTCTATCATCAATGTTTGTAGTATGACAAAAAAATTAAATCTGAGTATAACTTGCATCAAAAACCAAAATAAATCAACTGAAGATATAATATCTCATTCAACATTCGATTTAACTCATTTCTGACCTCAACAACTCTATCCCTATCATTAAAGTCAATGAAAAAAATTAGGGATTAAGGTTTATCAATTTCATCTATATAAACTGAAAGGGAAAAAACCATACCTAAACAATCTCATTCTTTGTCTACCCTTTTCCAACTTTGTCGAAGCCACAGATAAACAGTCGTTTTTTCACCAAAGAAATTTCGATCCGATTCAGTTTTCCGTGCATCTTCCTCCTTCAGCGTGAGCCAACACAACCAAACATGAAACAACAAACACCAAATCAGAAGAAATCAGAAAAAATAGATGAAACCCTAAAATCGCACTTAAACCGATTCACACACCATTCTTGTTTCGGTGTGATACGAATATACCAAAAGAGGGAGAATATGATGGTGATGATGTTGTTACAGAATGAAGGTTGAGGAAGAGGAAGAAGAAGAAGAGGGAGAAGCTTGACAAAGAGGAAGAAGAAGGACCTTCGGACCACAGTCGACAAAGAGAAGGAGAAAGAAAAATGACGAGAAAGAAAGTGAACTATTATTACTGTTTTTTGAAACTTGAAATAAAATATACATCGAAAAAAAATAGAAAAATAAATTAAATTTAGACCAAATGACATCATCAACTCATTCCAACCTAATAATCAAAGGCAAAAAAACATCAACTGTAATTAAAATAGAACTATATACATCATTAGTTAGGAAAAAATATTTTTTAAACATAAAATACCCTTATTTTAGTGAAATAGAAGATGTAAAAGCTGAAACAATTTAATTACCCTTATTTTAGTGAAATAGAAGATATAAAAGCTGAAACAATTTAATTATTTCTAAAAATTCAAAAGTTCTAGTATGGTAGATATCATAAATTATTTTAATTAAATTTCAAAAAAGTGTCACAAAGTTACAAACGCAAATAAATTCATTCATATTGGAATACTTCGTCCTACATCATGTTCACTACTTTGAACGAGTAAATGTGGTGATATAAAAAGACTACTTATTTCTTAATCTATGTATTTTTTAACTCATAATTGTTAAGTTAACTTTAACCTAAAAATGTTAAGTGTTAAGTACTAAGTTGAAGTTAAGCAATGATTATGATATAGTAGTATTAATATTTGTTTGTATGTGTTAGTTGTCCGTAGGTGTAGGATAGGACACCCAAAAGAATCTCATCAACACCATGACAGGAAAGGACGAGTTTGTTTCTTACTCGCCCCTTCCTTCCAACCCTAATTCCAACCCTTATTCCTATCCTTATCCACAACAAAACGTCGTCGTTCTCCTTCCCTCCTACCGTCCTCGTTCCCGCCACCATCACCACCGCACCTGTCTCATCTACTCCGTGGCACTCCTTCTCACCCTCCTCATCGCCGCCGGAATCTTCATCCTCTATCCATCTGACCCCGAAATTCGCCTCGTTCGTATCCGAATCAACCACATCGGAATCCGAACCAATCCGAAACCGATTCTCGACCTATCGTTTTCCCTCACCGTGAAGGTTCGTAACAGAGACTTCTTCTCCCTTACATACGATTCCCTTGATGTTTCCGTCGGTTACCGTGGTCGTCAGCTAGGGTTGGTTTCCTCCGTCGGTGGTGCTCGGATTAAGGCGCGTGGATCTTCTAATGTCGACGTTGTGTTAACCGTTGATGGATTTGAAGTTATCTATGATGCTTTCTATCTGCTTCAAGATATTGCGAAAGGCGTGATTCCGTTGGAGACTGATACGCGTGTTGATGGAAAATTAGGGCTTCTCTTCTTCGATGTTCCTTTGAAGGTACTAGTATAGTTATAGTTATAAGAATTAACAGCTCAATTTTTATATTTTACTTTGATATTGTATACTGCAGAGATTTTTTTATTTGTTTATTATTTTATCTATAGGATTGGGATTTTGTTGTTTGGAATTGTAACTTGTGCCACCAATAGATGACTTTTCTGCTAATATTTGATATAACTTGAGTTCAAGTGTTGAATTTCCCAGTTATTAGGTTATAATTTCAACCTTGATCAGTGCTGTAAAATAGCGGCTATAACTGTTTTAATAGAAGTTATAAGTTGTTTTTGCAAGATATTCTAAGAAGCTTAGCTTTAAGCTGAACATGGAACTGTTTTTGTAAACTCTCTTTAGAACATACACATGATTATGCTATAAGATAAGCTATAAATAAGTTCTTAAAGTGTTTTTTTATGTCTATTTGATATGTATGTGTTTGTGATGTTTAATGGTAAATTCAGGCAA
Source organism: Lathyrus sativus (assembly GCA_963859935.3). Taxonomy (NCBI): domain Eukaryota; kingdom Viridiplantae; phylum Streptophyta; class Magnoliopsida; order Fabales; family Fabaceae; genus Lathyrus; species Lathyrus sativus. The sequence goes on from OZ012735.1 coordinate 689,708,290, forward strand.
CGGTGTCGTGTGAAGTGTATGTTAATTTAAACAAGCAGACAGTTGTACGGCAAGACTGCTATCCTGAGGTGAGATTTTTTGTTTATACTTTTGGCTACTGATTTTTACCAGCAGGACTTTGTATTCATCTCTTTTGTAATTTTTCATGTAACTCTTGGCAAATCTGTAGCATTGCATTTTAGTTAAGTCATGTTTCCCTCCCCTTACCATCAAACACTTCACAATATTGTGGAGTTCTCTTTTATGAAACATTAGAAAGAGGACTTTTAACCCTCAATTGTACCCCAAAATAAAAGAAGCCGCATGTATATGAGGGTAGGGGTGGCAAATGGGCTTGTATGTCAGAAAACGAGGCTGGCCGGAAACCTTTGCTCGGCCTGCAATAAAACTGGGAGGGATCTACTACAGACGCTGTCACCAATAAAGCCTAAAAGTGGCAAAAAAATCATGTTCTCCTTGTTTAGGTTTGCACCCGTCAAAGCCCGCCAAAAAAACGGGTTGGGCAGGCAAAGTAGAGGAGCGTGCCAGTAAACCTGGCTTGATCCGCAAAAATTGACGAGCCTGACCTGTTTTGCAACCCCTATCTGAGGGGTTTTTTGAGGAGTTTTTTTCATGTGTTAGGAGTTTGCAACTGCAAGGCTGTTGCATATCAGCTAGAAGTGAACTTATAAAAAGTCAAATTTTTTGAAAGTATTCTTTGCCTTTGTATTAAAATTTTGAAATTTCAAACAAGAAAAATTCTAAATTGTTGTACTATGTTAAACAGTTTTATTCCTTGCCCTAGTATTTAAGTGGGATTTCTTAATTTCTTAATCCTGTACTCCGTCGCCTCAGAGTTTGAACTATTGACAAAAAAAATTATAGCATGAGTTTTATCTTTTTTGCATTAAAATTAAATAAAAAGAGAACAAATTATACCTTCTTATTGAGAAAACTAAAGAAAAAGAAGATAACTCGTAAATATTACTGCAGCAAATATAAGTAAGTATATAGTAAATATAATAAATATCACTGGTAAAGATATTTCATTGTTGTAGAGGAACATAGTGAAATATCTTTATTGCAGAGATATAGGTGATATTTACTATATAGTTAATTATATTTGTTGCAGTAATATTTATTACTTCTCAACTACAAACTCAAAACTCAACTCATTGCAAGAAGACACTATGTAAGAAGATACAAGTGATTTTTGTTTTCTTTAGTTTTCTCTATAAGGTATGATTTCTTTTTTTCTTTTTTTTTTTTTAATTTTCATGTAAAAGGATAAAGTTTATGCTATAATATTTTTGTCAATAGTTTAAACTCTAAATCATCGAAAGTATGCATTATTTCACGAGTTTAAAGAAGGCATAGGTAAACATCCATGCTGGTACATTTCAAAGAAAAAGAAAATTGATAGTGTAAAAGTAATTTAAAGAAAGTAAAGAACTAGAGTATTTCGAAATCTCACTTAAATACTAGAGAAAGGAATACAACTGATTAATATAGTACAACAATTTAGACTTTTGCTTGTTTGGAACTCTTATATTTTAGACGCTGCTGGGCATGTAGATGCCTGTGAAGTTAGCATCTACGCGAAAGACAAGGGAAGGTACATGGAGGAGTTATTCTAGATGAGGTTTATTCTAGATGGGACACCTCTTCAGTTTCTGCCAATTGGCCATGTTTATATCATTATGCACTTCATTAATTAATTATGATAATTTAGAATATTAAATATTTAATCAATGTTTTTAAATTTTGATTTGTCGTTTATTATTTGAAATATTTAAAATGGATGTATGAATTTAAAAAAAAAATTATTTTATTATTTATAATGTAATTTGATGTTAGAAATAAATAAACATGTATTAAAAAAAATTGATTTCACTTCATAGATTGTGGTGGGTAGGGGGTTAGATGCTTAGAATAATGGATTCATGAAAAAAAATTTACTAAAAGAAAAGATGTTCTATAATAAATTTGATTTTAACCGAATGTATAACCAAAGCAGTTGTATGCAATAAAATGAATAAATTGATATAGCATATCGTTTTTTCTTATTGAAGACCGTATAAAAAACACATACAGGATTCCTTTATATGGTTGTGTGCATCATTTTTGTTATTTGGACAAACTTTGGTTTTACTTTTTATTTGTAATTGGACAGCAGTGCATCACCTTCATCTTTTCAATTTTTTTTATCTAATCATACGAAACCTTTTTTCTGGTAATGTTATGTAGTTTAATATCACTGGCTAAAATGTAATATCAATCTTTCTACATGCTTGAACTAGAAAAACATTCACATAATGTAACTATCTTTTTCCTATAAATCTAAGAAATTCTGCATACCAGACTTGAAACTCAATAGGATTTCATAAGTTTGAAGAATCTCATCCATGTTTTGATCCCAATACCTCCATAAATAGTTTGAAGTGGATAGGAAAAATAATAATTTTTAGCTTGAATAAGCTAAAAGTTTAAATTTGATCATACTTATGGGATTTGTTTCCTTAGCTTTTAAGTTTTTAGACTCTTGTTATTGAATAAATAATGTGTATTTGGATCTAATATGGAAAGAATTTGCTAATTCATTTTTCTACATTTGCTTCAGTCACTGGGTGATACACTGGATCGGAACGTAAGTATTGCAGCCGGAGAGACACCATGATTTTTAAGCCTGTAGCATCATTTACTTTTACAGCGGTGTTGGTGTTCTTCTCATGGCATTAATAATAGTATGCTCATATTGTACATGCATCACACATCCTTGTAAATTCTGGTTGAATTAAGACCACATGGATCCTGTATCTAACGCTTTTAAGAGGTAAAATTAATGATCATAAACCATGTGGTTAATTCATTATTTTGGATGGTTCAACAAGTTGCTGAAATGAAACTTTGAATCTCAATTTCTTGGTGGAGCATCATTGTCATGGTTGGTTCTAGCATCAAAATTTTGGTACCACTCTATGTTTTAACAAATATTCTGTTCTCAGTGGATTCTAGCAATGACATAAAGAGCTAAAGTTCTAGTAGATTTGTTGGTGATGGAACATATGCATATACCCAAAGATAAAAAAGGAATGAAATTAAAGCTTAAAGTCCTATTCTTTTATTGTGCCTTTAAACTTTTGATTGTTTATTCCTTCTCATTACATTATTCCCAAATAATGCATATACTGGAAACGTGATCATAGTGATCAGACTAGATTAAGGACATGTTTGTTATTAACTTGCACGCGTTACAGGGCATGTAAAACCAGACCTTAGTCATTAAAGAAATTGTTTCTGAACATATTTTTAAGATGGTTCTTTCATAATTGAACATATAAAACAACACATAAGTCATTAAGATTGACATTATCATTGTCTTCTACAAGCACTTGAATGAAAATTTTACCTTGAATTGAACATATTTTTGATGGTTCCTTCACAATTGATCATATCAATGTTTAAATTCGTTCAACTACAATCACCATCCTCTTGAGTTGGAGAGAGCTATAATTGACAACAAAACTTTCATTTCATTTAAAAGATTTAACACTATTACATTTTTTATTCGAATCAAAATTATGTTGGAAGAGACCCTATAACTTTTGAATTGATTTCTATCTAATATTTGAGAAAATCTAAAACAAGATTGGGTGATTATTTGATTTTAAATTTTAACAATATCATTGAGTATATATATTTTAAAAATAATATGATGAAGTATATACTTTTTTTAATAAGCTTGAAATATATATATGTGCTTATGAATGCTAGATAAGGGTATTTTAGATTTGTTTCACAATATTTTTTCTCCTTCAACCAAAAAGTGTACTTCATTGTTAAAAAAAAAAAAAATTCCAATCTGCAACATTTCTGTTCTTAAAAGAAGAACTGAAAATTTCTTGTAGTTTTAATTGTCACAAGAGAAAAAAAAAAACAACAACCATTTTCCATACTTCTTTACAAAACTCAACTATAAAACCTTGATCTCGAACTATTCTAACAAGAATTCTGAAAATAAAAAGAAAAAAAATGTATACACATCTTCAATTATTTCATTATGCATCCTTATATACTATAATATTAATTTACTATTTAAATTTAAATTACATACATCTCATAAAATCATTATATTACAACTACTTAACTCTTCTACCACGCCAAACATACTCACCATGATGTTGCCGGCACCGGAATGACCCCGGATGTTGTGACGGCGAACACACGCATCGCTTCACAGAAGCACCACCGCCACCATCACCATGATGAACATGTCTTAGTTCATGTTCTACCTCATTTGACCCTTGAAATACAAACCATCTTCTATGTACAATCAAACCTTCTTGACTCACAAAAGGAAACCCTGGATGACACATTGATATGTTGTTTTGTTCTTTCAATTTCTCCTAGCCCTTTATTTTGTATTTATAATGTGCCTTACTTTAGTGAATTAAGAGTTGAAAAAGAAAAGAATCTTCTTGGGTAATGTAGAAGAATAAAAGTTAGAGGAAAAGGTGATGGAAAAGTAAAGGAATTGTGTTTGCCATAAAAGGCTTTTGTTATATTCCTTTGGAAAGATTTGTGCTTTGCACTGCAATTTGTAAGTCTTTATACAAATTTTGGTATTTAGAAGCGCGTGATTATTTCACATAAATAGTAATTATAGATCAATGCTTAATTTTTAATGTTATTGGTAATTAATTTGGCAATTAGTTATATTAACTATAAATTTATTCAAAGAATAGACAAAAATAATACTAGTATAGGCAAACATAACATTATCTCCACACCGACATATTGTGGGTTTAATTTCCACTGTGAGAATTTTTTTGTATGTAATCTATAAATATCTCTATAAACAAAGTCTCTCTAAATCTTAACATTTACCAAAACTATAATGAAAATTCCAACTCAGCAAAACTTTATTATGAAAAAAAACATATTTTTACTATTTATCTTTATATTGTAATGTAAGATTAACTTAGATCACACTCTAGGAGCAATGATTGGACCTAACTTACTACATGACATGAAACAAGAACATGTGTTTAGGCCTATGTCTTTGATACTGCCACATGTGGCTCAAATCCAAGAACACCTCTTGTGTGGCATATGTCTCCCTCCCTCCCTCTTAAATTTTTATGATAAATTCAATATAATAATATCAATTTTTTTCTTATAATTGAACAAATATATAACGAGAAGTTGAAAGTCCTAGTTCTTAAAAATGTAATTTTTGTGTCGAAGTAGATAGTATTCAACAGAAATAAAAATATGTCGAAATAATTTAGTGTGTTTGAGTTGTGTAGTTGTCAAAATATCGAAGGAGTTAGACTCAACATAGATTTTGATTTATGCCTAATTTTGTAGTATTAGTAGAATTAATTTTTTTGAGCTTTGTATTTTTAGGCTTTGCTTAGGGAGCAAACAAACTCAAAATCTATAAATAGGGAGTAACCCTTATTATCATATAACAACAATTTGCAGTTGCAAAGAATAATATTCAGTTTTGAATAGCAGAGTGAAACTCTACAGAAATTCTCTTCTTTCATATTTCATTCAAACTCTAATTTCCTTTTCTTTTCAATTCAATTTTTTCTTTCTTCTTTCATTAATCGTTGCTGCGCAGAATCATTCTTGCACAACCAGTCGAATTTGTGAAACAAGGCGAAGAAAGAATGGTGTACAAGCTGCTGTTCGAACTGCAGTAAAGCGGAAAGAAGCAAAAATTTAGATTTGGAAGGATTCCCTCTGGGATTTATATCGTCCCCACAGGGATCGGTGCGAGGGAAAGTATTTCGTTCAACGGTCTCTACATTTCTAAGCTTATGGTAAAAATTTGGTTAAAAGATCAAAGATGTAATAGATAAAACCTGAAAATATAAAGACGGAAAATATAAAGTAAAGACTTAAAATATAAACGGAGCCTTGTTGAGATTGAATCTCATTAATTGATAACACATGCATTCTTCTGATCATGTTATACACAACTCAAACGTTCGTCTAATACCATCACATATCACCCACAACAGAGGTTATGTCTAACACAAAGTCAAGAGGCCAACCTTATTATCTCATTCGTGATGTCTTACGCAACAAAACCAACACAGAGCATTAATAACTGATACTCACGTGAATATTAAACCTAAATCTACGTCTAGGTTTAAACCTAACAGATATTCAAATAACATCCATATCAAATTAATGATTTGATTCATATATAACGTCATGATCAAAATAAGTACACATGATTAATCCTTTTTACATGTATTTAACTAATTTACCAAATGTAAGTGAACATAGTTTTTCATCACTATTATGACGCATTCTCACAATATCGTTCGCGTCAAAAACGTTATCGTGGTCTTTACCATATTGATCATACTCATGCTACTCATGCTATTAATCAACACAATAAAATAAAAGTGATGCAAATGAATATCAACTCACAAGACTATGTCAAAAGTTTGCTCATTGATAGATGAATATCTTAGATCCATGGTTTGAAAAAGGTTTGTCAATACCCACAAATATGAAATCTAAAAGACAACATCAATATTGAATCAAAACTAGTTTATAATACATAAATTATAAGAAATACATAAGGTATCAAAATATTACATCCAAACCCCAACAAAAAATCGAATATCTTACCTTCTTCTTCTTAGGATTTGTGTTTCTCTCTCAAGAATGTGCTTGAAATGAAGAGAGATAAAATTCTATGATAAAAATATAATATCTATTTCTAAAAAGTGAGAAAAGTACTTATATAGTATTTACAAATTCCGTCATGTTTGCCAGACGAACAACCCATTCGCCTAGCGAAGTCTACTTTGAGACACTCGAAGTGCCTCAAGAATAATTAAACCACCATTGAAAAATCAGAGTTCGCCGTGTGAGCACTTCTTCGCACAGCGAACTGCTTCGCTTCAACTTCGTCCAACAAACTTTGGATCCTTTTCCTACTGTCTCTAATCTGAGATGGTTCACTAGGGCTTCGCCAGGACTTCGCCCAACAAGTATTCGGTGGCTGCTCGCCGGTGTTCGCACAACGAACATGCTGATTCCTCTTCATTTCTTTGGCTTCCTTTTCCATTCCATTATGTCTTACTCATTGATGTTTTATGCCTATTTTCTGCACAATAACACACACATCAAGGAATCCAAAGATATTTGCAATATAATCGAAGAATCACACCAGAACAAGAAGTAAATCTATTAAAACATGAGAATTGAGTTGAAAAATGTCAAGATGGATGGTTCAATTTTAGTCAAAATTTGCACTTAACAAACTCTCCCCAACTAGATTTTTGCTTGTCCTCAAGCAAAGTATGCTTCTCATGAAAACAAGAGAAATTTGCTCAAACAAGAGGATTTTCTCAAGCATAAGATTCAACCAAGAAAGGATTAACGGTTCAAATACAAACAAGAGAAATTTTCTAAAATAAGAGGATTTGGTCAAGCAAAAGAATGTGCACAAGCAATGTTCACCACTTAATAGAATCGAATAATAATAAAGAATTTAGTTCTTAAACAAATATCATACAATGGTTCAAATAACAAATAAGTTCTCATACTTGAATCACTCTAACAAAATAAGAATGAAAAAATTAACGCGTTTGCAACCGCGAGGAAATTTCACTCACCTGACAAACAATGCTAATAACAATCCAATTCATGCATTCATCTAACAATCAAAAATAAAATCACGGAAACAAAAAAATCACTAAAGGCTTGTAAGATTGTATCTTGGCCGGGTTCACAACAAATGGTCATTTCTAAAGGTCATTGAATCAAAGTTTCTAATGCAAAAAGAGACATTCACTATACAAGGTATTTACACATCACAACTTTATTCACCAATTTCTTTTTCTCAATTGTAAACCTCTCAAACTTCCTTTTGCACAACTATTTCGTTCTCTATTTTTCTTTTTCAAACAAACATTCTTTTTATTTTGTTTTTTACATTCATATTCACAGTTTTTCCATGCTTGCTTGAAATTTTTCAAAATTTTTAGTAACCTACCATTTTCCTTTTTGTTCTCCCCAACTTGAATTCAACCAAACCTCAAGTGAATGCTCCTTGATTTTTATAGCAAGGAAATCAATTTAAATAATGTTCAAAGGTTCAAGAATTTTTTTAAGAATCTCACAAAATTCAATGATGAACTAAACTTTCAAATTATGTATGTACACCAAGTTTATCACTAAAATGATATCTAAACTATTTAGGCTTAAATGGGTTAACAAATACTCACTACTCATGGGTAAGTTACTTTTGAATATGGTTGTGCTCAATATAAATAAATGCCTTGATCATTTCTAATGCTTCCACAAAATCACAATAATCAAAAGATTAAGCATGAATCAAATGAATTAAACAAAGTTATCAGTCATCCTAGCATATAGTAAACAATAGAGGTTTCTCACAATTTATGTCTTTTGGTCTTAAGTGAAACAAGCATTCAAACAAATTTGCAAAATGAAACAAAAATACACATGTTCACAAAGCACAAAATTCTTAAATCATTCTAGCATTCTATAAAGCGGTACAATTTACCTTGCTTGCATTCACATGTTCAACATCCTATCATCACCATTCAAACTCGGGAGAATCTTCATTGAATACTTTTATATAAATATCAACCAATCTAGAAGAGGTTCTCATCATTTATCCCTAAACAACGCTTAAGAAAACATAAAATGAAACAAGTATATATATAAAATATAAACAACTGTAAAAATCTAAAAAATATAGAAACTATTACAATGTGATTCAATATCTAAACACCAATCCCAGCAACGATGCTATTTTGTTCGAACTGCAGTAAAACGGCAAGAAGTAAATATTTAGATTTGGAAGGATTCCCTTCGAAATTTATATCATCTCCACAGGGATCAGTGCGAGGTAAAGAATGTCGTTCAACGGTCTCTATATTTCTAAGCTTGGTAAAAATTTGGTTAAAAGATCAAAGATATAATAGATAAAAGCTGAAAATATAAAGACAAAAAATATAAAGTGAAGACTTAAAATATAAACGGAGCCATGTTGGGATTGAATCTCATCAATTGATAACTTATGCATTCTTCTGATCATGTTATACACAATTCAAACGTTCGTCTAATACCATCACGTATCATCCACAACAGAGGTTATGTCTAATGCAAAGTCGAGAGGCCAACCGTATTGTCTTATCGGTGATGTGTCACGCAATAAAACCAACAAAGAGCATTAAGAAGTGATACTCACGTGAATGTTAAACCTAAATCTATGTCTAGAGTTTAGATCTAACAGGTATTCAAATAACATCCATATTAAATTAATGATTTGATTCATATATAACACAATGATCAGAATACGTACACATGATTAACCCTTTTTTACACGTATTCAACTAATTTTCCAAATGTATGTAAACATAGTTCTTCATCACTATTATCACGCATCTTCACAATATTGTTCGCATCAAAAACGTTATTGTGGTCTTTACTGTATTGATCCTACTCATGTTACTAGTGTCGGCCTAACGAATTTGGAGGCCTAAGGCAAAACTTAAAACAAAATATTTTAAAAATAAAAATGATATATTAATAAAAATTGTATTAATTTTATATTAAATAAAAGAAACCATCAATAAATTTCTTAAATTGTTATTTTTTTAATTAAATTTCTACATAAACTAAAATAAAATATATTAATTTTTTAAAATTTAATCTTTAACTAATATTGATCAAATTTCAAATTATTTTTTATCATCTTAATAGTGTGAATTAAATTTATTAATTTTATTATGTACTTCTTAAGCTACATAATGAAAATAGTTAGTTATTATATTTATATAATTTAAGAATTATATTAAAAAGAGAGTATTATTTTATAAATTTAATTAAAATGTATTTATTAAAATATTTATTTTTATTTGGGTGGAAACAATAGTAAAATGTTAGTCAATTTTTTATGACCAAATAAAATTAGATATGATATTAAAATAAAATTACACATAATTTTCTAGAATAAAAAATAAAACATAACTATATCTATTTTACATTAATTTTATTTATTAAAAAATATTTATGAAATTTAAAATAAATGATTAATCACACTGTAAATGATAAATGAGTTGTTTCTTTTTTAAATCTATGATAAATGAATTGTTGATATCAATCATTGAATGAATGAAAAAGAACCCCTAATAATTTTGAAGTGTTGCCTTCAAAGTAAAGTAAGCAACGTCACCGCTGGACTATTACACACATGCTGATTATTACACTTTCGCTGATATATATTTGTCAAGTAATTTATTTGAAGGCCTAATATATGGCCCAAAAAGTGAGGCTCAAGGCAATGACCTTGCTTGCCTTGCCTTTGGGCTGGGCCTGCATGTTACTCATGCTACTAATCAACACAATAAAATAAAAGTGCTGCAAATGAATATCAACTCACAAAACTATGTCAAAAGTTTGCTCATTGACAAATGAATATCTTAGATCCATGGTGTGAAAAAGGTTTGTCAATACCCACAAATATGAAATCTAAAAGACTACATCAATATTGAATCAAAACTAGTTCACAATACATAAATGAGAAGAAATACATAAGGTATCAAAAGATTACATCCAAATTCCAACAATAAATCAAAGATCTTACCTTCTCCCTCTTAGGATTTATGTTTCTTTCTCAAGAATGTGCTTGGAATGAAGAGAGATAAAGTTCTATGCTGAAAAATATAATATATGTTTCTAAAAAGTGAGAAAAGTACTTATATAATATTTACAAATTTTGTAATGTTCGCCTAGCAAATAACCCTTCACCCAACGAAGTCTACTTTGAGACACTCGAAGTGCCTTAGGAAAAATTAAACCGCCCTTATAAAATATCTGAGTTCACCGGGCGAGCACTTCTTCGCACAACGAACTGCTTCGCTTCAACTTCGCCCAGCGAACTTTGGGTCTTTTTCCTACTGCTTCTAATTTGAGATGGTTTGTTGGGGCTTCGCCAGGACTTCACCCAGCGAATATTCGCTAGCTGCTCGCTGGTGTTCACACAGCGAACATGCTGATTCTTCTTCATTTCTTTGGCTTCCTTGTCCACTCCTTTGTGTCTTACTCATTGATGTTTTATGCATATTTTCTGCACAATAACACACATCAAGAAATCCAAAGATATTTGTAATATAATCGAAGAATCACACAAGAACAAGAAGTAAATCTATTAAAATATGAGAATTGAGTTGAAAAATACCAAGAAAAATGGTTCAATTTTAGTCATAATTTGCACTTAACAGCTGCATAAAGCCTTATATGGACTTAAGCAAGCTCCAAGAGCTTGGAATAAGAAGATAGATAGCTTTCTAAGGGAGAAATAATTTGTGAAGTGCACAAATGATCATGAAATATAAGTAAGAAAAAGCAATAATGAATTACTTATACTATGTCTCTATGTCGATGACATGTTGATAACAGGAAGTTGCAAGAAGGAGATCTGAGATTTCAAACACGACCTAAGTAAGGAGTTTGAAATTCCAAACTTGGGAAATATCTCATACTTCCTTGGTATCGAGTTCTACAAGAGCAATAGAGGTTTGATGATGCATCAAAGAAGATATACATGTGAAATACTCAAGAGATTTGAGATGCAAGATTCCAACGCAACTTCGACTTCAACTAAGCCCATAATACAACTATCGAAAGACATAGATGAAGATGATGTGGACCAAACTCAGTAAAAAAGACTTATTGGGTCATTAAAATATCTTTGTCACACAAGACCTGATCTAGCATACAATATAGGTATGATGAGTAGATTCATATAGAAGCCAAAGGTATCATACCTAGTAGCAACGAAAAGGATACTGAGGTATATGAAAGGAACTCTCGACTATGTCATTTAGTTTCCTGAAATTTATGAATGAAAATAATGCAAGCTAGTGGATTACATCGACTCAAGCTGGTGTAGTGATGCTGAGGATTGAAAATCTATAGCTGGTTATATGTTTATGCTAGGTGGTGCACTAGTTGCTTGGAGTTCAAGAAAAGAGCCAATAATGACATTGTCGTCGTGTGAAGTAGAATACATAGCTGCTTTTCTCTGTGCATGCCAAGCAACGTGGATGGCGAACCTAGTCGAAGAGATTACGGCGAAGAATCATGGAGCAATTACGATGAAGATCGATAACATGTCTGCTATAAATCTGGAGAAGAATCCGATAGCACAAGGACAAAGCAAGCACATCGAAATGAGGTTCCACTATCTTTGAGAGCAGGCAGCAGAAGGGAAGACGAACCTAGAACACTACAGAACTGAGAATCAGATTGCAGACATCATGACGAATGGCGTGCAGGCCGAAGTGTTCAAAAGACTATGATAAACATAGATAGCTTAGACACAATGAATTAGACGGTGTGTTGAGAATTCCTTGTGTCTAAGAAGGTAGTGTTCGACATAAACATGAATATGTCGAAATAATCTAGTGTTTCTGAGTTGTGTAGTTGTTGAAGTGTCGAAGGACTTAGGCCTAATTTTGTAGTGTTGATAGAATTAAGTATCTTGCGCTTTGTATTTTTGGGCTTTGCTTAGGGAGAAAACAAACCCAAAATCTATAAATAGGGAATAACTCCTATTATTGTATAACAACAATTTGCAGTTGCAAAGAATAATATTCAATTTTAAATAGTAGAGAGAAACTCTGCAGAAATTCTCTTCTTTCATATTTGGTTCAAACCCTAATTCTCTTTTCTTCCCAATTCAATTTTTTCTTTCTTTTTCCATTAACAATTGTTGCGCATAATCATTCTTGCAATCAAGTTGTAATTGATTCACTCGAGTGAAGAGTGAAAAATAAGAGAGAAATTTGATTGATTGATTAAATCTTATTCATCAAGATTGATTCAAAATTCTTTAAGATTGGGTTAATTCCAACACTCTTAATCCTGCAAATTAATGTAACATGTTTATATTAATGTTTTTATGATTGAAAAAATTAAACCAACAATGTTGATTAGACACTCTATACTATTTTTTTAATATTTTAAATAAGACACACACGTACACACACACACACATATATATATATATATATATATATATATATATATATATATATATATATATATATATATATATATATATATATATATATATATATATATATATATATATATATATATATATATATATATAGTAAGTTTTTACATTATTATTCAATTATAACTAATAAATAATTACAAATATTTAATTTTTATCATTATTAATAATATATAACCATTAAACTCTTAGCAACAAGGTTGTTCCAACCCAAAAGCTAATACAATTATGGCTTTAGACCTCTATTTGTTTTTACTTTTTAAGGTTTCAAAATTAAATTAAAATTTTCATTTATAGGTTTTAACATCTAATTTTTTTAAAAAAAATTATAACCCCGCCGTATTGTTTTTCTTATTAGTTGGGAAATCCGTTGAATACTTGTAGGTTTTACCATGATATAGATTAGGTTCTTTGGTGTTTGTAAGAAGGTGCAAAGAGGTCGGGATACATGATGTTGTTAGAGCTATTTGTAGAATTCTTTGATTAGTCTTATCTATCATATGGACTAGGTTCTTCTCCTTCGGTTATAGTACATATCAATTCAAGTACCATAGACTAATTTCTTTAGCGAAAAAGGCTTTTAGGAAGAAAACCTATTTGTAGAAAATAAGCTTCATCATGACATATAGAATCTCTTGATTAGGATGACTTCTTTGTTGAAGTACTTGATGTAGTTTTTAAGTGACTCGTCCATTACTTGAACTATGACTCTTAGCGTTTTCTTGGTCTTCGCGTGTCAATGAAATGTTCTAAAGTAGGAAGTAAGGTGTTAATTTGCAAGTTAGTTTCAAATTGTATACATTAGATAATAGTTAGTTATTAATTGCAAGTTAGTTACAAATTGGTTAAATTAAATGATAGTTAGTTATACTTTTAGTCTGTATAAGTTTCATTGTATCATTTTAATAGATGAAGCTTTCATTTTAATCAATACAAACTTTATTATACCTTTTCATATGTTTTCTCTCTCTTCTATAGTTTTTTTTAAATTATATCTATTATGGATAGAACAAAGGCCCAATGTAAAGGTCCAACAAAGTGTAAGTCCAATTAAAATTATTTAACATATAAAGTCAGCACACCTGAGATTTAAAATACATTTTTCTGATCTCTATTTTCACTATACTCATTTTGAATTATGAACTTACTTGGACGTTTGAGTGCTAATTTTGTAGGTCCACTCCGTGCCACCGTACTAGAGATCATCATCATTGATTTTAAAGTCCTACATTATCAATCAACACCAATTATGCTTCCATAATGAAATAGTGGCATTGTCTGTGAGAATTGACTTCTAATTTTGGTGAAATTCCACTGATATATCATTTTCGATCCAAAGTTAAATCTCTACCGAAACCATCGATAAATGGAGACAATCACCCATATATCACACTGGAAGGCTTTGTTAAATTTTCTAATCCCATTCCACCTGAATTATCGGTCACCAATGAGGTCTGCACCATGACAACCTCCAACATAGATCCGTCACCGGAGCACCTCTTTAAAATAACGACCAATAGCATACCACAAAGTGAAGATCGATTGATGTTAGGACTTTGAGATCGCAAAAAGATAAATGGAACCTCGAACATAATGTTTACATTAGGTGTAACAGTCACCGTTGTCGATTAAACACTCATAAGATTCCTCATAGATGCGAAGTCCATGTAATATCCTCTATGCCGTCCGGCTCGAACAATTAAATCTCTGTCAATTAGATCTGAATCCATACAATAGAGGATATCTATTGGCCTTTAATGATTCAGTAAATTTCCCTTACAGAATGATAGATTTGACACTGTCGATGGGAAATGAGTAGACAAGAGGAAGATGAACCTCAACTTCCTGGTAAGTTCGTGTAACAGCGCCTTCAGGGGTATCCTTAGTAGATCATTTTTGACAAATATAGATGTTGTGGTAACGCCAATCCCTTGGAGGATAACGTATCATAGATGGTAAGAGAAACTAACCATGACCAATGTTGATCAAAAAGAGGCAGGGCGTATCAGAGAAATCATGTTCAACAACTTCATCACTTTCTTTCAAACACACTGTTAACTGAACATCAAAGAATGGCTAGAGATCAATGTCAGCTCCTAGGTAAAGACACAAAAAGTGATAAACAACTTAGTTGGTCGCATGTAAGCGCTGATCGAGAGCACCCATTCAGAGGACATTGGTCACCCAACAACACTCTTATAACAAAGGTACATGGAAGAAACATCCTAAAATATGAGTGTGAAAGTCAGTCATCTAAGTAGTAGGACTATGTCTGTTACCTACCAAAACACATATCCTTACAATGGGAAATCGACTAATAGAATCTTCCATATGAATGATCCCTAATTATATTGTCAATCAAGGAGAGGATCGAAGAAGAGTTGCGTAGGCTTCCTTTGCAGTTCTCTCAGCAAGATAAGTATTTTGCAAGGTTCTGTGAAATTTAAATAAATAATTTGCTAACTACGAGAAATATTGAAAATGTAAAGGTTATTATAACCTTCTATAGGTAACGTAAACCACACATTTTACATATATTTCTCACTTTGTAAACACACTTAAAAGTGTAGCTGGCATACCCCTCTTAGAAACTAAATCCAAAAGTTTAGGTGAAAGAACCCTAGAGACACTCGCCCTGAACCACGACAAACCTGGGGGCAGGGACAAAAACCCTACCTTTGGTCGGGGACGGTTTCATGTGAAACTGAATAATGGCGCCAACTCTTCCCGATCAGAGCCAGTAACGACAAAACTCAGTCGTTAGTATACGTCACCCTAGTCTGGACAATAGAGTTTGACAAGAACACAAGAGGCCACCAACAAATAGGCGAAGGAAAAATTGAAATATCCAGAAATGATAATCAAACATGTGTACGCTAAAGGCAGAAACCATGAATGTTTTTTAAGCCTATAAGCCAATGACTCAAATGGTGAATCAGAAGACCATGAGGAGGTAACTAAAGCACATCATACACAAATATAAAAATAAATATACCAAGCAAAAAGGTAAATAAAAATAAGTATTATTCATTTTGTAAAGGCATAACACCCTATCAATATTACAAATAAGAAAAAGAATAAAAATAAAGTCAAGTCGTCTTGCTCTGAGACCCTACGCCACAATTATCCACTACAACCCCATCCCAAAAAGTTTTGAACGGGTCTAACTCCAAGTGAGGAAGAAAATTGTTCAGGCGAAGTTTTCCCACCTTGTTAACAGCCTAATTAAAAACACCATACACTCTCGTCAGATTCTGTTAGAGAGACTTATCGACCTCCTTCTGTAACTTAGACATCTGGTTGTCATAAGCCTTATGATTTCTAGCCCAAGATTCCTTCTCCTCCCGAAGAGATTTCAAAGCCTCATAAGCACAGGATTTTTCCTTTGCGGCAGCAACAACTATTTTTGTCCTACACTTCCTCTTAGCCTCTAGGGAAGACTCTAGCTCAGTAATTTTAGCAGCTAAAGAAGAAGGAGATCCATGAATCTTCTCCTCTTCTTGAAGAGCCTCAGTGTGGCTGACCTTTTCCCAAATGGCTGACATTTTCTCCTGAAAGCTTGGACCATCTCTACTCCATAGCCCCAAATTTCCCTTTCTAGGTATCCCTCTCATTAGAAGGATTAAACATAGCCAGGACATCTCTCTGACCATCAACAGTAAGAGAGAATAATGTAGTCGACTGGTAGGTGTAGAAGGTAGCCTTAAAAAAAGTTCCATTTCTTCTCCTTAGGAAGATTCTGAAGGTAGATCAGGCCCTCCTTAAACATAACAGCAACAAATTCATTAGAAGTGTGGGGAATTTGGAAAGGTATGATGGTGGGCAACTTGACAAGAAAGTTGGCTGACCCTGAAGCACCATTCTCGGACAACCAAGGCTGCTTAGGTGAATTTTCCTCTAAGAGAGGATATTGGTCTTTATCTCGATCCATATTCGTCGGGGCATTAGGGGATTGAGGTTAATATTTAACAACAACAACAACAACAAAAATATCAACAAGTGAAGGCTGATTATATCCAGCAGCGACCAAAGAGATTTTAGTAGCAGTCCGAGTTGGAGGAGATATTTTAGCCCCACGAGCAGTTCGCTCTGCGGAAATAACATATAACTTTTTGCAAAGAGTCCATTTTATCTATAACTACAAAGACACATGTTAAAAAAACTAAGGAGGACTCCATCCTCACCAAACATCTTCTTCCTCTCCGAGCGATTGACCACACTCACAATGGCATGAGTATTAATGGATATCTTCCTCTAATAGGAAGAAAAAACTTTAGTAGAGCCAAACCCCTCCTCATATACCATCCCTCAATAGAGAGACTCTAAATACTCCATCATCATAATCTCTTCAATAGTAAGAGAATCTAGTTTCACACCATATAAATGGGGTTTAAGATGGAAGCGGGGTCAAACCCAGTATCTCATAAACCTACCATTATAATGGTGAGGAGATTTGATAGGGACAGAGCATAACACAAAGTGGTCTTCTTGAATGTGATGCCTCGCCAGAACAAAGCGCCCTAGGAAGTCGCCATAACTTTCAAAAAAAGGGACGAACAAGAGAACATGTTGGTGCAACTCGATGAGTCCCTGACCCTGGATGTTATATCGATAAGTATGTATTATGATAAACATATTGAGTTGCAATCAGTAGGAAGGTTTCTAAGACCTACACTCGACCCAAAACAGAAATACTTTTATGAAATCTTGAGAACTCGGATGGAGGTAGAAAGAAGCAACCTTCAGGTACTTCAACACTTCCACCTAAAATTTAGACTGGAAGTCGTAGGTTTATCCTGATGAATAGACACTCATGAAAATAAACATAACACCCTTCAAATATGTTAAATATCTTTTTTTCTAAATCCATTGGAAGGACCAACCAATCAAAGGGACAACCGACTATGATTTTAGTCGGACTTACAACCGCCTAGTCACTCAAAATGCATGGGGTTTCCACCATCTCTGAATCCATCCAACTTTATTTGTTTATGTTGATTTTCTCTACCAAGGTTATTCTTTTCAAAGATATCATATTGACCTTGAAGATCTCAAAGGGACTGAGCCACCTAACATCATCTGGTCGAGCTCTATGTGCTAGATGATCCTTGATGTTGTCACCACCAGGGTCTTGGCTGTAGGCTTTTTGATAAGTCTTAACATAATCTTTAACATCCTTCCTATTTAAAATAGTAACCTTCATTTTTAGAGTTAGCAAAGCAGACAAGTCGAAGTTCTTGCAACTTTGGAGGTGGGCTCAAAAATGACTACAAGATAATCTTCTGCATCTTCATTAGAGAAAAAAGCATTGAAAAAGAATCACTCAAAGAAACCCCTTCCCGTAGAGAACCTTTAGAAAGCCTATCTGAATAAGAATAACCAAATATAGGTATAACCTCATAGGTTGATTGATCAGTGACTAAGTGGGAGGGATTTGGACTTGAAGGTACTTCTGCCCTAACTAAAGGAGAAAAACCCTCTTAGAATTTAACTTGACACTCTCCAAATTTAACCTGAGATCCTCTCAGAAGTAGTGATTTTACCTCACCCTTCATGAATTTTATGTTTTTTTTAAAATGGTGTTTATCGGATTTTTGGAATTATTTTGAGATTTTATCGCATTTTTTGGGTGGTCTACAAGTTTTAATCGAATTTTTGAAAAACAAATATAAAAAGTATACTTTTAACACCCGTTTTTAAAAAACAAGTGTGAAATCATAGTTTTTTTTCTTCAGAAATCTATGATTTTATACCAAATTTTTTAAAAATGCCAATGTAAAATCATATTCTTTTATATCAAATTTTATTTTAAAAATCCAGTATAAAATCATAGTTTTTTTTTGAAAAAAATAACTTTTTACCAATTTTTTAAAATTATGCTAAAAAACTATAAAACATACCAGATTTTTTGAAAAATCTAAATCCAATAGTGTTGATTTTTTTTTGCCTATCTTATATAAATTACCGATTTTTTAAAAATTCAAAAAATTACAAAATATATTGGATTTATAAAAAAATCTGGCAGTGTTTAATTTATTTTTTAAATCGATATAAATTGCATACCAAACTTCTTAAATACACTATTAAAATTTCCAATTCATACCGAATTTTAACTTGTTATATTGATTTTTTTAGTTGAACGTTTTAACTAAATTTTTTTCAAAGATAATATTAGTATTAATGGAAATTGGGGAATGATAGGTCAAATTTGGAGACGACTGAATAAATTCTCTAAATGTTATGGTACGACGAATTGGGCTTGAATTGAATCCATAACATTAAACTAAGAGGATTTCTTAATGCACCACATATGCTTCTTACGCACCACGTAAAAATACATATATGGCCCCATATTTTGGAGATGTATTTTCGGACGCACCAAAAGGTCAGTTTAAAATATTCCGGAGATGCACCTCTAGAATATTTTGGAGGTTAAATCGTGTCAGACCTTTCTCCTTCCTCATTTCTCATTTTCCTCAAAACAATTCTTTAAACTCTCTCAAATTTTTCTTTGCACCAACTCAAAACTCAACCATTAAGGCTTAACGAAACTTCAACCATCATCTCTAACATCAAAAACAACACCTATGACATCAATTTCTTGTAATTTTTGAATTTTTGAAAATTTTTTTTGTTGAGTTTTTATGTAAATGAGTATAAATCAATTATTAGAGTTAGAAATGAGTAGAAATAATATTTAAGATAGTTTAGACATAGCATATTAGATGTTTGTTGGTTGAAAATGATGATCAAGATAAGTTTTTTTTTGAGATTACATGGGGTACATTCACACCATTGACACAATTTTTGAGTTGCAGAAAATTCCAGAGATGCATCTCCGAAATTTTTCAGCGTTTTAGTTTTCCAAATTCTGGAGATGCATCTCCGGAAATTTCTGCAGTATTTTTTTATTCTCTTGCTTGTGTGTTGTTTCCATGCACTAATGGTCTACTTTACTTTAACTTATTGGCATAATTGCTGATAGACATGATATACTAAGGCATGAGAGGGTTGCTCAGTACACATTAGTGCGGCAGGAGAAGAGTCAACAATTTCCAGAGGCTTCTGGTCCCTATGGTCAGGAAGAGCCATCTACTTCTAGGGATTGTGCTTCTGCTTATGCAACTCCATTTTCTTCTTCCCGTAGGAGACATGATTCACCATCTGACACATCAAACACTCCATCCTTCCACGGGCGTCAGGTTTCACCAGTGTCACCTCCTACTGTAGATGTTGTTGATCCAATCCCACCTCTTCCTGCAAATGATGTTAATCCAATGCCACCTCCGAAGGGTGAGGCTGTTAGGGATGCTGAGTCAGAAGAATTTGGAGAAGGCCTAGTTGATTTGTCATTACTATCTTTATATCCAGACCATAATGCTAGATATATTTGGGATGAAGAGGTAGCATTAGTTGGATTTATTATTTTATTTTACGTTAATTTTAATTGACAAATTTCTGACATTGATTATTATTTTTTCCAGGAGCATGATCTGCAGAAGTTTCTTAACCACAGGAGGAAGATTGCTGGATTGCCTCAGCCGAATGAGGCTTGATTTTAGTAAGTTTTGTTCTTATTTGGCTTGAAGGACATGTGCATGACCGATTAAAATACGGTCAAGTATGAGATGCTTAATGTATTCATGGAGAGATGGCACTCAGATACCTTGTCGTTTCATCTCCCACATGGTGAAATGTTTATCACACTCGACGATGTCCCGTGTTTGCTACGTCTTCTGATCAGGAGGAGATTTCTAGATCAGGAGAGGATAACCAAAGACGAGGCACTCGAGATGATGGTAGAGTATCTAGGGGCTGGTCCAAGGGAGATGAAGGAGGAGTTGGATAAGACCAGGGATGCTCATGCTAGGTTTAAATACCTAAAAAAGGTATATACATATGAGATCCTAAGAGCACAACAGGCTGATGGTGATGATGAGCAAGTATTGATGGAAAATTGCGATCTAAACGCAGCGGAAAACAAAACAATTTCCTTTAGTGATCCTTACGAATGAGCATGGTCAGTGATAGAATCGTTACCTCTTTGTGGCGATTCAGATCTTTGATGCAGCGATCACAAGCGTTGATGAAGTGCAACGCCTCTACTCAGTCCACACGAACAGCTTCCGGTCACAGTGCTAGCTGCTTACGAACGAAATTATTTGAGTGAGAAAAGAGAATCAAAAACGAAATTGCATCAAGTGAAAGCTTCATCACAAGGGTTCCTTTTATAGACTCTCTTGTGGGCTGCGGGCTAAAAACCCAATTCACATGATCCATAATAATATTATATATTATTATAATAACTATTATTATAATAAATATATTTATTTTATTATTATTTTATAACCATTATAAAATAACAATAATTATTATTATATTATCCGAATTTCTATTTTTCACTTAAGTGCACCGTACCTTACGGTGTTCCTTTGATTTCTCTATCTCTCATCAAACTGTCCTTATGTGTGTGACCCTGTAGGATTTCGTAACGTTGGTAATTATATTAAATTATATATTTAACATAATAAACAGTAAGCGGTATCTAGCAACACATCACTGCTACCCAAGTCACGAAAATGTCATGTGATCTGACAAAACCTTTTTCGTGATAATATATGTTTGTACAATTACCCTTTTTGCCCCTATGTCTATATTGAACACAAGGCATACACTGTGTCATCCTTGTCCAGTTCAATATTGGGCCCTTAGACATTTCTCCTGTTATGCAGGATTGGCAAATTCCATCTAGGACACTCATGTCCCTCAGCATGCTTCGTGGAGTGCCCATCAACTGTCTTTATGATCATCCAGTTACGGATAATGTTTGATCAGCAATAAAGCACTCAACTCTACATCTAGGGTCCATAGTGGTTTCAGGTCGAAGGGTGGTAATACACCATTATCACCATGAGAATAACTTATGACACTTTGCATAACATACTATGTAGTATTCTCATAGCGGGTCAATCCGGTATAAATATTACTCCTAATATTTATACCTATGTCAAGACTTGATAACTCTTTATCCATGATCCATGAGATGTGATCATCAGTCTATCTTCATAATAGTCTCAATGCTTTTAATGTTATCCCACTTTGCAATAAAGCTTGACTACGGACATTTTAAGAATAATGTCTTTATGTTTAATGGGATCTCATGATTAAGTCACACTTAACATTTCATTAAACAGACTAACTATTCTAGGGACTTTATTATTCTGAAAGACAAACATAATAAAGAAATGCCTTTTATTATTAAACGAATAATCCGATACAAGTACCAAAAAGTATTGGCCTCTAGGGCTTACACCAACAATCTCCCACTAACACTAGAGCCAATTAGGCATACCCTTAATACCCATAGATCTAGTATGACCATCATGCTTCTGTTGCGCAAGAGGCTTTGTTAATGGGTCAGCGATATTGTCAAGTGTAGGTACTCTGCATATCTTCACATCTCCCCGATCGATTATCTCTCGAATGAGGTGATAACGCCTAAGTATGTGTTTGGATCGTTGGTGAGATCTAGGCTCCTTAGCTTGTGCGATAGCACCATTGTTATCACAATATAAACCAATGGGATCCACAATGCTAGGGACTATGCCAAGTTCACTAATGAACTTCTTGATCCAAACAGCTTCCTTTGCTGCATTTGAGGCAGCAATATACTCGGCCTCAGTCGTAGAATCAGCAACTGTTTCTTGCTTTGAACTTTTCCAGCTCACAGCGCCACCATTGAGACAGAACACATAACCAGATTGTGATCTAAAATCATCCTTATCTGTCTGGAAGCTAGCATCAGTGTAACCAATTACATCAAGCTCTTCCTGACCTCCATATATCAAGAATGAATCCTTAGTCCTTCTCAAGTACTTAAGAATATTCTTGACAGCTACCCAGTGAGCATCACCGGGATCAGATTGGTACCTACTCGTTGCACTTAATGCATACGAGACATCTGGTCGAGTACATAACATGGCATACATGATAGATCCTATTGCAGATGCATATGGAATCTTATTCATGCGATCCCTTTCTTCCTTAGTTGAAGGGGATTGTGTTTTTGATAAACACAAACCATGTTGCATAGGTATGAATCCTTTCTTGGAATCATGCATATTAAAGTGTCTCAACACTTTATCTATGTATGTACTCTGACTTAGGCCGAGCAGTTTTTGTGATCTATCTCTATAGATCCTAATTCCTAATATATAGGCTGCTTCACCTAGGTCTTTCATAGAAAAACAATTCCCTAACCAAGTCTTCACTTGTTGCAAGGTAGGGACATCGTTTCCAATGAGTAATATGTCATCTACATATAATACCAGAAACACGATCATGCTCCCACTAACCTTCTTGTAGACACAAGGTTCATCTTCATTTTTGATGAATCCATATTGTTTTACGGTTTCATCAAAACGAAGATTCCAGCTTCTGAAAGCTTGCTTCAATCCATAGATTGATCGCTGTAACTTGCATATCTTTTGGGCATCTTGTGGTATGTCAAATCCTTCAGGTTGTGTCATGTACGCATCCTCAAGAAGATTTCCATTAAGGAAAGCAGTTTTGACATCCATCTGCCATATTTCATAATCATGATATGCAGCGATGGCAAGTAAAATCCGAACAGATTTAAGCATCGCAACTGGTGAAAAGGTTTCATCATAGTCAACCCCATGAATTTGTTTATAGCCTTTTGCAACCAGTCTTGCTTTATAGGTATGTACCTTACCATCCATGTCAGTCTTCTTCTTGAAGACCCACTTGCATCCTATAGGGTTAACTCCTATAGGAGGTTCTACCAAGGTCCAAACCTGGTTTGTGTACATGGAATCCATTTCAGATTTCATGGCTTCTAGCCACTTCTCAGACTCAGGACCAGTTATGGCCTCTTTGTAGGTCACAGGCTCATCTTGATCCATGAGTAATACATCACCCTGATCACTTATGAGATATCCATATCTCTCAGGTTGGTGACGTATCTTGCTTGACCTACGCTGGTCTTGTTCTTCTTGAGCAGGTTGCTCTTCCACAACTACTTGTGTTTCCCGCTCTAGTTCCTCCATAGGTGTTTCAATGTTTTGTGATTCTTGAATTTCTTCAAGCTCTATTTTCCTCCCACTGTTTCCTTTGGAAATAAAATCCCTTTCCAGAAAGACTCCAGTTCGAGCGACAAACACTTTGCCCTCAGAAGGATTGTAGAAGTAATATCCTCTTGTTTCTTTAGGATACCCCACAAATAAGCATTTGTCAGATTTGGGCTCAAGCTTGGTTGAAATTTTTCGTTTGACGTAAACTTCGCAACCCCAAATCTTCATGTAAGACATATGTGGTTTCTTACCACTCCATATCTCATATGGTGTCTTATCAACCTTTTTGGATGGAACACGGTTAAGTGTGTAAGCTGCTGTTAATAATGCATGTCCCCAAAAGGAGTTTGGAAGATCGACGTGACTCATCATGGATCGGACCATGTCTAACAAGGTTCGATTTCTTCTCTCAGATACACCATTCCATTGTGGTGTTCCAGGAGGAGTAAGTTGGGATAGAATCCCATACTCTTTTAGATGGTCATCAAATTCTAGGCTTAAATATTCACCGCCTCGATCTGATCGAAGAACTTTAATATTCTTACCTAGTTGGTTTTGTACTTCATTCTTGAATTCCTTGAACTTTTCAAAGGACTCAGATTTGTGTTTCATTAAATACACATATCCGTATCTACTGAAGTCATCAGTAAAAGTGATGAAGTACTGAAAACCTCCTCTGGCTGGTATGTTCAGTGGTCCACATACATCAGTATGTATGAGTGCCAAAAGATCATTAGCCCTTTCACCTTTTCTTGTGAATGGGGACTTTGTCATCTTTCCAATTAAACAAGATCTGCATGTCTCATATGATTCATAATCAAAAGAGTCCAAGAGTCCATCTTTATGGAGTTTGGAAATGCGTTTCTCATTTATGTGGCCTAATCGACAGTGCCAAAGGTAAGTTGGATTCAACTCATTAGGTTTCAACCTTTTAGTATTAATGTTATAAATTGGCATTTCAAGATCAATGACATATAGTCCATTATTCATTTTTGCAGTAGCATAGAATATATCATTCAAATAAATGGAGCAACAATTGTTCCTTATTATGAATGAAAAACCAAACTTGTCCAAACAAGAAACGGAAATAATATTCCTGCTAATTGCAGGTACATAATAACAGTTCTCTAACTGAATTATTAAACCACTAGGTGAAGTTAAAACATAAGTTCCTACAGCTAAAGCAGCAACCTTTGCTCCATTGCCAACTCGTAGGTCAACTTCACCTTTTGTCAAATCTCTACTCCTTTTTATCCCCTGCACATTAGTACAAATATGAGAACCGCATCCAGTATCTAATACCCATGATGCAGAAGTAGATAAATTAATTTCAATAACAAAAATACCTGAATTTGAAGTCTCTACTCCATTATTCTTATCTTCCAGGTACTTTGGGCAATTTCTCTTCCAATGTCCGGTCTTACCGCAATGGAAGCAAGTGCCCTCCTTTGCTATTCCTCCACTAGGCTTCAAAACAGGAGGAGTGGGTTTGGGTTTGGCAACTTCCTTGCCTTTCCCTCTACCACCCTGTTTGATGGGCCTCTTGTTCTGTTTCTTTCCATTACTGACCATCAGAATGGATTTCCCTTTTGTCTTCATATTCTGCTCAGCAGTTCTCAACATGCCTAGCAGTTCTGGAAGACTTTTGTCCAAGTCATTTATATTGAAATTTAGGACAAACTGACTGAAGCTCTCTGGCAACGATTGCAAGATCAGATCAATCGCAAGTTCTTTTCCAAGGGGAAACCCTAATCTGTCAAGGTTCTCCACATACCCAATCATCTTGAGTACATGGGGACTTACAGGGGCTCCCTCAGCTAACTTGTTGTTAAAAAGGGACTTTGAAACCTGAAACCTCTCATTTCTTGCTTGCTCTTGATAAAGCATTTTCAGATGTCCGATCATATCGAACGCAGACATGTTCTCGTGTTGCTTTTGCAACTCAGAGTTCATGGTAGCAAGCATGAGGCAAGCGGTTTCATTGGCATCATCGAAATGCTTCTTATAAGCATCTCTTTCTGCCTTTGGTGCAGAACTAGGAGGTTCCTCCTCAGGAACTGGTGTCTCCAAGACATACAGCTTCTTATCGTGCTTGAGGACAATCCTCAGATTACGGTGCCAATCCAGGAAATTTGTCCCAGACAATTTTTCCTTATCTAGGATGGATCGCAAAATATTGTTCGATGTGTTTGTTGTCATGGTAATCTACAAGAGAAATATGAAAATATAAGTATCATTAAAACAACATATTTAATTAGGCCTTTAATCAAATATGCTCCCACTATTTTATTCAAAACAAATGACCCTCATCATTTGATTCGGAAAATCCCGTTGGAAGACTTTCTAGTGGGTCGAGATCCATGTTTCACTTTGTTTTAAGTCAGCGTTAGGCTAATTACGTAAAACTAAGTTATTTAGGTAGGAACTCCTTCCAATTGTATCTCATACAACTCTCGAATATTTTCAATTGGGTGAATAACTCCTTATTCTGATCCATCACATGAATCATTCCCAATTCTTGCTTCTAAACATATATAATCTTATTATAATTTGTTTAGTTAAGTTTGACTCATTGTTTTAGCAATTGGATATTACAATTATCCCATCACACCTTACTAATATAGAACATGCACCTCGCGTAGGCGAAACCTACAATGCTCGATACTAGTCTTGATGAGTGCTAAAAATTGGAAAGCATAAACTTAATATTTAATTTTGAGGGAATTTGTTATTAGTTTGATCTCACCGGCTTAACATGCAAAACGTCTCTCACATGCGTCAACATACAATTACATGCATCAACATACATATAAAAAAAGATACAATTATGGCCCCTAACGCAATTGTTCTCTCAAGCCAATGAGAGAACCTAAGCTAACCTAATAACGATCTAAGCTTCTCCAAGCATGATCTCCAAGGTTATCCTCCTTTAATATTGAATACTTCCTCCTTTTTTTTTTCATAACATAATATTACATTACATATAGGAAAACTCGTTTTACATACGAGGGAGTGAGATGAGAAAAGAAGTTACATAAAGAGATTGAGAGAGAGGCACGACACGCAGGCCGTATTCAAAAATTCCAAAACAATAATAAAGGAAAAACTAAGGCCATAACTGATCACCACAAATAAATAATAATAAACACACTTTTATTATTAGTTTAAAATTCCAATAATTAAATAAACTAAATTAAATTTCGGCTGATTGATCACACTTTGCAGACTTAGCCGGGGGTTCCGCTGTCAAGACTTGTTGAATTTCGGCTGATTGATCACACTTTGAACACTTCATTGTATTTCACGTCGTTTCCTGCACAACTTTTGTGCATTTACAACCCCAACCGGAAAAGTTTGCGGCAATACAACACTTGTACTGCCATTAATCCTAATGCAACAATTTCATGCCGTCAAACACAACTCGATTGATAACTCAATATGATAGATCAACATGTCATTGCTTCACCATACTAACGTCGGATTCCGAAGCGAATGAAAATGATGATCTTTCAAAAAGAATTACAATCCTTATGTGATTGAATGGATGAAATCAAAACAGTATATCCCATATACCATCTTTGCATCAAAATTTCTTATATCTTATATAAAAGTGATCGATCTAATTGTGTAACCTATGGATGATCAATGTATCGCACAACTTCACCATACTAATGTCGGTTTCTGAAGCATAATCAACATCAATCATCCAAATCGTACACAACAGATGCCAAATTTAATTAATCGTTTATTGTTAAATTCATTCTGTGTTTTAATCGAATCAAATACAGAAAAGACGGAAATTTAACAGCTATCAGATCCATGGTTTCGTAAGTGGCTCTGATACCACTGATGGAAAATTGCGATCTAAACGCAGCGGAAAACAAAACAATTTCCTTTAGTGATCCTTACGAATGAGCATGGTCAGTGATAGAATCGTTACCTCTTTGTGGCGATTCAGATCTTTGATGCAGCGATCACAAGCGTTGATGAAGTGCAACGCCTCTACTCAGTCCACACGAACAGCTTCCGGTCACAGTGCTAGCTGCTTACGAACGGAATTATTTGAGTGAGAAAAGAGAATCAAAAAACAAAATTGCATCAAGTGAAAGCTTCATCACAAGGGTTCCTTTTATAGACTCTCTTGTGGGCTGCGGGCTAAAAACCCAATTCACATGATCCATAATAATATTATATATTATTATAATAACTATTATTATAATAAATATATTTATTTTATTATTATTTTATAACCATTATAAAATAACAATAATTATTATTATATTATCCGAATTTCTATTTTTCACTTAAGTGCACCGTACCTTACGGTGTTCCTTTGATTTCTCTATCTCTCATCAAACTGTCCTTATGTGTGTGACCCTGTAGGATTTCGTAACGTTGGTAATTATATTAAATTATATATTTAACATAATAAATAGTAAGCAGTATCTAGCAACACATCACTGCTACCCAAGTCACGAAAATGTCATGTGATCTGACAAAACCTTTTTCGTGATAATATATGTTTGTACAATTACCCTTTTTGCCCCTATGTCTATATTGAACACAAGGCATACACTGTGTCATCCTTGTCCAATTCAATATTGGGCCCTTAGACATTTCTCCTGTTATGCAGGATTGGCAAATTCCATCTAGGACACTCATGTCCCTCAGCATGCTTCGTGGAGTGCCCATCAACTGTCTTTATGATCATCCAGTTACGGATAATGTTTGATCAGCAATAAAGCACCCGACTCTACATCTAGGGTCCATAGTGGTTTCAGGTCGAAGGGTGGTAATACACCATTATCACCATGAGAATAACTTATGACACTTTGCATAACATACTATGTAGTATTCTCATAGCGGGTCAATCCGGTATAAATATTACTCCTAATATTTATACCTATGTCAAGACTTGATAACTCTTTATCCATGATCCATGAGATGTGATCATCAGTCTATCTTCATAATAGTCTCAATGCTTTTAATGTTATCCCACTTTGCAATAAAGCTTGACTACGGATATTTTAAGAATAATGTCTTTATGTTTAATGGGATCTCATGATTAAGTCACACTTAACATTTCATTAAACAGACTAACTATTCTAGGGACTTTATTATTCTGAAAGACAAACATAATAAAGAAATGTCTTTTATTATTAAACGAATAATCCGATACAAGTACCAAAAAGTATTGGCCTCTAGGGCTTACACCAACAAGTATCGCTCCACAGATCGCATGCACTAAGAGCATACCTACTTTATTTGGTTGACATTGTAATTTTTATAGACAAGAGGGCCACTTATACAGACGTCATCTACCTACGGTATTTCGTGGATTTCAAGTGGATCCATGAGTACAACTGGGGGGAAACTGTTTGGTCCAACTGTATTCGAAGTTATGAAAGGGTTGTATGTGGAAGACGTAGCAGATCACATGCAGCATCACACTACTAATTATTAGTCTTTGAATGTTTTTTTTTTCATTTTCATTTCATCTTTGCAAATTCATTATTGATGATTCATGTGTTCCAATCTTTTTATTTCAGGCTTGGATCCTCCAGCACTTTTTGCGCATCTCTGGTTAGGTGAATGTACCGTCTTACACTGAGGATATACCGCGTGCTACTGATTTTATACTGCTCAAAGGGAACCAGAAGACTGAGCCTTACAAAGTCTATCTTGAGCATTTGGTTACTGATGACATGCACTTCAACAACTATGTTGATTACCGTGAGACACAACCATTTAACGAGATAATTCTATACTTTGGATGGTTGGCCTGAGGTTCACGTCTCACTGCTCCTCATCTGCCCGAGCGCGTCATGCGACAGTTCGACTACACTCTGACAATTCCCAGATACCATGTTGTCTCTGCTCCTCCTACCTTAACATGTAGACATATAGACGGCATGTTTCATGATTATGAGAGTCATCTGGTACCAGAGGTGGCACAACTACCATAACTAAGAGCGAATGGAGCTACGCCGAAGAGTACATCAAATGGTTCTTTAGGGTGTCATACTCGTACATGGTGCATGCTGCTCCAAAAGATCTACCGAGACCAGCTCATCAGGAGATACTAGAGGAGGAGCAGACACAGCTAGATCATGTTGAGGATGTCTTGCCTACGTGTCGTCGCATAATGGAGATTGCGCAGGTAAGCATAGACACAAGTATCTTTCCTAATGGGTCTGATGTGAGGCAGGTTCTAAATGCTATCATAATGGAGGCATAAGGGGCATTGTTGTACTGGAGACATCACCGGAGGACAGGAGGATTGATGGTCGAGGAGGTAGACGGGGCATGGGAGGTAGAGGAGAGGTAGTCTAACATACACAATAGTGTCTTAGTATATAGTAGTAGTACTATGGTCTGCATTTTATTTTGACGATTTGGCTACTGTACTGATCTCGATTGTATGACATTTTTGACATTTATTAATATTTCATTTATGTATGGCATTTTTGGATCATCTAGAATTATGTACGTAGATATTTTTTTCCTATTGTATGGTATAGTTTAAATTTTCATCTGAATACAAATAAACAAAATATAACATGAAAGATCAAGTTTTAATACGTCACAGAAATGTATCTCTAGAATATTTACAAAGATGCATATCGATTGTTAGAAGATGTATCTCTAAAATATTTCAACATTCATTCAAATTTTAGTGCGACTAAATATACATCTCCAAAAACTAAAAACATTTAAATAATTTCATGTGGTAGGTAAAAAATATAAAGAGGCCATTAAAAAATCCACTAAACTAATATACCAAAATATGTAACACTTGTAAATTAAAGAAAATCAAATTTCTAATCCTTGTAATTTTAAGGGATCAAAGTGTATAATATGCTGTAATTTAAATTATCAAAATATGTGGTATATATAATTTTTGATTTTGTCCGGTTATTAATTTAAAAAAAAAATATTAATTATTATATTATACAGTCAATTTATCATAATCTTTTATAATTATTATTTTAAATATAAGTTAAAATAAAAATTAAATATAATTTAAAATCTGAAGGTCAGACAATATAAAATATTTTTTATATTTTTATTAAATTCATTTTTTAAATTGATTTAAATTTAAATCATAAAATTCAGATTTCCCTTTTTAACCTCGAGCGATGTTATGACTTATGTCCCTACCATAGTCAACAAGTCTCATAACATAGTCATTTCTTGCGTCTTCAAACTTGTTGAAATTTCTCATAGACGCCACCATGCCATCACCTTCGTTATTTCCTTCTTTCTTCTCTTCCTCAACTATAAATACAACCTACCATTCTTTTCGTATTTTCTCATCATTCATTATTTATTTTTCCAAAATTTCCAACATTAATTTCTCCATTATTTTCCCTATAAATCAATCCTCACCCCTTTGAAAATGAAGACCTTTCCACTTCTCAGTTTATTTTTCATTGCAATTTTTCAAATGGTTCATGCTCAAAATTTTGATATTTCTCCAGCACATACTCCTACAAGTAATGGTAAGTTTATTTCATTCTTATTGATTTAGGAAGTTAGAAAACTCTTCATTTTTTTTAGTTTTGAAATTAATTATTATTATTTATTTATAACAGGCACTGCTCTGGATCAAGGAATTGCTTACCTTCTTATGATGGTGGCTTTGGTGATTACATACATATTTCATTGATTTTTTTATTATTTATTTTTCCTTTTAAATTTGTGTATTTTTCTCTTAATATTTGTTGAGGAGGTTCCACGATTATTTTGTATTATAACAAAAATAAAATTAATAAAATTTAAGAAATATTCTTTGAGTGCTTTGTTCTTCTTTTTCTTCTTTTATTTATTCTTTCTTCTTCTCCCTTTTCGCATGCTTTGTGGTGAATCCATGTTTCTTGACGCAGATTTGTTTGAGATAAGGTTTAAAATATGAAAGAACATTTTCAGTTGATGCCATGTTTTTGATTAAAATATCAAAGAAATTTGTAAAATAAAATAAACATTTCAGTTGTCACGCATTCCAACCTTTTTAACTTCTTTAATCTTTAATAAAATAATAATCAATTTATAGTGCTCTTATTGATACAAACCGGTCAAAGAGTACCAATTTGAAATATATATATATATATATATATATATATATATATATATATATATATATATATATATATATATATATATATATATATATATATATATATATATATATATATATATATATATATATATATATATATATATATATATATATATATATATATATATATATATATATATATATATATATATATATATATATATATATATATATATACTTTTTTATACATATATTTATGTATACTTTTTTTTTTATATTTTGACTTTTTATTTTATTTTATAAAATGCCAAACCTACAAACAAAATCAATAAAAATTACAACTGGGCCTTAGGTCCATTATAACTTTGGTCCGGGTTGTACCAAGCCACCTTGTATTTGAGATTATTTGAGACTTTTACCCTAGTTAATGCATGCATCATTTTGTTTTTCTCCCTTTTGATATGTTCAAACTACACTTTCTCAAACTCCGCTTTCATCTTCCACATCTCTCTACGGTGCATGCCCATTGCATTCCTAAGTATATTGTCTTCACAACCTTCCATGATGTTAATCAAAGTCTTGTTGTCTGATTGGAACTTGACCCTGATCCTTTTCTCTATTAGAGCATGATCCATGGCCACTTTCATCGCCATAGCCTCAATTGCGGTTGGATCTTTATCCCCTTGAACTCTAGTGGAGTGTTCTTATATGATATGACCACTTTCATTGCGTGTTGTCTCGCCCAACCCCCAGAATCCCTCTTCCATAAGACACACATTGATGTTAATCGTTATCCAATAGCGCCTTGGCTTCTCCCAGGTATTGCTGCAATCCTTTACCTTGTTAGTCTGATCCATATCTTGTCTCAGATTTATGTTGACTATATGGTGATTTTGATCTTCCAGGATAGTGCGCTTGTTGACCTTGCTAAACTCATTGTTGTAACATTTCGACTTCTTCTATTTTCCCTTATTGATGTTACCGAGCTAATTACTCTTTTGTTCCTTCTGCATCTGATTGTTGATATGCTTATTCTTGTTCTGATTGTTGTTAATTTTTCCTTATTTTTTCAAATTATCCTCGTTCTTTCAGCTTTAAATGTCATACCTATGATGAGATTTATGAATGGTTTCCTGATTGTTGTCTCTATCCTCTTGATTTGTCTGCCGATCCTCTGTGTTGATGATATGCCCCTTATTTTTGTTGCCTATCAGATGAGGATTGATTTCATTTCCCTTTGTTTCTTGTTTGATGTTTCCTTTAATTTTCATATGGTGTCTGACTTGGTTGTTTTTCTTAGGTTGATCTTCCTGAATACCCTCTGTGTTGTTGGTGTTGATCTTAGTATCTATCCCGTTCTGATTAGGGTCCTTTGTATCCCTCTTATCGACCTCCAGGTGATTATTGTTTCCTTGCATATTATTTGTCTTGGCTTTGAATCTGTTAGTATTCTGATGCTTGTGACCCTTATCGCTTTGACAACTCTTCTGTAGATCGTTGGAGAAATCCTAGTTGTGTTTGTGAAGCTATTTTGATACTCGACCTGGCTTCTTCGCGGACTAAGGACTGCTTCTATGACATGTACGACTTTATTATCATATATAACATTATTTCCCGCACTTCATATACTGTCTATAATGTGAATAAACATATCAAGTTGTACTTGTGTCATTTTACCATAGTTGTTTTTGCACCAATCCACGAAG
The DNA here is from genome assembly GCA_963859935.3 of Lathyrus sativus. Taxonomy (NCBI): domain Eukaryota; kingdom Viridiplantae; phylum Streptophyta; class Magnoliopsida; order Fabales; family Fabaceae; genus Lathyrus; species Lathyrus sativus. The sequence continues at coordinate 689,742,211 of OZ012735.1, forward strand.
TGTGTCTGATTTATGTTGTTGAAATTTATGTTGAGTGGGGGGAACTAAACCCAACATACTTCACCCATCAGCAGTTCATAAAGCAATGGTTCAATGGTTCTATCATTTCCTTGCATCTAGAGCATAGGTAGTCATTAGGAATGTTTATTTTACTGAGTTTAATTTTGACTGGCAACAAGTTAGAAAGTAGTCTCCGTAGGAGATATTGTTTCCTAGGTGGGACATGCTATTCCACACCTTTTTCCATACTTCCTTCTCCACCTCTTTGTTGGAGCATTCCTCCTCTTGTTTGTCCTTCCACACCATGATGTTGTGATACCCTGACTTGACCGTGTAATTCCCATCTTTGCTAGGATTCCAACTAAGATAATCCCCTCATTAAGGTTGTATAAAAGGATGTTGTTTGAGCATATTCTGTCTATGACTATAAAAGTATTGTTTAACATATTTTGGTTCCAACACCTGTTATCCCTATCAATGAGGTTCCTAACTCCTAGGGTCCTAGTTTCTAAAGTCCTTTAAGTTAGGATTTTAAACCTACATTGGATGGGTATCCAATTGTCTTCCCAAATGTTAACCTTATTTCCATTACCAATGTTCCAACAACTACCTTTCCTAATGATCCCTATGTTATGAGCTAGGCTTCTCCAAAGGTAGCTAGGGTTTCGACCGATTGTTGCATTCAAGATGTCCTTGTTAGGATGATACTTAGGTTTTAAAACCTTAGACACCAAATAATGATCATCTGAGTGGAGCCTCCATATTTGCTTGTCCAACATAGGTTCATTAAACTCTTTCAAGTTTCTAAATCCTATACCACCTTCAACTTTGTTCTTACATAGTTGGTCCCATTTTTTCCAGTGGATTTTATTCTCTCCTCTCAATATCTAGCTGTCAGGCTTTCCATCTTATTGTTGAGACTTTGGGGAAGAAGGAAATAGCTCATCACATAAGAAAGAATAACCTGAGCCACCGCTTTAATCATAGTAGCTTTGCCTGCATATGATAGAGTATTACCCTTTCAGATGTTTAGTTTGTGTTTAATCTTATCCAGCGGAAAATTAAAACTTATGAATTTAGTTTTTCCCACGAAAGGGGGAGGTCTATATAAGTGTTGATTGTGGTGATAATGAAGGTGTGAAAAGTACACAAGAATGAGGGGTCGAATTGTGTTTCATGTTTTCTTATTATTTAGCTTCTGATTAGAGTTTCAAAATTAGAACTGATGTTCAGATTCTGAGTTAATTCAGTTGGCAGTGGATACAACAGAAGTAAATAAAATAACAGCAGAAGACACAAAATATTTATACTGGTTCCTCCCCTAACTGAGAGTAATCCAATCCCATTTTCTCAAAAGAGCTTTTCATTATAACCACTTCATGATTACAATCGCTTATGCTTCTGCATAAGTCTTTTACAACTGCTCAGACCAACTGTCTGAACTTCATTTGCTTAGAGCGTATGTTTAAGACTTACCCTTTGCTCAAACCATCAGACTGAGCCGTCTGCTCATCTACCCTGTGGCTGAGACTTCCCTTTTCTTAGAGCTCATGTCTAAGACTTTCCTTTGCTTACACCATCTGACTGAGCTACCTACTCATCTGTCTTCCAGCTGAGACTTTCCTTTGCTTAGAGCTTATGTCTAACACTTTCCTTTGCTCACACCATCAAATTGAGCCGCCTGCTCATTTGTCTTCTGGATGAGACTTACCTTTTCTTAAAGCACATGTCTAATACTTTATTTTTGCTCAATCAGACTGGATGGATAAGACTTTCACAACTCAAACACTTAAGCAATGAGACTTACGTGGTTTAAGCATCTTGGCTCAAGACTTGTTTTTTGAATCCCAATGAGACAAGACTTTTTTCTTTAGCACATAGCAGGAGACTTAATCTAAACTACTAAAGGCTCAGCAGAATAGAGAACAAGGTGTACATAATGCAAGCATTAGAGGTACGGGAGATCACCATAATAAAGACTTAAAGCACTTAAGATTTCTAAATATACAAGGGTAAGAAATCTTAAGGCTTTTACAATTACAACCTACAACAGAAAATCTACATATTACATAGAGTTGATAATTGCTTGATCTTGCTACTCCTTTAACAGAAGAATCCTTGTTAAAATTTTAGACTTGAATCTTCAGCCATATATACATATAGCCTTTCTAAAAACTAGTCGTTGAGAAGATGAATTGATCAAGTGTCTTTACTTTTGCTCCATAGTACAAGAGACGTTGAAGATGGATGCACAACAGATTTCTAAATCCTTTGTGTAACACGTTTAACCTTTGAGTCTTCAAGAGGTTTTGTACTAATAGAGCCGTTGGGAGCAGATATCCATAGAATGTACCATCTTTTCTTGAGCCTTGCAATCCTGTAGACTCAAGCTGACAGGCTGATAAGACAATACATCACGCTTTCAGTAGTACGGATAGTCCACAGTTTATCACCAACTTTGCATGGTACCAGAAGCTGATATATAATTACTAAGTGTAGAAACTCGTCTGAATGTTGTGGCCTTCAGTTCAGAGTCTTCGTCAAACCATACTAGAAATTGTTCTTCAGACTCTGCCACCAGAAGCTAGCGATGAAGCAACTCCAAGTGTATCTTAAGTAATTAGATTCTGATTATTTATGTACAAGAGAAAGAACCTGCATAAATAAACCATTGTTCTTTTAATACTTTTGTTATCATCAAAACTAAAAGAGAATATATCAAGAACAAACCTTGTTCTAACAGATAGTAGGTATGTTCAGGCCTGTAGTGAAGACATCCATTTTCTCATTAGGGGTGATATTGTTGAACATCATTTAAGATTTGAGAAGGTTAATTCTTTTCCCTGAGCTCTCTTAAAACTTCCTGATCAGATATTTTAGAGTATTAGCTTCCTGCTCCTCTACTTGGCAGAAAATCAAACTGCCATCTGCAAAAAAGAGATGAGTAATTTTAGGTGCCCTTCTAGCTATGGATATACCTCTAAAAGAGTTGACATTCTTAGCATTAATAATCAAGTTCTATAATAAATCTAGATATAATATAAAGAGATATGGAGAGAAGGGGTCTTCTTGTCGAATTCCACAGGAAGGCTGAAAGTACTCTCTGGGAAAACCATTAATGAGAATGGAGAAGCTGACTGTAGTCGCACAATCCATAATCAGCTTAGTAAACCTCTTAGGAAAAACAATATTAATAAGAGTATGGTTTATGAAGTTCCAGTGTAGCTTATCATAAGCCTTTTCCATATCCAATTTAATGCCAACCATTCCCCGCTTTCTCTTAAAGATCTTGTTTAAATGGTGAAAAACTTCAAAATCCACCATAGTGTTATTTGTGATGTGTCTTTTATGAACAAAAGCATTTTGATTTTCACTAATGAGTATAGGTAGGATAAGCTTCATTCTATTAGCGATGGTTTTAGTGATGATTTTCATAATAACATTGCAAAGGCTTTGGGTCTATAGTATGTGGGTTTGGAAGGATTATTCTTTTTAGGAATGAGAATGATAAAGTTCTTGTTGAAACTTTGGGGGATATCATGGTTATTGAGGATTTTGAAAATGTTATGAGTGATCAAGTCTCCCACTAAGGTTAGTTGATTACAAGTAACATGAACCTTTCTCAAATCAACTTGATTTACTAGTCAGTGAGGTTTAGACTCAGTCCAAATGGATAATGTAATATTTTTCCCTTTGTTTTGTTTGTAGAGTTACTGACTTAAGCATTTATTGGCATGTGTTAAATTTTGAATTACAAAATTGGTGAAAATAGAGTAATTGAATGTGGAGAGAGCGATAGAGAGAGATAGAGATAGAGAGAGAGATAGAGAGAGAGAGAGAGAGAGAGAGAGAGAGAGAGAGAGAGAGAGAGAGAGAGAGAGAGAGAGAGAGAGAGGAAGCATAGTTTTTAGGGTGAGAATTTGCATTAACATTGATTGAGATACTTTGAGTACATATACAAATTACAGTTGATTGTGACACAAATAACAAAATGGAAAAACTGATATGAATAACTTATAATCGGTTACACAAAACCTGTAACCAGTTGCAACTACTTCAACAATTTAAAAACACAACAATGGTAGCCGGTTACTGCAAATGTGTAACTAGTTACATCATCAATAACAGTAAAAAATAATGCATCTTATAATCGGTTTCTTCGCAGTAACCAGTTACACCAACAATAACAGTAAAAAAACATCGCACCCTGTAACTGGTTACGTCCCCGTAGTAACTGGTTCAAGTGCTTCAAATCTCTCTATGAGTCTATTCACAATATCGACAAAAAACGACAGATCTGGTAGCGTATTCCACAAGTAACACAAGGATCGAATCAACCTACTATATTGAGTTGTATTCACATCTTGCTTGTCCCCATTCTTCCATAATTGTAGCCACAGTTTACCCGGAGTAATGGCAGCATTACCATGCTCCATTTTAAAATTCTTCAAAATCTCAAATGCATACCTTCTTTGGTGCATGAGCATTCCCTTTTTGGAATTGTGGAACTCAATACCAAGGAAGTATGTTATGAGGTTAAGGTCCTTCATCTCATACTCTTTCATAAGCTCACTCTTGAACTTAGAAATGCATTATTCACCGCTTCCCGTAATCAACAAATTGTCTATGTATAGACATATGATTATCACCCCTTCATTTGTATCCTTTTTCACACACACACCATGTTCGGATACACACTTCTTGAAGCTAATATCCTTTAAGAAACCATTTATACTTTTGTTCCAAGCTCTTGGAGCATGTTTGAAACCGTACAATGCTTTCTTCAACTTGTAAAACTTTGACTCTTGGTTTCTCCTAACAAAACCAATGAGTTGTTCTACATAAACTTCTTCTTCAAGCGGTCCGTTCAAAAACGCATATTTAACATCCATGTGGTAGATGGACCAATTGCTGTTATTCGTAATACCAACAACTAGCCCAATGGTTTCAATTCTAGCAACCAGTGCAAATACCTTTTCAAAGTCCATACATTCTCTTTACAAGAATCTATTTGCAACTAACTGAGCCTTATGGTTAATTATGTCACCCTTGGGATTTGTCTTCACTTTGGGCACCCATCTTACAACAATTGACTTCTTCCTGTCTGGTAGATCAACCAACTCCCAGGTCTTGTTCTGCACAATGGATTCTAGCTCTTCCTTCATAGCATAAATCCATTTTGGACAACTCAAGGTCTCTTCCATTTTAATGGGTTCAAATTCGGCCATTAGTGCAAAATGGATGAAATCACCATCATCATTAACTTCGTTGTCTCGAAAAAACTCACAATCTTGAATTCTTTGAGGTTTTGCCTTATTGATCTTATTACATTCTCTTCATTTCAGGCTTCGGCAGGGGTTGATTCTGCACTTTTTAGCTCTGTAGAAACTGATTTTTTACTGCTATAATTGGTTACAACTTTTTGGTAACTAGTTACAAGCTGCTGCAACTCCTTTATTTCATCAAAAATGACATCTAATATGTGATCACAATCCTTCTGTTTGCTGCATCATATGACTTGTAACCACCGATAGAGTGATACCCTATAAGTATCATCAACTATCCCTTACCATCGAACTTTTTTCTATGTTGTCCGGAACATGTCGATACGCTACGGAATCAAAAACTCTCAAATGATTCAGATTTAGTTTAAATCCAGACCATGCTTCCTCCGACGTTATCTTCTCAAACTTTTTTGTTGGACACCTATTCAACAAATAAGCAATTGTGAACACCACTTCTCCGATTAACTCTTTCGGCAAGCTCTCCCCCTTCAACATGCTTCTCACCATGTTTATGGTCGATCAATTCTTCCTTTCAGCAACATCGTTTTGATGCAGTGTATAAGGTGGTACAATATCATATATTATTCCTTCTTGATCACAAAACCTCTCAAAGTCATTTGAGACATTTTTTCCTCCGCCATCCATTTTGAGCATTTTGAACTCGTGAACGCTTTTCTCGTCAACCTTGAACTTAAACTTTGCTTATAATATGAAACATAGGGGGTACTAATTTATCATTAAAATTAACACATCTAATTATTTTCTTAAAAACCGTGCAGAACTTAAATAAAACACTTATTATAAGACGTAGGAAGTATTAAAAAACGAATGAGTATTATTCAACTATATGCGATAATCTTTTAATAATTAAATAATATGAGAAGTGTTTCTAGAAAACTTACGGTTCAATGAATCTTTGACTGCAGTTGCTAGATTCCAAACTTGTAAGGCACAAAAAACACACCTATAGGACACAAATTGCACATTATTGCACACATGTAATATAAAGTACACTATTTTTCACGGTATGATGTCACAATCTGCGTCAACGAGTCGCCAACCGAGTCGAAATTCTAACGCGTCTTCAAACTCAGCAGCTTGTTTTGTTGAAATTTCTCAGACGCCTCATTTTACTCTTCCTTCTTTTTTCTCTACCTATAAATGCCACTTTTCCCTGAATTCAAATTCAAACACATACATATTATTTTCTCACCCCCAAAATCAACTTTTCCGTCAATTTCTAGTTTTTCTCTCCAGAAAAAAGAATGAATACAGTGAATATTTTCATCTTCCCAATTCTGAGTATTTTGTTGATGGCAATTTCTCATATGGCTCATGCTCAAAATTTGGATCTTTCTCCAGCACCTGCTCCTACCAGTGATGGCACTGCAATGGATCAAAATATTGCATATTTTCTTATGCTGCTGGCGCTAGTGATTACCTATATGCTCCATTGATTTTATTTTTCTATTCTTTTTTGTCAAAGGAAATTCCAGAATATTTTTGTTGTATATGTAATTATTATTGATGAAATTTGGTATTAAAGCTAAAATTATCCTTATTTTAATTTAGCTTTTAATTTGTTGAAATTTAATATTTGAATTGTAGGAATCTAATCCAAAAAATACATGTAATAAATGTGTAAATAAAATATTGAAAAGTGGTGGATGAAGGATAGAGAAGAAAGTGGTAGGAAATGGGGAAATATGGTGAATGCTCTATAATATATTTGGTAAAACTTTTTATCAAATAGTAAAAAGAATACTATTCATGCTCCCTCCCGAACCAATTTATAAGAATCAAATAAATAAAAAAAAATCAAATTTTTATGTTTATTAAGAAAGTTTTAACTTTTATATTTTTTTATAAATATGTTTTATGGAAAGAAATAAAAACAATTTTAATTGATTGTTATTTGTGAAAAAAATAAAAGAAAAAGCATATTAAATATAAAGCAACATAATTTGAAATATCAAGCAAATTCAAAAATTTAAAATAACAAATTTTGAAAATTCAAATATCATGCAACAAATTATGAAATAGCCAACAAATTCTGTCTGACATGCAGCTAAATCTTAGGTCTGACCAGCTTCATCACCAAAGATCTGACCTACTTCATCACCAACAATCTGACATGTTTCATCACCGTCTAAATTTTGAGTCAGACCTATTTCATCACTTAATCATGGATGTTTGAGAAGGAATAAAACTCATATTTGAGTCCATATGTTAAGCTTTCGCTGATAGTGGTCATCTTTGGTGCAAGAACATAGTTCGTCTTCCTGTCTTCCAACTTATGAATCATGATATCTAACCGCTTATCTAAGAAATTTTCAGCCGATGACAACTTCTCGGTAAAATCTCCAATCGACATCTTTTCTATCATGACATTCTCTTCGCAAGCTTCTCCGTAAAATATTGAGTCGATGTTTTCTATATCATCATGTTTGCTAGCCTTTCCATGAAATATCCTTTTAATCGTTCCAACATTTTCAATCCTGTTATTTCAATCTCCAATTGACATTATTTACATTACCACATGAGCTAGCTTCTCCATAAAATCTTCATTAATTCCTTTAACATTTACATTCCTGTTATTCCCATCTCTTGTCAATCCTTCAATATTTACAGTCTTGATTACATCACCCTCGACAGTTGACCCTTCAACATTTACAACCTTTATTATATCATCATCAAAAGTCAATCCTTCGCCATTTACAATCTTGATTCTATCACCCTCAATAGTCAATCCTTCAACATGTACAGACTTGTTTCTATCACCCTCAATAATTAATCCTTTAACATTTACACTCTTGCTTCCATTTCCCTTAATAGTCAATCTTTTAACATTTTTAGTCTTGTTTCCAACACCCTCAATATTCAATCCTTCAACATTTACAGTCTTGTTTCCATCATTCCCAATAGTCAATCCTTTAACATTTACAATCTTGATTCCATCATCCTTAATAGTCAATCCTTCAACATTTATAGTCTTATTTCCATCACCCTGAATATTCAATCTTTAAACATTTACACTCTTGCTTCTATTGTCCTTAATAGTCAATCTTTTAACATTTATAGTCTTGTTTCTAACACCCTCAATAGTCAATCATTCAACATTTACATTCTTGTTTTCATCGCCCTCAATAGTCAATCCTTCAAATTTTACAAACTTGATTCCATTACCCTAAATAGTCAATCCTTCAATATTTAGAGTCATATTCCCATCACCCTCAATAGTCAATCCTTTAACATTTACAATCTTGTTTCTATCACCCTCAATATTCAATCCTTTAACATTTACAGTCTTGTTTCTATCACCCTAAATAGCCAATCCTTCAACATTTAGAGTCATGTTACCATCACCCTGAATAGTCAATCCTTCAAATTTTTGTCCTTAATATTTTCCTTAAAAAGTCCACCAAGATTCTGGAATTCATCATCTTTCTAATAATCAAAATTGATAACATGAACAACATCCTCAACTCTAATAATATTCAAGCCCTGAAATGAATCAACATTTACAATTCCAAAATTTTCAACATTTTGGATAACTACATTCTGCATCCAAACATCATCGACATTAATATTCTCATCATGAACATTCTCCAACCCATCAAAGTCAGCATCAAAGGCTCCAATTCCCTTCGTTGTGTATGGATTTGTTATATCTAGCTCCAGTCCGTGTTTTGCAACATCATCCTCAAGTAATTTGATAACATCTCACTTTGGCCCTTGCTAGAGAACATTAAGGGTTTCATCCTCCCCTAGCGTCTTCTTAAATTTGTTCCTAATTATATTATCTGATGTGCTCGGTTCAAAATGGAGCTTCGGGTACATGGTCCTCTATATATTTCTATACAAATATACATCTTTGTTCGACGAGTGTAAAATCGTAGAATTCCTTGCTCATCTACCTTTGCTAGGTGAAAGAACGGTTCGTTCTTGATTTTGAGGTGAAAGAGCGATTTGTTCTTGTGATCTGTGTGAGAAAAATGTTTGTCTCTCTCTCTCTCTCTCTCTCTCTCTCTCTCTCTCTCTATATATATATATATATATATATATATATATATATATATATATATATATATATATATATATATATATATATATATATATATATATATATATATATATATATATATATATATATATATATATATATATATATATATATATATATATATATATATATATATATATATATATATATATATATATATATATATATATATATATATATATATATATATATATATATATATATATATATATATATATAAACAGAATCTCAAAAAGATAAAATCTGAAACATTAAGCAAATTCACAAATTTAAAACAACATAATCTAAAATCTAAAATATCAACCAACAACTTCTAAAATAGCCAACAAAATATACGTGTGGGATGCAGATAAATCTTGGGTCTGACCTACTTCATCACCAATGGTCTGACATGCTTCATCACCATCGAAATTTTAAGTCTAATTTGCTTCATCCCTCGGACCTATATGTTTGAAAAGAGATAAATACTCAGAATTGAGTCCATGTGTTAAGCTTTTGCCAATGATGACCACCTTTGGTGCAAGAACATCATTCGTCTTCTTGTCTTCCAACATCATCGACATTAACATTCTCATAATGAACATTCTCCAACCCATCAAAGTCAGCATCAAAGGCTCCCAATTCCATTTGTTCTCTGTGGATTTGTTATATCATACTCTTGTGTGTGCTTTGCAATCTTGAAATTCTGGCACGCAAATATCAGATGTCAAGACAGATGTCACAACACCAGGATCAACAACAACTTGATCACACAAGAGAAAGATGCAGAAATTTAAATGACATAAGTAAAAATAAACACCAGAATTGTTAACCCAGTTCGGTGTAACTCACCTACATCTAGGGGTTACCAAGCCAAGAAGGAAATTCACTCTGATAGTATTAGTTCAAAGCTAAATTCCCCTGTTTACAACTTCTCGCCTAATTACTACCTTGTGCTACTTCTACCTAGAAATTGCCATCTAGATATGAGATCCCCCTCTCACTTCCTAATCAGTCACAATCCCAGTGACAATCAACAATTCCATATACAATAGAAGTATCACACTTCCACGACAACACTCGGTTTTGCTTAAAATCTCCTACCAAGAACAATACACTCTTGCTTAAAAGCTTTAGAGTGGACAGTGAACAATGAATAATCAGTCAACCTCAATGCATCAAAAGATACATGAGTGACATACAATTAACAAATAGAAAACCCTAAAAACCAACTAAAACAATGGCTAATCCTCACAAAATTCTCACATTATGCTCTCTTACTCCAATAGGGTTTTCTTCAATTTAAATAGCCTTCAGACCTACTGGACTTGAGCTTTTTGAGGCGCACAAATAGCAGTAATCAGTATAAACTTGATGCAAATTAGCCTGCATAATAATAGGAGATAAATACAAACTTTCCTTAAAAGGCTCAAATCATCCTTTTTATGAAATGTAACAGAATCTGCAATAACAGAAATTCCTATAATATACTTCCATAAAATTCGCCCAAGTGTGCATCATAACACACTCAAAAATTACACTAAAATTACCAAAATAGTCATGCCCTTACAATCTGGTATAACATGTCCTGGAACATGTCACAATATCATGTAGAACATGATGTCTGACTTACATGGCAGAAAATCTGGTTTAACATCTTGCTAACAACATGTTGTTTTACCAAAATGCAGCCAATCCAAAAACCACAGGACTTACAATCTCCCCATTTGGAATTTTTTGGCTAAAGTAACCTTAGCACACATCAAAGGTACACAAAGCGGAAACAAAAAAGAAACACAAAAACCCAAGAACCACAATGCTGTCAATCCAAAAAAAAAACACCTGACAACACAATGTCAAGACATTAAGTCTGACATCACAAACCAACACAAGCTCATGAGAACATGTAAGCTCTGTATAAAATGTAATCTTGCAGCAGCAAAATAGATAGGTACACCATTCTCTCTGTCACACATAATCAGTACTCCCCTTGAAGGGGAAAACAAAAAATAAACAAAACAACACATGAACTCCCATGCAAGTTCATACAATGGAACCACACTCCAAAAATACAAGCACTAGCACAAGCACACTCCCCCTGAACACCACAACCTACTACAGAGAATAATTCATTCTCCCAGACACAATAAATGGAATGATGTCATAACTAATAAAAGGACCTCCCAGCACCACCAACATAGACCTCCATGCAACACACAACATATCATATCATCACTGTTACTCCCCATTTTTAGCCACAAATTTGACAATATTGATCTTCTCTCCCTTGTATCCTACCTTATCAAGACTAATTGCTATAATTCTTCAATAATGGAAATTCCAAGTTTGCCTCTTAATTTCTCAAATTGGTTTGCATCCAAAGCTTTAGTGAAAATATCAGTCAGTTGCTTCTCAATAACTACATGCTCAAGACTGATCACTTTTTCTTCAACGATATCTCTGATAAAGTGATGTCAGATGTCAATATGCTTTTTCCTACTATGTTGAACAAGATTCTTGGATATGTTGATAGCACTCAAATTGTCGCAGTTCAATGTCATGACATCTTGCTTGATATTGTACTCCTTTAAGATCTGCTTCATCCAAAGTAGTTGAGAATAATCGCTTCCTGCTGCAATATACTCAACCTCAATAGTGGAAAGAGACACACAATTTTTCTTCTTACTGAACCAAGAAATCAAGTTATTTCCCAAGAAGAAACATCCTTCAGAGGTACTTTTTCTATCATCAGTACTACCTGCCCAATCAACATGGCATCAGAACCATGTGAGAACAACATTCCATAGTCAAAAGTACCATTTACATACTTAAAAATCCTATTTACTTGATTGATGTGACTAACTTTTGACTCAGCTTGATATCTAGCACAAACTCCAACAGCAAACGTGATATCAGGTCTACTAGCAGTCAAATATAGTAAACTTCCTATCACACTTCTGTAAAGACTTTGATCCACACTAATCCCATTTTCATCCTTAGAGAGCTTCAAATGTATAGGTGTAGGAGTCTTTTTATGACTGGCCTTCTCCATCCAAAATTGTTTACTATGTTCTTGGAATACTTGCTCTAGGATATGAAAATAGAATCCTCTATTTTTCTAACTTGAAGTCTAAGAAAATAGGTCAATTCACCACTAAACTCATCTCAAACTGCATTTTTTTGACAAAATGTTGGACAATCTAGTATGACATTCCACCAAAAACAATGTCATCAACATATATTTGAGCAATTATGAGCTTTCCATCCTTTTCTTTAAAAAATAATGTCTTGTCTGTTCCTCCTTTTCTGTACCAATTTTTTACCATAAATTATGCCAGTCTTTCATACCAAGCCATAGGAGCTTGTTTTAGACCATAAAGAGCCTTCTTTAGTTTGTAAACATGATTTGGAAATATGGAATCCAAAAATCCTTTTGGCTGTTAAACATAAACTTCCTCTTCTAAGATCCCATTCAAAAAGGAGCTTTTTACATCCATCTGATACAACTTGAATCTCAGCAAACATGCTACCCTTAGTAAGAGTCTTATAGATTCAAGATGAGCAATTTGTGCAAACGTATCATCAAAGTCAACACCTTTAATTTGAGTGTACCCTTGTGCCACAAGTCTTTCCTTATTCCTAGTAACCACTCCATTTTCATCAGGCTTATTCTTATATACCCACCTTGTTCTAATGACATTTGTTTCCTCAGGTCTAGGAACAGAGTCCCAAACTTCATTCATTTTGAACTGCTCCAATTCATCTTGCATGGCATTGATCCAGAATTCATCAGTCAGAGCTTCTTTCACATTTTTAGGTTCGGTTTTTTAAATAAAATAAGCATTGGATATCATTTCTCTTGACCTTGTAATAACCCCTTCATTTGGATTTCCTATTATGAGCTCTTTGGGAAGATCCTTCTGAATTCTGATAGAGGGACCTTTATTTGTCTGATTGTCATCATCTTCCGCAATGACAAGATCGCTGTTGATGTTATTGTCAGCTTTATTTTCTTCTGTGACAGTCTCCTGAGGTGTTATTTCAACATCATCTTCAACATCTGTATGTCTCTCTTGAGTTGAGTCATTTATTACCACATTAATAAACTTCATCATTATCTTGGTTCTTGTGTTGAAAGCTCTATAGGCTCTATTGTTCGTGGAACTTTCCTTCTTTGTTCATGATAAGCCAAAATATAACACTTGCTTCTAAAGACATGGAAGTACTTGACAATGGGTTTTCTTCCCTTCCATAATTCATAAAGAGTGGTTGAAGTACCAGTTCTTAAGGTAACCTGATTATGAATATAACATGCAATATTCAGAGCTTCATCCAAAAAATGGTATGGCGGGTGTTTAGCATGAAGCATGACCCTAGTAGATTCTTGTAGAGTTCTATTTTTTCTCTCAACTACCCCATTTTACCAAGGAGTGATAGGAGATGAAAACTCGTGATTGATCCCTTCAGAAGAATAAAAATCAGCAAACTTGCTATTTTCAAATTTCTTTCCATTATCACTTCTAATTCTAATAATTTTGCTTTCTTTCTTTCTTTGAAGCTTTTGGAATAAACCCTCAAAGACTTTAGAGACATCATACTTTTCTCTGATGAAATGCACCTAGGTAAATCTTGAGTAATCATCAACAACAACATAAGCATACCTTTTTCCACCAAGGCTCTCAACTTGCACAGGACCCATCAAATCCATGTGAAGAAGTTCCAACACTCTTGAAGTGGTCAGATGTCGGACCTTGGGATGAGACTGTCGCGGTGAAATTTGGATACCAAACTATTGATTTGTTTGAATCTTTAATTCATTTTGCAACCGAACTTTGATTTGTCCAAAAGAAGGGATAAAGATCAAAATTCCCACAATGCAATGCAAATGCAAGCTAGAGAGTTATAGGTTCGGGGGTTGGTTAAACTTAGGGAAGGTGCTAGCATCCTAAGTTTCTGTAGTACTCTACAGGAACCTCTTTTTTTAATGTTTGTTTTATTACTAAGGTTTATCTGCTTAAGGGTTAGAAGACCTAGGGGTTTATTTCTAAGTATACTCGATAAGATACTCGATAAGATATCCTTACGGGAGTGGAATCAGAGTATCTGTAGTTCCGCTAAAGGGTTTGAGGAGTTCTTTGACTGTGGTCAAAGTTCCTACGGGTTTAGGGTAGTTGATTGATTGATTTTAGGAGAAAATATGAGTTGTCATTTTAAGGGATATTACTTGATTTAACCGCTACAACGTTGTAGGAAAATTGGTTATGTTGTTATGGGGTAGAAGTTTTATCCCACTTAAGATGATTAACATCTTATTCTCTAATGTGTTTGAATATGTTGTTTGATTGAGTTGAATTGTTTATTCTAAGTTGTAAAGATAAAAGGTCCTTCCTATGGGGTAGGATCTAACCTAGAAGATCGACTTGAATGGGATCAAGGATCATGGGGAAATGATGCAAATGGGATGCATACGCGCAAGTTTTACGTTACGTGCAAGTTCTTCCTTTAGATGGAATGCAATGCGATAAAGTAAATGCGGTAAATATAAATAGCGGTAATAAAGGGCAGATAAATAAAACCATACACAAACGTATGAAAGCGCTAAAGTGTGTGAATTGTGAATGTGCGAATGGAGTCGTAAGCGTGCACGATTAATTGAGTTTTACGATGTTGGTTGATTTTAAGGCGAGTTGATTAATTTTAGGCGGGATTGATTTAATTTTAGAGGAGAGATCATTTCGTGAGAAGTGTTGAATTAATTATTTTTTTAGGAAAGGCTTATTTAATTTTATTAGTTTTATTTTTAAATAAAAGTGGCGTGAATTGATTTTTTTTAACGAGGAAAAAAAAGGGATACCTTAGTGCGACTAAATTGGATTATGAAGTTTAAAACAAATTTCTAGGTTTTAGAGAATAAAGATTTGTTATTAGATAAATACCCAATTGGTTATTATTATTAAATAAATAATTAAGTTGAAATAAGTTTTCAGTTATTATTACTAAATAAATATAAATTATGAATTAAGGGAAAAAGATTTTTATTGAACCAATTACATTATTATTAAATAAAACTTGTTGAATTGATGGGATTAAAAGTACCTTGAGTTTTTTTTTAAGAAGGGTAAGTTAATTAAATAGAAAAAGAATTGATTAAGTAGATAAGCTAAATAGAAAAGATTCTATAAATTGGTTTTAAACAAAAGGTGATTAAAGTTATTAATTAAATTGGTAAATAAAAGATTAGAATAAAAATAAATTGATTAATTAAGGTTAATGATTAATTAATGGTTAAGTTGAAGTTAAACAGTTTATTAGGGGGGAGATTAAGAGTTAATTGGGAAGGGGCGTGTGATCTGGTATGGTAGGCTCGCGAAGGTTTATGGTGAGCGTATGTTATGGAGCGTACGATAGGATCCGTTGGAGATCCGTGGTGATGTGTGTGAGGGTGTATGGTAACCGTGTGTAGGTGCATATATGTGATTACAGCAAAACCAAATCAAACGGAAAGAAAACTTAGAACCCTAATTCCCAAATTCCCAAATCCTTCTCTCCGTCGATCTTCCTCTTCCGCTTCTCCCTCTCTCGATTATTCTTCACTCTTCGAATCTTTCTCGCGAAAATTCCTTCTTCTTTTCTCATTTTGATCTCCATTCTTCTTTCCTCGATCCACCTTCCGTTTTCGTCGTCTTCCTGATCATTCTTCCAATTTTCCTAGAAATAAACAACAACAACAACAAATCAGTTTCAAAATCAACAATGATAACAATATACTCACGATAAGACGGGTTTCCTATAAGGCTTCGATGGCGATTGAGGGGCGAGTGAAAGGAGGTTCGCGACGGCGTGAGTTTGAAGGTCTGGGTGCGAATCCGGCGGCGAGGACGATTTGCGGTTGACGGCGGCGATCTGGGCTTGCAGAGGCGATGAAGATAAGTGTTCTTTCCCTCTATTTCTTATTTTAGGTTTCTTTGAATTTGGGATGTCTGTGTATTCTAAGAATGGCTATGTTTGATTTGAATCTCGTGAATTTGTTCTGTTGTTGTGAATTTGTGTGAATATTGCTTTGAGTTTGCTTGGATTTTGTTGCGGTGAAAATTTGATATCAAGCTATTAATTAACTTGACCCGTATTTCTTTTACAAACGGTCTTTAATTTATCCAAAGGATAGGTCTAAAGAAAGAAAGAACCTTTTGCGCGATGTGATAACAACGCTTTAAGAGATTCGGGGATTCGGGGGTTGGTTATATCTAGGGAAGGTATTAGCACCCTAAATATCTGTAGTACTCTACAGGAACCTTTTGCTTAATTATTTGCTAAGTTTGTGAATTGTGCACTATGGTTTAAGGATTGGGAATTGAGATAAAATAAATAAAAAGGCCTAAGTGGTTTTCTAAGTTTGCTCGCAAAGGCATCGCACCTTCTGCCTACGTATCCTGACTAGGATAGAATCAGAGCAATCGTAGTTCACCTCACGAGGGGAAAGAACTCTTGATGATGATCAAAGTTCAAAGGGGAACAAACATGACGATGTTTGTGTGGAGTTTGACAAAACTCCCTAAGCTAAATTGAAAAGGGAAAGTAAGAAAATCATGACGATGATTCTTACATAGAGTTGACGAACTCTTTCCTAGGGTTCTAGTTGAAGAACACTCCTAGTATGGGTAGGTTTCTTGGACTTCAAGAAAAGTCTAGAGGTTTCTTAACTAGGGTTAGAGTGACTTAACAAAGTCAAAGGGAAAACGGAGATTTTGGTCCAAGACATTGACAGTCAAGTGGACAGACCTTCCTTTGGAGGAACAGTATTGTCGGCAACTGGACGAAAGCTAACGAGCTTCGTCGCTTGGGGATAAAATAAAATATAAACATTATTCAAACATTCATGGTGACAACCAATACAAAGATTAAAGATGGAAAGCAATGATGACAATCAGAGCAATTGTTTTGGTACGAGAACCGTGACGACAGTTCGCACCTGGAATACCGTTAACAGACAGATGAGATAAACATATAAATAATTCGAGGTGAAAATTCTAACATGTTGACAAACATATATAGACATGATAACAATCAATTTTCCTGAGAAAACACAAGAGGAAACCTTTTAAATTTCATCTGCAACCAAATAGGGTTAGTACCGTTGACGCGCGGATCGCGCACAATCAAACGTGGTGAAAAAATAATCAAACATGGAAAATAAAATTATGACATGAAAGTACACATTAAAATAAACACAATGAAAAAATAACGGGTGAAAAAAGATAAAATATGAGAGAGTTACGAATTTTTGAAGTTTATGTACAAAAAATGAGAAAAAGTGGCAGCAAGGGTTATCACAAGGGATCGAACCCATGCCAAGACTGATACACGCGCGAGTCTCTACCGCTGGGGCGGCTGTTACTGAAGGAAAATTGCGATCTAAATGCAGCGGAAAACAAAAATTTCCTTTAGTGATCCTTACGAATGAGCATGGTCAGTGATAGAATCGTTACCTCTTTGTGGCGATTCAGATCTTTGATGCAGCGATCACAAGCGTTGATGAAGTGCAACGCCTCTACTCAGTCCACACGAACAGCTTCCGGTCACAGTGCTAGCTGCTTACGAACGGAATTATTTGAGTGAGAAAAGAGAATCAAAAACGAAATTGCATCAAGTGAAAGCTTCATCACAAGGGTTCCTTTTATAGACTCTCTTGTGGGCTGCGGGATAAAGACCCAATTCACATGATCCATAATAATATTATATATTATTATAATAACTATTATTATAATAAATATATTTATTTTATTATTATTTTATAACCATTATAAAATAACAATAATTATTATTATATTATCCGAATTTCTATTTTTCACTTAAGTGCACCGTACCTTACGGTGTTCCTTTGATTTCTCTATCTCTCATCAAACTGTCCTTATGTGTGTGACCCTGTAGGATTTCGTAACGTTGGTAATTATATTAAATTATATATTTAACATAATAAACAGTAAGCGGTATCTAGCAACACATCACTGCTACCCAAGTCACGAAAATGTCATGTGATCTGACAAAACCTTTTTCGTGATAATATATGTTTGTACAATTACCCTTTTGCCCCTATGTCTATATTGAACACAAGGCATACACTGTGTCATCCTTGTCCAGTTCAATATTGGGCCCTTAGACATTTCTCCTGTTATGCAGGATTGGCAAATTCCATCTAGGACACTCATGTCCCTCAGCATGCTTCGTGGAGTGCCCATCAACTGTCTTTATGATCATCCAGTTACGGATAATGTTTGATCAGCAATAAAGCACCCGACTCTACATCTAGGGTCCATAGTGGTTTCAGGTCGAAGGGTGGTAATACACCATTATCACCATAAGAATAACTTATGACACTTTGCATAACATACTATGTAGTATTCTCATAGCGGGTCATTACTCCTAATATTTATACCTATGTCAAGACTTGATAACTCTTTATCCATGATCCATGAGATGTGATCATCAGTCTATCTTCATAATAGTCTCAATGCTTTTAATGTTATCCCACTTTGCAATAAAGCTTGACTACGGATATTTTAAGAATAATGTCTTTATGTTTAATGGGATCTCATGATTAAGTCACACTTAACATTTCATTAAACAAACTAACTATTCTAGGGACTTTATTATTCTGAAAGACAAACATAATAAAGAAATGCCTTTTATTATTAAACGAATAATCCGATACAAGTACCAAAAAGTATTGGCCTCTAGGGCTTACACCAACAGTTACATCCATTAATCAAATGGAAACCATAAATATACATGCCTTGTTTGGTTCCATGGTTGGGCAAAAATACATAATCAACACAAATACGATTCATACCGTATCTCACTAACCGCTTATCGGATCGAGGCAAATTTTATATGGATCTTGGGTAGAAAAATGAGAGGAAGAGGATGGTGGTGTTAGTTTTTCCAAATTGTTTACCTAGTGAAAAAAACGATAGCTGGTGTGTTTGTGTGCTTTTGAATGCATAATGACATGGATAGATAATCGAAACCAAATACGTTTTATACCGTATCTCACTAACCGCTCATCGGATTCAGGCAAATTTTATATGAAAATTGGGTAGAAAAATGAGAGGAAGAGGATGGTGGTGTTAGTTTTCTGAAATTATTTGTCTAGTAAAAAAACGATAGCTGGTGTGTGTTATGGTTCATGATTTGCAAAATGTTATGCACAGCTTGATTCCAACATGTTTAATGCCAAGTAAATTCACATACACATCCAATATATGATATATATACAGAAGGAAACAAGTTTAAGACTAGGACATGTAGATATTGGAATGTCATATTCAACTTGCAAATAAACATAAGCATAGATGCATGACAGTATGGTTTTTGAGTTTTAGCTCAAATTGAGTCCAACCAATCATTGAAACATCTTCAACATGTGATTTCAAGTGTGTGCAAGTGAAGATACCAGTTCTGGAACAAGTGTGTGAGATTTTAGTGTGTAAGTTGCATTTGGTACATGTCATGTGTGTGTGATGGTGTGTTTTTTGTGTTCAGTCCAAATCCAGTGTTTTGGTGCATTCAAACATGTCACATATGGTCATATTGATCTGTTATAACACAAAGATTTCAAGGATGATCATTGATTCAAAATTTGGTGTGTGAGTGGCTTTTGTGATTTTCAAACTTATGCCAAAATGTAAAGATAGGCTCTCATGCACAATTAAGCAAAGTAGACATACAAACATACTCAAAATGTATATGCAAACATGTCTAGATGCTAGAATTAAGCTTATAAGGTCCTATGCAAAAAATGAACTTCCACTGATATGAATTGGTTGTGCTATCTGTTTTGACAGCATACTTAGAATGCTGCACAATTCTGGTTTGGTATTGTTACAAACCCATGAGGCTATCCCTAAGTTTGACAGGGCAATATCAATACAAACACAACAACATCAACAAACCAGAATAGTTATGAACCCTATAATTCCCAGCCCCTCAAATATGCATTTAGGTCCAAAACAGTTTTCTCATATTAATTGGAACACAAGGTGTCAAGTGATCTTTCTTAGCAGAATACATAAGGTCTACCATGGTGAGTTTTGCAAACATGGTTTGGGGTGTTCATTGTGATGTGTCAAAAATGATATATTAGTGAAAAGAACAGTTTATGCAGAAAATGGTAGTGTGATTGGCTTGTGTGATTTTGGCATATGAAGCAAAGTGTAAAAAGTAACACCAAGTTCTTAATCTTAACATTAAAGCAAAACACAATTGATGCTTAAACTACCTATGCCAAGATGAAGTTTCAATGCCATATCATGAATGTACAAACCCTGATTTTGATGCAGATGATTATTCAACCAGATTTTGATGCATATGAAAATGAAGATCATTGGCATAATGTTGTTACTTCATTAAAACACAGTTTATTAACAATGATGTTACAAGCAGAATGCAGAGCCAATTAGTCATGTTCATGTTTAAGCACAAACTGCTATACTAACAGCACACAGCAGTGTTCTATTAGAGCTAAATCAAAAACAGCAGCATTGAGCTTTTTGGATTTCTCATGTTAAGACAACATTTAATGAAACAAAGCAGCATGAAGGTTCAGGTATCAATCAAAAACTTGTGACAAGAAAGTCTGTTATGTTTGCAAGCATGGTGATATGAACACAATGGAAATGGATGTCATGCTTTGAACCTAATGTAAGATGTTCTACCAAACCATACTTAATTGGTGCTGAAAATTTCACAAACAACACTGCCATGACAGGGTCTCACAGTTGGAGAGAAACTACTCATTTTCTTACCATATGCTTTATGACAGCAAAAGGGGGCAGCAACATTCATTGATAATGAAAGCCAATGTTCAAAGTGCTTTTGATGACAGTAAAATATAACATAGTATGAACTCATACTGTTAGACTAAGGCACGGATCTAGAAGGGGGGGTTGAATAGATCCCTTTTAAAAATTTGAGTGGCGCTACCAAATAAAATTGGTTTTCAAAATTGTTTTCAAATGCGGAAGCGGCCTTGGAAAATATAGTCTAAAACGAACAACTATTGGAGAGCCGGATATGCGTCAAGCGGATGAATTTAAGACGATAACGGATAGTAAATCACTACACACTTTTATGCAAAACTCAGATGTGATTCACTCGTACTATTTCCTTATTCCAATGATAAAAAATTACACCAAAACTAGCAGCAAAATTAAGGCAGTTTTAGTTCAGCACTTTTGTCGAACAGTTGGTGTGCACAAAACTAGCAGCAAAATTAAGGCAATTTTAGTTCAGCACTTTTGTCGAACAGTTGGTGTGCACAAAACTAGCAGCAAAATTAAGGCAATTTTAGTTCAGCACTTTTGTCGAACAGTTGGTGTGCACAAATACCTTAAATGATATTTGTGTTGAATGAGTGATTGAAAAAGCCTTAGTACAGTATTTCTATTGTACTTAGTAGTTAAAAAACAGTGTTTCACCAACTCACTCAATCAATACTACAATTTGACAAAATCACTTATTCTAGAATCACTTAATTTTTAAGCTGTAATTGAAAATGCAGAAAATAAAGGAACACAAGATTTGATGAGGCAGTTCCCCCAGTCGTCCTCGCGTTGGGGTACGTCTGCCCTCAATTCTACAAAGAGAATTGAGATATGTATTGAATAGATATCACCTGTTTGGTAGAACAGTTATACACAAGAATCGATAGACAATTGATACAAACAATCTTAATGTTGCTGACAATTTCTACCACTTCTTGCCCCTTGATTCAAGATGAATCAAGTCCTCCAATTTGATGTGAATGACCTCCGATTGCAGCCACCTTATTGACAACTCTTCCGTTGATCAAACCTTCGGCACGGCTGATCTTAGACACACCCAAATTGAACCCGGAACGTCTTCAACCTTTCAACGCCCTAGCTACTAGATTGATCAACCTTCCGCTAATCAATCACCTTCGCACTCGCTTGATTGTTGAACCGACGATTCCGTAACAAAAGCCTTCAAAACCTGTAGTCTTGATAGGTAAAACCTCAAAGGTTTTCTCCCAAGAAACACCTGCACCAGCTTCCACTCGAACCGGATCTTCAATCACGCGTTCGAACCTTATCAACGTCGAGCAAACCACAAACCGCAGCAAAAAATTGATTATCTGTAATTTGAGGATTTGTGAGTTGATTGAACGATGAAGATGAAGAACACTGATGCACCTCTTTCACGTTTCTTGACCTGAACACTTTCTCACAATGCTTTCAAAAATGTTGTTAAAAAATGTTGTAAAAAAAATGTTGGTTGTTAAAATTGAAAAGACAGCTATTTATAGTAATATACAAAACAGACAGTTGACAGATCAATGAAACATAGCAGAATTTCTGTTTCTGCGCGCGAACGGTCGACCATAGGGTCGGCGTGCGCTGAGCCGTGTGATTCTCAAACTGTCATGCGCCGAGTCAGCGGTCGACGCATGATCTTCATGCGCTGAGCCGTCAGATTCTTAAACCTGCATGCGCCAAGTTAGCGGTCGACGCATGGTTCCATGCGCTGACCCGTGTGAACTGAATGAAATTGTGTGCTGACGGTATGGTTGACTCATAGCTACAAAACCTGCAAAAATTGATATGTTTGTTGTTTCGTGCATCTTGTCACGACCAAACATTAGTCACATATATTGCCAATGAAATATGATGATTTAAAAGGATATAGGAAGGATGTAATATGTTAAGTATTGCATGACGATTCTGATTCATCCGAGGTTGTACTTTGTCATCATCGTAAGTATGCATGACGACTCTGATTCATCCGAGGTTGTACTTTGTCATCAT
Organism: Lathyrus sativus; assembly: GCA_963859935.3. NCBI lineage: Eukaryota > Viridiplantae > Streptophyta > Magnoliopsida > Fabales > Fabaceae > Lathyrus > Lathyrus sativus. The sequence continues at coordinate 689,765,358 of OZ012735.1, forward strand.
CGTAAGTATGCATGACGACTCTGATTCATCCGAGGTTGTACTTTGTCATCATCGAAACTTGAGAACGTATGTTGTGAGACAGTTTTCCCTCACATTCTCCCCCTTTTTGATGATGACAAACCTATGCGAAGCTTGGTGAACACAACATGCGATATCTTTAACATAGTAGTAAGCTCCCCCTTTCTTTTACAGTCATAGCTGTTGTGATCTACAATCTACTTGTCTTTTCTCCCCCTTTGACAACATCAAAAAGAGATGGAGAAAGGTAAAGTTTTGGCATATTAACAATTAACAAAATACTCAACAGGCTATAAGTAATCATATACCAATATCCACACAAAATATTGACAATGAGCAAAATATTGAAAATAGATTAAACCAGATTAAGGACACATAAGTCATAACATTTTATAGGAATCAAGACTGTAAAACAAACATTAGTGTGCACTTAGGAGAGATAAAACAGAACATGATAACAAAAACAACATGGAGAATGAGCAAATGCAAAAACAAATGACTAATATCCTTGTCCCTTGCCCATATCAAAGGAAGACGGATAACGATATGGATCAGCCATATCAGTGAGGTAATCCACTGCTTGATTCAGGCGATTGATGCTGCGAGAGACGACTGTTTCTTGGTATCCATGGGCAGTTGTGAAAGCTGCAAATCTTTCATTCATTCTTGTTGAAAAAGAGTTGAACTGTTCAGATTTGGTGTGTAGCTCAGTTCGGATGCACAAATGTAGATTTGCACTTAATGTCACATATCAAGCCATATTTGATGCCTACCTAAAATGCCACAAAAAAATTTGCATCCAAACAATTTATCATACAAAAAAAACGTCATACATATGCAACATAGGTCAAACGATACAATTGTTGATCATGAGAGTTATTAGAGAGAGAGAGAGAGAAATGGAACAATATCACCTTAATGCCGGAGTAGCTTGATAAACAACATACTTGTACTTACACGAATATCAAATTGTTAGAAGTACAACAGCATGATTATTTGAATGAAATAAGATAACATCAGCAAATATTATTCCCGTTCCGAAATGTCGAGGATGCCAAGTTCTCGGCGGATATGAAAGAAAGGTTCCGTTGCTAGCGGCTTTGTGAAAATGTCCGCTAGTTGGTTTTTAGTGTCAACGTGTTCAAATACAACATCACCTTTCTCAACATGGTCCCTAAGAAAATGGTGTCGAATTTCTATATGTTTAGTGCGAGAGTGTAATACGGGATTTTTGGTAAGGTTAATAGCGCTAGTGTTGTCACATAGGATAGGAATACGTTCAAGTTTAAGATTGAAATCTAGTAGTTGTTGCTTAATCCACAGAATTTGAGCACAACAACTACCAGCGGCAACGTATTCCGCCTCGGCCGTTGATAAAGCAACTGAAACTTGTTTCTTGCTATGCCAACTAACCAAGGAGTTTGAAAACAAATGACATGTACCACTAGTGCTTTTCCTATCCGATTTGCACCCGGCAAAGTCGGAATCGGAGTAACCTACCAACGAGCAATCACTACCCTTAGAATACCACAATCCATACTTCGGGGTACCTGACAGGTATCGAAGAATTCGTTTAACAGCTTTTAGGTGGGATTCTTTGGGACATGATTGGTATCGTGCACACATGCACACACTAAACATAATATCAGGACGTGACGCAGTAAGATAGAGAAGTGAACCAATCATACCTCTATATCGTTTTACCTCTACGTCCTTGCCATTTTCATCTTTATCCAAATTTACGCATGTAGGCATTGGGGTGTCTATGGCCTTGGATTTTGCCATGTCAAATCTCTTGATCAAGTCCAAACAATATTTTGTTTGGCTCACGAATGTCCCTTCTTGGAGTTGTTTAATTTGCAGGCCGAGGAAGTATGTGAGCTCCCCCATCATACTCATCTCGAATTCGCCCTGCATGAGGTCAGAAAACTCTCTCACGAGATTCATGTTAGTGGATCCAAATATAATATCGTCAACATAGATTTGCACCAAAATCAAGTGCTTTCCTTGACGTTTAATGAAGAGTGTAGTGTCAACCTTTCCTCGTGAGTACCCCTGATTAAGTAAAAACTTACTTAGTCGCTCATACCAAGCTCTAGGAGCTTGTTTGAGACCATATAAAGCTCTTTTTAACTTGTAAACATGTTCAGGGTATTCATGAGATTCAAAACCGGGAGGTTGAGACACATATACTTCTTCATTTATGTGACCGTTAAGGAACGCACTTTTAACATCCATTTGAAATAACTTAAAATCCTTTGCACATGCAAAGGCGAGTAAAAGGCGTATAGCCTCGAGTCGGGCAACCGGCGCATAAGTTTCCTCATAGTCGATGCCTTCCTCTTGGTTATACCCTTGAGCGACCAATCTCGCTTTATTACGGGTTATTACCCCGTTTTCGTCCAACTTGTTCCTAAACACCCATCGGGTGCCGATTACTCGATGGCCTCGCGGAGGAGGGACAAGGTCCCATACCTCGTTTCTTTTAAACTGATTTAGTTCCTCTTGCATCGATAAAAACCAGTGCTCATCGAGTAGGGCCTCTTTGGGGTTTTTAGGCTCTATTTGTGAAACGAAAGCGAAGTGATAACAAAAGTTACTTAGCTTAGATCGAGTGGTGACTCCCTTTGTGATGTCTCCGAGAATATTGTCAATTGGATGATCTTTACACGACTTCCAAGCTTGAGGGAGATCATCGTTTGTAGGCGGATGAGCTTCCTCAGTTACCTCATGGTGTGCATCCTTATCCTCCTCAATTTTGACTCTATCGGGTTGATCAATCCCCGTTTCGCCACCTTTGAGTATGTCTTCTGTGGATGTACCTGCACCATGAACAACACTATCCTTTCCGACATTTCTCGGATAGGACTCATCAAACGTAACGTGCACAGACTCTTCAACAGCTAGTAATCTTTTATTATAAATCCTATATGCTTTACTTGATTGCGAGTACCCTAGAAAAATGCCTTCATCGGCTTTTGAATCAAACTTGCCCAAGTTTTCCTTTCCATTGTTTAATACAAAGCACTTGCATCCAAAAACATGAAGGTGAGAAACATTAGGCTTTCGCCCTTTTAAAAGTTCATACGGAGTTTTGTTTAGAATGGGGCGGATGAGTACCCTATTCAAAACATAACATGCCGTACTAATGGCGTCGGCCCAAAAGTATTTTGGTAAACCACTATCATTAATCATTGTTCTTCCCAATTCTTCTAAAATTCTGTTTTTACGCTCCACAACCCCATTTTGTTGAGGAGTTCGTGGAGCCGAGAAGTTATGATCGATGCCATGGTTACCGCAATATTCTTCAAATAAATGATTTTCAAATTCACCTCCGTGGTCACTTCTTATTGACACAATGTTTGTATTTAACTTATTTTGGGAGAGCTTGGCAAATCTCTCAAAAGCGGCAAACGTGTCACTTTTACTCACTAAGAAGATGGTCCAACAGAACCTAGAAAAGTCGTCCACTATTACGAATCCGTAATAGTTTCCTCCTAGACTTTTGATCCTAGACGGCCCAAACAAGTCCATATGAAGTAGTTCAAGAGGTCTCGTTGTTGAAATAATCTTTTTGGATTTAAAGGAGATCCTCGTTTGTTTTCCTTTTTGACAAGCATCACAAAGGTGATCCTTGGTGAACTTAATTTTGGGAAGTCCTAGTACTAGATCTTTTGAGACAATCTTATTGAGTAAGTCAAAGTTGACATGCGCTAAGCGCCTATGCCATAGCCATGAGTCTTCACTCATAGATATGAGACATTGATCGCTTGTTGGGGATACCACATTCAAGTCAAGCATATACACATTGTTTACTCTAAAACCAATAAACACATTCTTCTTATCACTTTCATGCACAATTTTGCAGCAATCTTTTGAAAAGGAAACATTGTAACCTTTGTCGCATAATTGGCTAATGCTAAGGAGATTATGTTTAAGGTTTTCGACAAGCAACACATCGGAAATTGTAGTAGAGGAGGGATTACCTATACTACCTTTACCTAGTATCGCTCCGCGGTTGTTATCACCGTATGTTACATACCCTTTCTTCTTAGCCACGAAGTCTATGAATAAGGATATGTCTCCAGACATGTGCCTTGAGCACCCACTATCAAGAACCCATCTTCTCTCGGTGGACTCGACACATTTCACCTGTCAAAATATAACTCAGAAAAGGGAGGTACCCAATGGCATATTGGGTCCTAATAGGTTAGCGACAAGACGGTTGCGTTTGGGCAACCATTGGTAGATGCCTTTAGGAACAAGAAATCTCCTAAATCGACATTTACCAATGGAGTGGCCTTTCTTGCAACAGTAAAAGCATACAAAGTCGACATTAGAATCACTTTCACTTGCTTGATCCCTAATTACATATGCATATTTTTGATATGGGTTTATCATACTTTTTCTAAAATCCTTTTTATCGATTGCAAATGTAATTTTAGGTTCAAGTGCCTTGTCTAATTTGGCCTTAAGGTTTCTAACCTCACCTTGCCAAATATGACAAGTATCACAACCAAAGTTGAAAGGATTACTATTGTCCTTACAATCCGATTCATTATCTTTCACAATGGAAGCCTTAAGGTCCTCTAATTTCTTTTCGGACTCTAAGACTTTGTGCTCTAAATATGTAAAAATTCTTCTATTAGAAGCAAGTTTCTTAAAGGCTTCAGTTGCTTCCTTGTGTAAAACATCGAATGCGGTTTGTAATTCGGAATGAGACATATTAGATGACATATTATATCTAGAGTGACGTACCTGTTTCTTTTTCTTTTTCTGATTTGCGGAGAGACATAGATTCACGGACTCTTCTTCATCACTAGAGCTTTCATTAGAGGAGGAAGAATCACTGTCGCTTTCCCACGCGATGTACGCCCTCCTAGGCTTTGATGCTCTCTTATGTGACTTCGATTGTTCCATTTCTTTTCCCTTGTTGTTCATTGGACAGTCCGGTTTGTAGTGACCGGGCTTTCCACATTTATAGCACGTTCCTCTAGTCTTTTTGCCTTTTTGATTGTCATCTTTGGAGAACCTTGATTGCCTTCGGAAATTTACCAGGTTCTTCTCCGAATGTTGGATGCCGTTCTTTCTCACGTACCGGTTATACCGTTTAACGAACAGCCCCATGTCCTCATTTATGTCTTCTTCTTCGTCGTCGCTTGAAGAATAATCACTTTGCTCTTTTGCTTTAGACTTCGAGGAAGAAGCCTTAAGAGCTATGGACTTTTTTTTCACTCATCTTTACTTTGTCCTTCTTTTCTTTCCTTTCATGTTGGTCAAGACTCAAGAGTACCTGTTCATGCTCTTGTAGTTTGCCAAACAATGTAGTCAGGTCTAATACCGTAAGATCATTTGCCTCTTTGATGGCGGTCACTTTCGGCTGCCATTCCCTGCTAAGACATCTCAAAACTTTATTAGTAGCAAGATCATTGGAAATAGGTCTTCCTAGTGAATGTAATCTGTTTATGAGATGAGTAAATCTCTTTTGCATGTCAGCAATGGTTTCCCCTTGCTCCATGAAAAAAAGATCAAACTCTTGTATAAGAGTGTTGATTCGAGCCAACTTAACATCGTTTGTCCCCTCATGGGCAATTTGTAGTGCATCCCACATAGTCTTAGCCGTAGGGCAATGGGATACACGGTAGTATTCATCTACACCTAATGAGGAGATTAGAATGTTCTTAGCTTTCCAATCGTAATTATACTTTCGCTCATCGTCGTCGGTCCATTGTGCTTCGGGCTTTGGCACAACTTCGTTATTCTCATTTGTCGTGGTTATTTCAATCGGACCATTGAGAATAACGTTCCATATCTTTCTATCTATGGAATTAATGTGCACCCGCATACAGTCTTTCCAATAGCTATAATTTTCACCGTTAAAAACGGGAGCTCTATTGTACGCCCCTTTTGGTTCGTTAGCCCTTATTCTATCAATGTTGTATTTGAAGCACCGGACAACCGGAGCTCGTGATACCACTTGTTAGACTAAGGCACGGATCTAGAAGGGGGGGTTGAATAGATCCCTTTTAAAAATTTGAGTGGCGCTACCAAATAAAATTGGTTTTCAAAATTGTTTTCAAATGCGGAAGCGGCCTTGGAAAATATAGTCTAAAACGAACAACTATTGGAGAGCCGGATATGCGTCAAGCGGATGAATTTAAGACGATAACGGATAGTAAATCACTACACACTTTTATGCAAAACTCAGATGTGATTCACTCGTACTATTTCCTTATTCCAATGATAAAAAATTACACCAAAACTAGCAGCAAAATTAAGGCAGTTTTAGTTCAGCACTTTTGTCGAACAGTTGGTGTGCACAAAACTAGCAGCAAAATTAAGGCAATTTTAGTTCAGCACTTTTGTCGAACAGTTGGTGTGCACAAAACTAGCAGCAAAATTAAGGCAATTTTAGTTCAGCACTTTTGTCGAACAGTTGGTGTGCACAAATACCTTAAATGATATTTGTGTTGAATGAGTGATTGAAAAAGCCTTAGTACAGTATTTCTATTGTACTTAGTAGTTAAAAAACAGTGTTTCACCAACTCACTCAATCAATACTACAATTTGACAAAATCACTTATTCTAGAATCACTTAATTTTTAAGCTGTAATTGAAAATGCAGAAAATAAAGGAACACAAGATTTGATGAGGCAGTTCCCTCAGTCGTCCTCGCGTTGGGGTACGTCTGCCCTCAATTCTACAAAGAGAATTGAGATATGTATTGAATAGATATCACCTGTTTGGTAGAACAGTTATACACAAGAATCGATAGACAATTGATACAAACAATCTTAATGTTGCTGACAATTTCTACCACTTCTTGCCCCTTGATTCAAGATGAATCAAGTCCTCCAATTTGATGTGAATGACCTCCGATTGCAGCCACCTTATTGACAACTCTTCCGTTGATCAAACCTTCGGCACGGCTGATCTTAGACACACCCAAATTGAACCCGGAACGTCTTCAACCTTTCAACGCCCTAGCTACTAGATTGATCAACCTTCCGCTAATCAATCACCTTCGCACTCGCTTGATTGTTGAACCGACGATTCCGTAACAAAAGCCTTCAAAACCTGTAGTCTTGATAGGTAAAACCTCAAAGGTTTTCTCCCAAGAAACACCTGCACCAGCTTCCACTCGAACCGGATCTTCAATCACGCGTTCGAACCTTATCAACGTCGAGCAAACCACAAACCGCAGCAAAAAATTGATTATCTGTAATTTGAGGATTTGTGAGTTGATTGAACGATGAAGATGAAGAACACTGATGCACCTCTTTCACGTTTCTTGACCTGAACACTTTCTCACAATGCTTTCAAAAATGTTGTTAAAAAATGTTGTAAAAAAAATGTTGGTTGTTAAAATTGAAAAGACAGCTATTTATAGTAATATACAAAACAGACAGTTGACAGATCAATGAAACATAGCAGAATTTCTGTTTCTGCGCGCGAACGGTCGACCATAGGGTCGGCGTGCGCTGAGCCGTGTGATTCTCAAACTGTCATGCGCCGAGTCAGCGGTCGACGCATGATCTTCATGCGCTGAGCCGTCAGATTCTTAAACCTGCATGCGCCAAGTTAGCGGTCGACGCATGGTTCCATGCGCTGACCCGTGTGAACTGAATGAAATTGTGTGCTGACGGTATGGTTGACTCATAGCTACAAAACCTGCAAAAATTGATATGTTTGTTGTTTCGTGCATCTTGTCACGACCAAACATTAGTCACATATATTGCCAATGAAATATGATGATTTAAAAGGATATAGGAAGGATGTAATATGTTAAGTATTGCATGACGATTCTGATTCATCCGAGGTTGTACTTTGTCATCATCGTAAGTATGCATGACGACTCTGATTCATCCGAGGTTGTACTTTGTCATCATCGTAAGTATGCATGACGACTCTGATTCATCCGAGGTTGTACTTTGTCATCATCGAAACTTGAGAACGTATGTTGTGAGACAGTTTTCCCTCACACATACATCATGAATAATTGCTTGAATACATTCACACCAGATCCAATTTTTATCACATACCACATATCATATAAAAAGATCAAGCATTCAAAGATGCACCAATATACTTTTAATGAAAAAATTATGAAACATGGTGATAAAGCCAACTAGGAACAGACACATACCTCTTGAAGATCCTTTTGAACAAGTTTAAATAGGTGAGAAAAACAGAGGTGATTGAATCCAAGTTTTTGCTTTGTGCTTTGCTTGAAACTTAAGAAACAAGCCACTTGTGATGCTAAAATGAGATTTATGAGTTTCTGATGATGGATGAAGGTTTGGACAGTTGAGGTATATGGTATTTGAGGTGTTCAAATGATCAAAAGCTCAAGAAGATGTTTGGAGATCAGTTTGGTGTTTTTGATGGATTTTGGTCAAAGTGAGCCAAGTGACATGTTGACTTTTTGATTCCTTGTGATTTTTGGTGGTCTAATGGCTTGTACACCTTCTATATGTTATTTAGAAGGTGTATGGATGATAGTTTGGGTGCTGGAATAGGTAGAGCTTGATGTGGTAGAGATTTCACTTCAAGGCCATTTTTGAGTGTTTTGGTGAACTTTGTGATTTTTGAGAAATTGAAGCAAGATGATGGAATTGTGATGACAGAGGTTATTTGTGGTTTCTATCAGATAAGATGTGTTTGAAATGAGGTGAGGGATCCCTCCTTTTATAGAGAAAATGATTGAGGTGCTTGCTAGGAAGTCTTGCTTAACCATGAAGCAAACTTGATATTTTCAACCACTTGCCAACTTGCCTTGCTTTTTCTGATCTTTGGCTGTCTCCTTAACCCAATGGGCAAGTTTAAATGATGTTTCTACTGATAAATTGCAGCCTAGGTGCTTGGTAGAGTGGCTGGAGCAGAATCACTTTCCACCTCATGCTTGGAAAAGTCAAAAATGACAACTTAGGCAATGAACTTCCAATCTTTAATTCTATGCTATCTCCATGCAATTTCTTTGCTTCAACTTGCTTGAGATGTTCAATATATCAGATAGTATGAGTTTGACAAGTTAGAATTGGCCCACTTGAGTGATAGAGGTGCTTTTGCAAAATTGGTCAATGTGGGACTAGTATGACAAAATACCAACTTTGAACACATGTATCTCTCAGCTCATAACTCACCTTGAGATGTTCTTGTACAATTTAGAAAGCCTTCACATAGTACCAAAACTTTCATGTTGGCCAGAAATCTTGATTCTATTTGAAACTAGGTGAAAAACCCCCTTGAAGTTGGCTGATTTTAGCTTTTAAAGTGAAAATAACTTAGAAATTTTCTAAGTTATTTTCCCTTCTAGGAATGTTTTTGCTTATATCTCAAAAAATATGCATTTTCTGGTTGTGGACTAGTATGGGACTTTTGTAGGACTTGTCAAGAGCTTTCAAATGAGACTAGAACCAACTCAATTGGATGTGTGGTTAAGGAGATACGGTTTAGCCCTTTTCAAAACCCTAATTTCCCGATTTCTCGATTACTCTCTCATTCTTGATCCAATGATCATGAAAATTGATATGCAAGTCCATTATGACATAAGGAACAACTTTGATTCACAACTTGGATCCCAATTCTCAAAATTTGGGGAGTTGACTTTTCGGTCAACCGTACAATCGATCGGTGCCGATTGAGTCACCCGTTGATATTCTGGACATCCTGAGACTTTGATACTTCTTGAATAGTCTTTAATAGTCTATATGAACTTCATGGACCTCAATCCCACCATTAAAACATCTTCCAACATCAAAGTCAAACCACAGTTGACTTTCCACTAGTTAAAAACCCTAATCGGGGCCTCCTGACTGCACTGTTCTTGATTCTGAAACGATTTCTTCAAATTGACTTACCATTTGACTTTGATATTATCTTTGATTTCATTCCATGATTGACTTGGCCCAAATCATTGGTTGATCATTCCTTGATTGTTTTGAATTTGTCGGTGCGAGAACCCTGATTCATCTGTAACTTGACAATAATAACCTTGCACTTGATTTAGGGTTAGATAATGCATGATCATGCTTCTAAAAATGATAATGTGAATCTAAGGGGTCAAAATTTGGGGTACAACAGTTGCCCCTATTTAAATATCTTCACGAGATGACTGAAGAGATGACAATTCTCGGAAAATCGCAGTGAAAGGTATTTAAATATAGATAACCAAAAATTTTGTCCCTTAGATCCGATGCCATGCTAAAGGACAAGTTATGATATGCCATGCACTCTAAATGATGTTTTATGATGCTTGAATGCAAACAACATAGACGCAACGATAATGATAAAAGAAACAGTAAACAAACAGTGACAAATACAAGGACTCGATACTGGGGACTCGTACTGGAAAACTAAATTAACAGTTCAGACATGACTGCTAGCGTAAGAAGGAAAACTTCACATGGGGAAGAGACAAATCCAATAAAGATGACAATCTTATTGGAACAGAGGTACTCCACCGGGGAGAAGAATAGACTTCTACTGGGGAAATGAAAAATTAATTCCATCGGGAAAAGGGAATCAGGATTCATTGGGGAAGCGAAAGACTGGATACAACCTCACTGGAGATGATCAGATGAGGAACTTACTATAGTGAAGAGTTCAAACGGGATCTTCAGGAATGGACTAGAAACAAGACTAATCACACACGGAGGATACTAGTGACAACTAGATCTCCGAGACCTGACTGGGAACATGGATCACTGGGGATATATCCTCAGCTTCTGCAACCAGTTCACACAGTGCTGGTAATCAATAGACTTCCTGGGGAATTGGTAACGACCAGAATTCCAAGCGATGCCAGTGACGACTGGTCTTTTAATGGTGATTGGTGACGACCAAATCAGGGTTCCAATAACAATTGGTTTTAAACAATGCCAGTTACGACTGGATTTTTAATGAAGATGGTGACGACCATACTGGGGAATACCAATGACAATTGGTTATACAAAAAATGCTAGGGATTACTAGATCTTCTAGCTGGGGATTGGTAACGACCAAACGAAATAGACTCCAAGTAACGATTGGACTCTAGACGATGATACCAGTTACGACTGGGTTTCAAAAGGGAAAAATTGGTTAAAACCTCAAGATACCAATGATGATTGGATTTAGGCAGCGCCAGTGACGACTGGACTTCATGGGGAGAGTTAGTAACAACTAACAAGATACCAATGATAATTGGAGCAATACCAGTGACGATTGGATTTCCCGGGGAAAGGTTGGTAACAACCAGACCAAGAGGCGCCAATGACAATTGGACTTTTATTTAGTGCCAGTGACGACTGGACTTATACTTGGAAACGAAGTGAGTAACAACTTAGACTTTGCGGGGATTAATAGATGTCACTAACTCGGGGAACAAACGAATCACACTGATCCCACGATGAGGGGTGTACGTAGACTTGGGAAATAAACCCGAAGACCTACTGGGGAATAAAGCCTGTAGGTAGATTTTGCTGAGGTGAATTCAAACAGATGTCCAGAAATACTTTGCTGGGGGAGGAACCTTCATATCATCATAAGAAATCCTGAGGGATAATCTTCAATCTTTGATAACCATACATGGCCAAAGGACTCTTCGTTGCCCAATTTGCTAGCATTTCATTGGGGAATGTAAATTCTGACTGTGTATCAAGACTCCTGCCACCCTGAGATTTCGGGGGAATTATGATTTCCCTCGAGTCTTTCCACAAGTTAAAACATTTTGTAAAATCCTTCCAAGTTATGATTTTATTTTTTCAAAAATTTGGACCTTAATGCTTTCAAAAACAATCGTTGACTAACGAACGGTATTTTGCATAACAAAGAAAATAAGGAACTGATAATTTGCACAAGAAAGAAAGGCTCAAAAGGCTGATTTTATTTACAGGATGAAATTTTGCCAATGACAATATTCCATGGAAATTTTACAAGTAAAATGGCAAAAGTGGATAAGGTTACACTGAATCCTGTGACCTAACTATCCCTAAAGACTAGAATTCTCCAAGATCCTTGCTTCTGACGAGAGCTGTTGAGATGAATCTTTGTTGAGTCTGCAGTGTTGACGCCTTTGTCTGATGCAGCGAAACGCCTTTGTCCCTAATTTTTGCCTGGATTGCCCTTTCGGGTTTTCAATCCACCGGGACGCTCATTTTTTCCTAAGCCGCCCTTTCGGGTTTTCAACTTAGCGAGCTTTTTGATTTCTTTTCTCTTTTTCCTTTCCTTCTCTTTTTTCTTTTCTACCCTAACTTTTGCATAAACCATTCTTTTGGATTTTCCGGTTTATCGGGTACTTTTTAGGCGTAATATTTCCGAACTGCGTCAGAGTTTATCGGGTGTGTAAGTTGTTCTCCGTCCATGGTAGTAAGGATCAGTGAACCTCCGGAGAATACTGTCTTCACAATAAAGGGGCCATCATAATTAGGCATCCACTTCCCTCTTGCGTCTTTGTGAACTGGTAAGATCTTCTTGAGCACAAGTTCTCCTTCGCGGAATTCTCTGATACGGACCTTTTTATCGAACGCCCTCTTGATTCTTTTTTGATAAAACTGGCCGTGACACATCGCAGACATGCGCTTTTCATCGATGAGATTCAGCTGATCAAATCTTTCTTTAATCCATTCTGCCTCTTCTAACTTGGTTTCCATGATGACTCTGAGGGATGGTATCTCGACCTCGATGGGAAGAACTGCGTCCATTCCATATACCATAGAAAAGGGGGTTCCCCCTGTGGAAGTGCGGACGGAGGTTCTGTATCCGTGCAGGGCAAATGGTAACATTTCATGCCAATCTTTGTAGGTTTTAACCATTTTCTGCAAGATCTTCTTGATGTTTTTATTTGCAGCTTCCACAGCTCCATTCATCTTTGGACGGTAAGGGGAAGAGTTGTGGTGTTCGATTTTGAAGTCATCACATAATTCTTTCATAACTTTGTTGTTCAGATTGGTTCCGTTGTCTGTTATAATTCTGCTTGGGATCCCGTAGCGACAGATGATCTCCTTTTTAATGAAACGAGCCACCACTTGACGTGTAACATTGGTGTAGGATGCAGCTTCAACCCATTTTGTGAAATAGTCGATGGCAACCAGAATGAAACGGTGTCCATTTGAAGCTTTTGGCTCAATTGCCCCAATCATGTCAATCCCCCACATAGAGAAAGGCCATGGCGACGACAATACATTCAACAGTGTTGGAGGCACATGCATTTTGTCCGCGTAGATCTGACATTTGTGACATTTTCTGGCATACTGAATGCAGTCGGTTTCTAAAGTTAACCAATAATAACCAGCTCTCAAGATCTTTTTGGACATGGCGTATCCGTTGGCGTGAGTACCAAACATTCCTTCATGAACATCTTTCATTAATAAGTCCGCTTCTCTTTTGTCAACACATCTGAGTAAGACCATATCATGATTTCTTTTGTAAAGTACACCATTGCTGAGGAAGAATTTGGATGCTAATCGTCTTAGTGTTTTCTTGTCAAGTGTCGTAGCATCTGTGGGATATTCTTGCTTTAACAGATAATTCTTTATATCATGATACCAGGGCTTGCCATCGGTTTCTTCTTCAATCATTTGACAGTAAGCAGGCTCTATCTTGCGTTCAATTTTGATAAGTGTGCCATCGTTGACATCTCTAGTTTTCCACATTGAGGCCAGCATGGCTAAGGCGTCAGCGATGTGATTCTCTGCTCTTGGAACATGTTTAAAGGTGATTTCGTCAAAATACTTGATCGTTTCAACGATATAAGCTCTGTAAGGGATTAGGTTTTCATGTCTTGTCTCCCATTCACCCGTGACTTGGTAGACAACCAATGCTGAGTCTCCACTGACTTCGAGATTTTTGATTTGGAGATCAATGGCTGCTTCGAGACCAAGGATACATGCTTCGTATTCAACAATGTTGTTTGTACAATCAAAGTCTAGTCTGGCTGTAAACGGAGTGTAACCACCTTCAGGATTCATTAAAACTGCACCTACGCCATGTCCGCTATAATTGGAGGAACCGTCGAACATCATTTTCCACCAATTCTCTGCCTGTTGACCTTTGTCAGAACTTGTTTCTTCACAATCTTTTACTAACATGATATCTTCATCCGGAAAATCAAACTTCAGAGGTTCATAATCTTCGACAGGTTGATCTGCGAGATATTCTGATAACACACTGCCTTTGATAGATTTCTGAGCCACATATTGAATATCATATTCTGATAGTAACATATGCCACCGGGCGAGTCTTCCGGTTTGTGCCGGCTTCTCAAAGATGTACTTTATTGGATCCATTTTCGAGATTAATAAAGTGGTGTGACAAATCATATACTGCCTCAAACGCTTAGCGGCCCATGCTAAAGCACAACAAGTCTTTTCTAGGAGTGAGTATCTGCTTTCACAATCAGTAAATTTCTTGCTCAGATAATAAATGGCATGTTCTTTCCGTCCAGATTTGTCTTGTTGACCCAGAACGCAACCCATTGAGTTTTCAAGCACTGTCAAATACATAAAGAGAGGCTTTCCCGGAACGGGTGGTATCAAAATTGGAGGTTCTTGGAGATAACCTTTGATTTTATCGAACGCTGTTTGACAATCAGAATTCCATACAACCGTTTGATTCTTTCGTAACAACTTGAAGATCGGTTCACAGGTGGGGGTCATATTGGAAATGAACCTGGATATGTAATTCAACCTTCCAAGGAAGCTTCTAACCTGATTTTCGGTTCGCGGAGCTGGCATGTCTTGAATGGCACGGACTTTGTCTGGATCCACTTCAATCCCCTTGTGGCTGACCATAAAACCGAGTAATTTTCCTGATCTGACTCCGAAAGTGCACTTTGCGGGATTCAACCTCAACTGATATTTCCGGAGTCTTTTGAATAACTTCAATAAATGTTCTAGATGGTCTTCTTCATCTTGAGACTTGGCGATCATGTCATCCACATATACTTCTATTTCTTTGTGCATCATGTCGTGGAACAAAGCCACCATAGCTCTTTGATAAGTTGCGTCTGCATTCCTTAAACCGAATGGCATAACCTTATAACAATAAGTGCCCCATGGAGTGATGAAGGTTGTTTTTTCCATGTCGTCAGGATCCATTTTGATTTGATTGTAACCAGAGAAACCGTCCATAAAGGAAAACACTGCAAACCGAGTTGTATTATCTACCAAAGTATCAATATGTGGTAGAGGGAAGTCGTCTTTTGGACTGGCTTTGTTTAAATCTCGATAATCCACACACATCCTTACCTTTCCATCTTTCTTTGGTACAGGAACAATGTTGGCTACCCATTCTGGATACTTGGCCACTGCAAGAAAGCCTGCATCAATCTGCTTTTTTACCTCATCTCTGATTTTAAGAGCCATGTCGGGTCTGGTTCTTCTGAGTTTCTGTTTAACCGGAGGGCATTCAGGTCGGAGTGGTAACTTGTGAACCACTATGTCTGTATCCAAACCAGGCATATCCTGATAAGACCAAGCAAACACGTCTACATATTCTCTTAAGAGTTCTTTTAACTGCTGTTTTACTTCTGCCCCTAGGGCTGCCCCAATTTTGACTTCTTTTTTGTCTCCTTCTGTGCCAAGATTAATGACCTCCAAATGTTCTTTGTGTGGTTGAAGCTCTGCATCCTCTTTTTGGGCCAATCTTACCAGTTCATCAGGAATTTCACAGTCCTCATCCTCGTCTCAGCTTGGTAAATTGGTGAATCAAGGCCAGGAGGAGATGCATGGTCACAGGATTCAATGGGGTTATGGTCATCACTGCATGTTTGAAGGGTTTATTTTATTAAAACACACAATCAACAAATGCAACACACATAGAGAAAGAGAAAATTATTTTTGTTTTGGTTTTTTGTATTGCCATTTTTCTTTCAAAGTAAAAGCAAAAGACGGTAAAGAAACAAACACGAGGATTTTTAACAAAATAGTCCATTCTCATTGATATTTTTTTGAAAGCATGGGGCCCTTACAAAACATTCCTATAGCCTTGGGCACGGCTATGGAGATTTTAAAAATAACAAAGAAAAACAACAAATTACTTTAACTCGGGAAAAACTACAGGAACTTCGATAGCCTCCCAGTTGTTCAGAGTAGCTTCGTCATGATACACTAGTGCTTCTATGTCTTCACTTTCAAGATTTCCTTCCACGGCGTTAATTTGAAAACCGCCACTGATAAATATTTCTTGAATAGCCTTTGGCCGGCTGTTGTCATGCCTCGGTTCTTCACTTTGAGTTGGTTCGTAACCCAACCCCTGGCGGTTCGTCTTCGGCTTTACCTCAATGACCTCTCCCCATCCTGCGGGAGTGCCTTCTTCCAGCGTAGCTTTGGCGCCTTGAGCAGATGCGAAAGTTGGACTACTTTTTGCCACCGTCTCCTCTATCATCACTGCGTTTGCTATTTCTAGTGCTTGGAATGATGTCTCTAGGGCATTCTCTTCTGCTTCAATGTACCAGAATGATGAAAGATTACTGACCATTAATTCTTCTTCACCATGAACAATCACCAGCTTATCATTTACCGCAAACTTCATTCTTTGGTGTAGGGTAGAAGTTACCGCCCCTGCTTCATGGATCCAGGGACGTCCCAGTAGGCAGCTATAAGCTGGGTTTATGTCCATCACCTGAAATACAATGTTAAATTCATGGGGTCCCACCAAAATTGGTAATTCTACTTCTCCGATGACCGTCCTCCTCGAACCATCAAAGGCTTTTACAATCAATGAGGTTGGTTTCATCTCTGCCCCGGCATAGGCTAGTCTGGACAGTGACCTTGCGGGTAGCACGTTTAACGAGGATCCTGTGTCGACCAGTACTCGTGCCAAAGTATCTTCCTGGCATTTGATGGATATGTGTAGTGCACGATTGTGATCACGTTTTTCTTTGGGTAACTCGGCGTCGCTGAAACTTAAAGTATTGCACGCCGTGATGTTAGCTACTACTGAATCAAATTGCCCAAGCGAAATATCCTTAGTTACGTGTGCTTGTCTCAATACTTTCTGTAATGCTTCCCTGTGAGCTGGAGAATTTATCAAGAGTGATAAGATTGATATTTTTGATGGCGTCTGATGAAGCTGATCTATCACCTTGTAATCACTTCTTCGGATAATCCTCAAAAACTCATCATTTTCTTCTTCTGTGATTGGAGCTTCTTTTTCTTTGATTACCACAGCAGGAATGACTTCCTTTGGAATAGCTACTGATTCTTTTGGCTGATAGATCCGACCGCTGCGGGTCATCTTGCTAGTGCCGACAATATTGGTCACATCTTTCTGATTATCTGTCTGAACAACCTTTCTCGTTTCCTTGTCTACCACGGTCACATCGTACTTCCATGGAACAGCTTTTGTATTGTCATAATGGAACGGTCTCGGTTTCTGAACTATGATTGGTCGTGGTTGACCAATAGCAGCTTTGTTGAAAACTGGTCTTGCACTCCTGTTAAACACTGGAACTTTCTCTTTTTTCCTGGACAGGTCGAAAACTGGCTCTATTACAAAAACTTCTTCTTTCCTTTCCTTACCACATACTTGTAACATCCCCTCATTTATCAATCTTTGTATATCTTCCTGCATCGCATTACATCTGCTGGAACCTACGGTATATTTTTCACATTTGCTATGAACACTTCCCAACAACCCTGCTTCTGTCAGCTTATCATGCAATGTCTTCAAGGGCGTTCTGATTTTTGACACATCATTGATTACTTCTTCATCTGTCTTTTCAATGGCATTGACCCCTCCGTGGTTTGGCAGTGGGTTACTTTTGACGTTAGGTGGTACATCATCAAAGGACAAGATTTTCTTCTCCATCAACTCTCTTACCAGATGTTTTAAGGCAAAGCAACCTTCTAAGTCATGGCCGGCAGCACCTTCATGGAAAGCACAATGAGCATTTGGGTTATAATGTGGAGATGTGGTATCTGGATTAAGTGGTCTTGTCGTGATCAACCCCTGTTGGACCAAAGATGGATATAACTCAGTGTATGTCATTGGTATTTGTGGAAGTGGAGGTTTTGTTGTTGGCCTCCGGTTCTGGTATTGTTGCCTGGGCTGTGGTACCCTCTGCTGCTGATTTTGTTGAAAGGGCGGAGCGTTGGGCGCTCGTTGATGCCCTTGCTGGTTTTGCTGATACATGGGCGCTGGTCGCCCTGGTTGATAGTTTGAAGTGGAATGGTTGAATGTTGGGGTCACAGCTGCCACATATTGCTGAGGGGCATACTGTACCGGGTACATGGGTCTTTGTTGATGAAACTGTTGAACATAGTTAGGCTGGATTGGCTGGAAGAAACTTTGTTGAGGCGGTTGATATTGCTGATATGGAGGTCTCATGGTACGGATTCTTCTCCCCATTATGGCATTTGTCTCACCTTCTTTCTTCTTGTGAAACCCACTGCTGACCTTCTTAATACTGCTGTTGTTAGAACTGCCGGAGCTGCTGGCTACCTTTCCACTTTTCATCCCTAATTCTACCCTTACTCCCACGGCTACAATGTCTGAAAAACTTGCAGACACACTGCTGATCATTTTCTCATAGAATTCTGGTCTCACTGTGTCAACAAACCAGTCTGTCAGTTCGTTCTCACTTAGGGGTGGCTCTACCTGGGATGCTGTTTCTCTCCACCGCTGAGCGTATTCTTTGAATGACTCTGTGCTTTTCTGGGACATGTTCAACAACTGCCTTCGGTCAGGTACCATATCCATATTATATTTGTAATGTTTCATGAATGCATCTGCCAAATTTTGAAAACTGTGGATTCTGGACTGATCTAGACTTAGATACCATTTTGCTGGAGCTCCTTTCAGACTGTCTTGGAAGCAATGGATCATTAACTTGTCGTCTTCGACGTGTGCTGCCATTCTTCTATAGTACATGATTAAGTGAGTTCGTGGGCAAGTAGCTCCTGAGTACTGATCGAAATTTGGGATTTTGAATTTTGGTGGTATTACTAGTCCAGATACCAAACACATTTCTCTGGCGTCAGTGCCAAAGGTATCATTTCCTTCCATTGCTCGGATCTTTCTCCCTATCGTTTCAACACTCTCCCTCAACCTCTCATGTGATTCATTTTCCTCTTCATACCCTTCGGGTCCTTCGTATACCGGTGGTGGATTATGAAAGATGGGGCGTGCTTGAACCTGAACTGTAGCTGGAGTGTAGGTGGGAATAACTTGTGGAATCTCACCTCCCAAGGGAATTGTCTGTTGAGTGACTCTCGGCGGTGGCACAAAGCCTGGAGGTAACCCATAGGTTGGCACATTGGCAATAGTAACAGCTGTCGGGATTGGTTCTGCAGTGATTTCAGAGACAACGGCGGCTTGAGTGTCCAACATTGCCCGGATGACTTGCAAGGCTTCTTTGATCTGTCCCATGCCTCCTCGGAGCTCTCCGAGTTCATTGTCGATTCTGTTTACATCCAAGTTCTGATCTTCCATCCTTAAGCGAGCTTGGGCTCGTGTGTTGTACTGATGGCGAGGTTTCAGTGTGATTCTGTTGACAAGACAGAGGGATGAGACTTGACTCAGGAACATGTATATGCAATGTTTATGAAATGCGGACATGCAAAATGCAGATTTTAAACATTCAAGGGAATAAAAGCTTCATTTGCGAATATTATAACAATAAATAGGAAAAACAGCCAAATCTTCATTGATAATATCTGGAGAGTTTACAACATCAAACGGGAAATGAAAATACAAGCTTCTACAAAATACGAAAAACAACAACAATAGATTCTAGATTCTTCTGCTGGATGGTCCTTCATCTTCAGACTGATTCTTTCTTCCACCTTGACGTACCAATTCTTGAAGTTCTTCTTTCTCTTGCATAGCCTTGAAATACTTATCTCTCCACATTTTCCCTTCTTTCTCAGCTTTTGCCAAGGCGGCCTTCAACTCTTCTACGAGGGTAGGCTTGGGCGAGTCAGGCTCAAAGCGGGTATAGAACATCTTCATTGCCGCTTCTCTTACCCATGATAGGTAAGATTCTGAAACAGTAACATTGTAGGGGCATAGGGCAGTTACTCCTCTTGTGTGGACATAACGCCAAGCGTACGCGATTCGAGCCCTATAAGCAGGATTCTTCCTTTCCTCCAAGTAAAATTTCCTCAAATAGTCTGGATCTGGTTCATCTTCCATGGGGTGCCCCAACTGTCGACGGGCCAGAATATGATTATAGCTGATGCACCCATTGACGCTGATGAGCGGTACATTAGGGAAATCTCCACAGCTTTGGATCATGGAAATTCCTCCATACATAGGATCAAACCATTTAATGTCTGAGTGTTTGAGCAACAACAGCTTTTCCGTCCATGAGAGTCCATTTTGCTTATCCCAAATGGCTGGAATTTCTGACAAGTGTGAAATAAACCATTTGTGCAGGAGAACGGTGTAACATTCAATTCGTCCAACCCCATAGCGGTTCCTTCGGTGGAGGGTAAAATAAGTGTCGGCCAGCAAGGTGGGTACAGGATTTTTGATCAAGAAAAGATTGATCGCATCTGCGTCCACAAAATCACTAGCAGTTGGGAACAGGAATAGTCCGTAAATAAGCAACACCAGGATGGCTTCAAATGCTTCAGTATTTTGTGACAAGGCATAGCTCTGAGCTTTTTCATATAGGAACATAGCTGAAATTCCGTACAACCCTCCCTTAGCACCCATATGAGATCGCACTTCGTCCAATTCCAAATACGCGGCCTCTGCAACTGCTCTTTCATTAGGAGTCCCCTCCCTTCCAGAAAAGGGACCGGGGGTAACGCCTACCCCCATTAGGGCGGAATACTCCTCCAAAGTTGGTAGCAACTGATAATCTGAAAACGTGAAGCAATGATAGGTTGAATCATAGAATTTCACGAGTGCGGATAACATTTCTTCGTACACTTGAACTTCCAGTAATGACAGCATATTCCCATGTCTTCCTCTGAACGCCTCGGGGTCTTCTACCAAACTTACCAGTTTCTTCAGGTTCTCTAGTCTCGGTCTTCGGAACACAACCTCTTCTCTCTTTCCAGAATCCATCCTATAATATCTGCAAAATAATCTTTTAGTTCCTTGAATCTTTAAAATAACAAGAATGCAACCCTAAATGTAAAAGTTTTATGGAACTCAATTTTACCAAAATATCCTTTCATTTCATTGATTTTTCAAAAAGGGTATTACAAAAAGATTTCAGTACATCTTACAAAAAGCCCTAATATTACAACTCAATATGCTCTTAAAATCCTCTCTCTTCTTGATTCTTCTGAGCTCTTCTTCCACCTGTGCTTTCTCAAGGATGAGTTTGTCTACCATAGCCTTCCAAGGAGTTGATTGATGGTTGGAATAAAATGCATCTTCCTGTGCCTTCCTCTTCTTGCTTGCAACTGCCTCCTCTTCTTTTGATTGAAGTTGTTTGCGGAGTTCCTCGTTCTCTTCCATAGCCACCTGATATTTGTACTTCCAGGATACCTCAGTCTGCTGTGACTTCCTCAGAGCGATCTTCAGCTTTTCTTCCTCAGACATGAAAATCAATGGTTGTTCTTCTATTAATACCATATGCTTTTGTGGAGGATAAGGCATTTTCAACTGAATGACCCTCTTTCGTACCCATTGGAGATAAGGTTCAAAAGAGATGCAGTTAGGTCTTCCCAAGTCCTCTTTTCCTTTCCTGTGTATATGCCCCCATGCTTTGAGAATTTCATCTTTTAATTCTGAAACTCCTGTGAAGAAAATACCTTCTACGTGAGCGCTGCAGGGTTTGTCTTTCAGCGGATAACCAAATTGTCGACGAGCAAGCACAGGGTTATAGCTGATTCCCCCATTTGTACCAAGGAGAGGTACATTCCCGAAGCTTCCACAACTATCAATGATTTTGATCCCATCATAACTACGGCTGTACCAGTCAATATCGGAGTGAGTAAGAGCCATAATCTTTTCAGACCACCATCCTTTGCTCCAAAAAGTATGGGCTTTGGGTAGATGAGAAACGAACCATTTATACAACAACGGAACACAACAGACGATCATTCCTCCTTTGTGAAGATTTCTTTGATGAACAGAGTGGTAAGCATCAGCTAGTAGAGTAGGTACTGGATTCTTCTTCAAGAATATTTTGATGGCATTGAGATCCACAAAGTTGTCAAAGCTCGGAAAAAGAAAGATCCCATAAATAAGTAAGGCTAGAATAGCCTCAAAAGCATCCATACTCAAGTGATCGGCATAATACTGAGCCTTCCCAATCAAGAATTTTGCAGTCAGCCCAAAGATTCCTCCTTTAGTAACCATGTTCTTCTGAATGTCTACCAACCCGATACGTGTGGCTTTAGCAATTTCTTCCTTTTTAGGGTCCTTCTCCATGACGGGAAAAGGAGATGCGTCAAGGATGGGTAACCCAATTAGACAGGAATACTCTTCAAGTGTTGGCACTAACTGATAATCCGAAAATGTGAAGCAGTGATAAAGTGGATCATAGAACTGTAGTAATGTGGAAAGGAGTCCCGAATCCATTTTCTTCCTTGTTTTCAGTAGAGACAACAAATTCCCGTACCTGCTCTTGAATCCTTCTATATCTGTGATCAGAGCGCTCAACCTTTCAATCTCCTCTATATTAGGGCTTTTGTAAGTGTACTTTATAGTTTTCTTTTTTTCGTTGTCCATGATTTTCCTGATATTTTATAAATAACCGACTCTGAGTTCCATAAAACTTTTATGACATGATGTTTATGGATGCATGAATGCACAAACACAGGTAATCACATATTCACAGATTTACACAAGTAAACAGACAAGGTTTCAGGTTTGGAAAATATGAGCAAGGAGTCAAGGTCTACCCTCCCTAAAGGTATGTACTAAGGTTTCCATAACTGCAGAACAAGGTTCTAAAAGAGTTCCTGGAGTCCTCGACCCATCTTTCGGATATTATCAATTTCCCAAATACTTGGTGGTCGATAATATTCTCAAGAGAGTCTCGTCCAAGTGTAGTATCGCGTATCAACTACTTTGGAATTACTTCCTTATAGTCATCGCACTACATCCTAAGAAAGCCATAGTGGGGAAAAAGGTATCTAAAGGTCCTCAGTGTCATGGGCACCTATGTAGAAAGTAACATTGTTTTCACGAATACTCGATCAACAATACTAACTCTCAAAAGGGCCTCCACTGAGTGGTGATTTTCTCAAGTCAGCTTGGTCGGGAATCTACTCCCTATAAGCCTTCTTGAATATATCACCTTCCTATCATAAGTACGCTCGAGCACGGGTGTAGTGCTGTTTCACCATATCAAGTTTCCCAAACCAACAGAGCACAAATATATACAAGTATTCACAGATAGCAATTAGTTAAACAAAATAGGTTGAACCCTCAAAATAAAAGCAAAAGCAAAAAATCCCCAGTGAAGTCGCCATTTCTGTTGCGGTGAAAATTTGATATCAAGCTATTAATTAACTTGACCCGTATTTCTTTTACAACCGGTCTTTAATTTATCCAAAGGATAGGTCTAAAGAAAGAAAGAACCTTTTGCGCGATGTGATAACAACGCTTTAAGAGATTCGGGGATTCGGGGGTTGGTTATATCTAGGGAAGGTATTAGCACCCTAAATATCTGTAGTACTCTACAGGAACCTTTTGCTTAATTATTTGCTAAGTTTGTGAATTATGCACTATGGTTTAAGGATTGGGAATTGAGATAAAATAAATAAAAAGGCCTAAGTGGTTTTCTAAGTTTGCTCGCAAAGGCATCGCACCTTCTGCCTACGTATCCTGACTAGGATAGAATCAGAGCAATCGTAGTTCACCTCACGAGGGGAAAGAACTCTTGATGATGATCAAAGTTCAAAGGGGAACAAACATGACGATGTTTGTGTGGAGTTTGACAAAACTCCCTAAGCTAAATTGAAAAGGGAAAGTAAGAAAATCATGACGATGATTCTTACATAGAGTTGACGAACTCTTTCCTAGGGTTCTAGTTGAAGAACACTCCTAGTATGGGTAGGTTTCTTGGACTTCAAGCAAAGTCTAGAGGTTTCTTAACTAGGGTTAGAGTGACTTAACAAAGTCAAAGGGAAAACGGAGATTTTGGTCCAAGACATTGACAGTCAAGTGGACAGACCTTCCTTTGGAGGAACAGTATTGTCGGCAACTGGACGAAAGCTAACGAGCTTCGTCGCTTGGGGATAAAATAAAATACAAACATTATTCAAACATTCATGGTGACAACCAATACAAAGATTAAAGATGGAAAGCAATGATGACAATCAGAGCAATTGTTTTGGTACGAGAACCGTGACGACAGTTCGCACCTGGAATACCGTTAACAGACAGATGAGATAAACATAAAAATAATTCGAGGTGAAAATTCTAACATGTTGACAAACATATATAGACATGATAACAATCAATTTTCCTGAGAAAACACAAGAGGAAACCTTTTAAATTTCATCTGCAACCAAATAGGGTTAGTACCGTTGACGCGCGGATCGCGCACAATCAAACATGGTGAAAAAATAATCAAACATGGAAAATAAAATTATGACATGAAAGTACACATTAAAATAAACACAATGAAAAAAGAACGGGTGAAAAACGATAAAATATGAGAGAGTTACGAATTTTTGAAGTTTATGTACAAAAAATGAGAAAAAGTGGCAGCAAGGGTTATCACAAGGGATCGAACCCATGCCAAGACTGATACACGCGCGAGTCTCTACAGCTAGGGCGGCTGTTACATCCATTAATCAAATGGAAACCATAAATATACATGCCTTGTTTGGTTCCATGGCTGGGCAAAAATACATAATCAACACAAATACGATTCATACCGTATCTCACTAACCGCTTATCGGATCGAGGCAAATTTTATATGGATCTTGGGTAGAAAAATGAGAGGAAGAGGATGGTGGTGTTAGTTTTTCCAAATTGTTTACCTAGTGAAAAAAACGATAGCTGGTGTGTTTGTGTGCTTTTGAATGCATAATGACATGGATACATAATCGAAACCAAATACGTTTTATACCATATCTCACTAACTGCTCATCGGATCGAGGCAAATTTTATATGAAAATTGGGTAGAAAAATGAGAGGAAGAGGATGGTGGTGTTAGTTTTCTGAAATTATTTGTCTAGTAAAAAAACGATAGCTGGTGTGTGTTATGGTTCATGATTTGCAAAATGCTATGCACAGCTTGATTCCAACATGTTTAATGCCAAGTAAATTCACATACACATCCAATATATGATATATATACAGAAGGAAACAAGTTTAAGACCAGGACATGTAGATATTGGAATGTCATATTCAACTTGCAAATAAACATAAGCATAGATGCATGACAGTATGGTTTTTGAGTTTTAGCTCAAATTGAGTCCAACCAATCATTGAAACATCTTCAACATGTGATTTCAAGTGTGTGCAAGTGAAGATACCAGTTCTGGAACAAGTGTGTGAGATTTTAGTGTGTAAGTTGCATTTGGTACATGTCATGTGTGTGTGATGGTGTGTTTTTTGTGTTCAGTCCAAATCCAGTGTTTTGGTGCATTCAAACATGTCACATATGGTCATATTGATCTGTTATAACACAAAGATTTCAAGGATGATCATTGATTCAAAATTTGGTGTGTGAGTGGCTTTTGTGATTTTCAAACTTATGCCAAAATGTAAAGATAGGCTCTCATGCACAATTAAGCAAAGTAGACATACAAACATACTCAAAATGTATATGCAAACATGTCTAGATGCTAGAATTAAGCTTATAAGGTCCTATGCAAAAAATGAACTTCCACTGATATGAATTGGTTGTGCTATCTGTTTTGACAGCATACTTAGAATGCTGCACAATTCTGGTTTGGTATTGTTACAAACCCATGAGGCTATCCCTAAGTTTGACAGGGCAATATCAATACAAACACAACAACATCAACAAACCAGAATAGTTATGAACCCTATAATTCCCAGCCCCTCAAATATGCATTTAGGTCCAAAACAGTTTTCTCATATTAATTGGAACACAAGGTGTCAAGTGATCTTTCTTAGCAGAATACATAAGGTCTACCATGGTGAGTTTTGCAAACATGGTTTGGGGTGTTCATTGTGATGTGTCAAAAATGATATATTAGTGAAAAGAACAGTTTATGCAGAAAATGGTAGTGTGATTGGCTTGTGTGATTTTGGCATATGAAGCAAAGTGTAAAAAGTAACACCAAGTTCTTAATCTTAACATTAAAGCAAAACACAATTGATGCTTAAACTACCTATGCCAAGATGAAGTTTCAATGCCATATCATGAATGTACAAACCCTGATTTTGATGCAGATGATTATTCAACCAGATTTTGATGCATATGAAAATGAAGATCATTGGCATAATGTTGTTACTTCATTAAAACACAGTTTATTAACAATGATGTTACAAGCAAAATGCAGAGCCAATTAGTCATGTTCATGTTTAAGCACAAACTGCTATACTAACAGCAGACAACAGTGTTCTATTAGAGCTAAATCAAAAACAGCAGCATTGAGCTTTTTGGATTTCTCATGTTAAGACAGCATTTAATGAAACAAAGCAGCATGAAGGTTCAGGTATCAATCAAAAACTTGTGACAAGAAAGTTTGTTATGTTTGCAAGCATGGTGATAAGAACACAATGGAAATGGATGTCATGCTTTGAACCTAATGTAAGATGTTCTATCAAACCATACTTAATTGGTGCTGAAAATTTCACAAACAACACTGCCATGACAGGGTCTCACAGTTGGAGAGAAACTACTCATTTTCTTACCATATGCTTTATGACAGCAAAAGGGGGCAGCAACATTCATTGATAATGAAAGCCAATGTTCAAAGTGCTTTTGATGACAGTAAAATATAACATAGTATGAACTCATACATCATGAATAATTGCTTGAATACATTCACACCAGATCCAATTTTTATCACATACCACATATCATATAAAAAGATCAAGCATTCAAAGATGCACCAATATACTTTTAATGACAAAATTATGAAACATGGTGATAAAGCCAACTAGGAACAGACACATACCTCTTGAAGATCCTTTTGAACAAGTTTAAATAGGTGAGAAAACCAGAGGTGATTGAATCCAAGTTTTTGCTTTGTGCTTTGCTTGAAACTTAAGAAACAAGCCACTTGTGATGCTAAAATGAGATTTATGAGTTTCTGATGATGGATGAAGGTTTGGACAGTTGAGGTATATGGTATTTGAGGTGTTCAAATGATCAAAAGCTCAAGAAGATGTTTGGAGATCAGTTTGGTGTTTTTGATGGATTTTGGTCAAAGTGAGCCAAGTGACATGTTGACTTTTTGATTCCTTGTGATTTTTGGTGGTCTAATGGCTTGTACACCTTCTATATGTTATTTGGAAGGTGTATGGATGATAGTTTGGGTGCTGGAATAGGTAGAGCTTGATGTGGTAGAGATTTCACTTCAAGGCCATTTTTGAGTGTTTTGGTGAACTTTGTGATTTTTGAGAAATTGAAGCAAGATGATGGAATTGTGATGACAGAGGTTATTTGTGGTTTCTATCAGATAAGATGTGTTTGAAATGAGGTGAGGGAGCCCTCCTTTTATAGAGAAAATGATTGAGGTGCTTGCTAGGAAGTCTTGCTTAACCATGAAGCAAACTTGATATTTTCAACCACTTGCCAACTTGCCT
The DNA here is from genome assembly GCA_963859935.3 of Lathyrus sativus. NCBI lineage: Eukaryota > Viridiplantae > Streptophyta > Magnoliopsida > Fabales > Fabaceae > Lathyrus > Lathyrus sativus. The sequence continues at coordinate 689,793,000 of OZ012735.1, forward strand.
TGCTTTTTCTGATATTTGGCTGTCTCCTTAACCCAATGGGCAAGTTTAAATGATGTTTCTACTGATAAATTTCAGCCTAGGTGTTTGGTAGAGTGGCTGGAGCAGAATCACTTTCCACCTCATGCTTGGAAAAGTCAAAAATGACAACTTAGGCAATGAACTTCCAATCTTTAATTCTATGCTATCTCCATGCAATTTCTTTGCTTCAACTTGCTTGAGATGTTCAATATATCAGATAGTATGAGTTTGACAAGTTAGAATTGGCCCACTTGAGTGATAGAGGTGCTTTTGCAAAATTGGTCAATGTGGGACTAGTATGACAAAATACCAACTTTGAACACATGTATCTCTCAGCTCATAACTCACCTTGAGATGTTCTTGTACAATTTAGAAAGCCCTCACATAGTACTAACACTTTCATGTTGGCCAGAAATCTTGATTCTATTTGAAACTAGGTGAAAAACCCCCTTGAAGTTGGCTGATTTTAGCTTTTAAAGTGAAAATAACTTAGATATTTTCTAAGTTATTTTCCCTTCTAGGAATGTTTTTGCTTATATCTCAAAAAATATGCATTTTCTGGTTGTGGACTAGTATGGGACTTTTGTAGGACTTTTCAAGAGCTTTCAAATGAGACTAGAACCAACTTAATTGGATGTGTGGTTAAGGAGATACGGTTTAGCCCTTTTCAAAACCCTAATTTCCCGATTTCTCGATTACTCTCTCATTCTTGATCCAATGATCATGAAAATTTATATGCAAGTCCATTATGACATAAGGAACAACTTTGATTCACAACTTGGATCCCCATTCTCAAAATTTGGGGAGTTGACTTTTCGGTCAACCGTACAATCGATCGGTGTCGATTGAGTCACCCGTTGATATTCTGGACATCCTGAGACTTTGATACTTCTTGAATAGTCTTTAATAGTCTATATGAACTTCATGGACCTCAATCCGACCATTAAAACATCTTCCAACATCAAAGTCAAACCACAGTTGACTTTCCACTAGTTAAAAACCCTAATCGGGGCCTCCTGACTGCACTGTTCTTGATTCTGAAACGATCTCTTCAAATTGACTTCCCATTTGACTTTGATGTTATCTTTGATTTCATTCCATGATTGACTTGGCCCAAATCATTGGTTGATCATTCCTTGATTGTTTTGAATTTGTCGGTGCGAGAACCCTGATTCATCTGTAACTTGACAATAATAACCTTGCACTTGATTTAGGGTTAGATAATGCATGATCATGCTTCTAAAAATGATAATGTAAATCTAAGGGGTCAAAATTTGGGGTACAACAGATTTCTAACGGGTACCCCTCTTCTCTGAACTTCTCTTCCCTTTTATAGGCCTTGCACGGTTTAGAAAGAAATGTTGGTATAACGGTTTTAATTTCTATTCAAATAGAGTTTGATTGCTCTTCAATTCGGTTCTGATCTTGTCTGATGATGTTTTGGTGATGTTTAATGTAATTCCTTTTTCAGCTTATCCTGTTTGATCTTGCTATGGAAATCGTAAACCTCTCTTTTTCCAATTAATTAAGATTATATCTCCTCTCGATTGGTACTGAATGAGAGTTAATATTTGTGCCCAATAATTAACTGTAGGTGACAAATCGATACCCAATGAAGGATGGAGTCATTTTGTCCTTGACCGATCTTGTAGACAAGGTGGTAAATCACTTTCTTTCTTAAGGCAACATGTTCTCATCCTGTTTTGGAATGCATTAAAAACCTGTATCTCAACCCAAACTGTTATCCCTGCCCTTTATCAATCTGACGGTGAAATGGTGTGAACTTGCAGGAATCATAAGAGGCGTGCTCTCAATGTTCTTCCAAAACCGTATAGGTCATGCTGAATGCATTGAAGCAGCCTAGGGTACACGACTCATGTCATTCATCTACTTCTGTTATAACCTCCTTCTAGGATTCTGCAATGGATTAACTTGTTGTGTGCTGATTTGCAGGCTGCTGGAGCTTTATGCGACCTATTGGTGGTCGTTTTGGGAAGTTCAACAAATGTCGTTATCTCTTGCTTGACAGGTTGATTGTGATCCTATTTTCAGCTTTTATGGAACTAAACGCTTGGCAGATTCTCCGTCCTTCAACGAGGAGGCTTGGTGAGTCTAAGACAACATTCTGGAAGATGTGTTCTTCATCAAAATATAGTCTTTACGTCAAACACAGACTTCATCGATTCTCTTCTGTAACGGTGCCATGGGATCTTTCCTTAAAAGTATGATAGTTTCCATATGGTTGTAGGAGTTGATGAGGAGGCATTACTAATAAATCTGATGTAGCCTGAGAACAATGAGTGGTCTTCGTCGCACGATTGCCTGGAGGCTTCAATGTTGTTGATAACATCATTCCCGTCAAAATTGACAACTCCGATTGAGAGGTAGAAGTCTTGACCTCCTTAATTAAAATCCCTTTAATTGTTGTTTGGAGTGGCTTTACTAGTCTGTTCACGATGTGATTTTCAGTTTTAACATTGCCTTATGATTGCAGGCTGTTGGGGCTGAAGTCAAGGACGGGCGCCCCAAATTTTGGACGCCTTTCGATTTCTTGCGGGGACATCCTATGCTGTTAGGTTCTTGAAAAATTATGATAGATGGTAACCGTAACAGCTTGACAAAGTGTGCTCCTTCCAATGAGCTGGTAATTCTGTCAAGAGCTAAAGATTCCAGTCGGTGCACAGAATGTTGTGTAGGCTCCAAAAAACTGCTTTTCAAGTGGCAATGAACAGTGGGAAACCTTTTATTAAAACTCGATTTCGGCAGGAGTTTATCGCTTTTCCAACAAGCTCGCACAAGGGATCAATGCGTGTTGCTGCTAGTTGCTTGGGTTATGATGATTCGGATTTGTGTTGATAATTTGTGAGTCATTATGAGTGGTTCGTTCATGATTCTTGGTAATCATCTTTTTCTGGTTTTGGATTAGTAAGTCTCCTTTTGATTTTATGCAGGGAAATGGTTTGCTTTCCAAATCACAAGGTTGGTAACTCAGTGAATAACTTCCAATCCCAGTCCTCAAAACCTTAAGCCTTTCAGGGGAATTAAGAGCAAAACATCCTCTTCAAAATAAACGACATCAGAGCATCTGCGGTAGCCGCTTTATCGGTGTCGTTCTCGATATCTCTGTACTCCACATTCATTTAATATCCAGCTTTATAGTCAGTCAACAAGAGGGCTCAAAAGGGTGTCAAACTGACTGGACAATGTGATATTGGAACAAGAGTACGGGTCAATCATAAGCCAAGGCTATGCTGAGTTTGACTTTGAAATAGAAACGAGTCCATGCTCAGGAATTTATTTAATCTAATAGTGTAATATTGAGAACAAGGAGAAGAGAATTATAATCCGTGAGGTGGGAAAGTGTTTGTAGCTCAAGCTGTGACTTCTGACTTTCTTGAGTTAAATTGTTTATTGTATTAGCCTTGTACGCATGCATTTCCAAATTAATCTTGGCTTGTAATTTAAACCCCTGCTGGTAGTTTACATGTAATCACTTAAACTTTATATCAGAATGCCTTAGTTGAAAATGTCAAGTGAGTTTGTAACTTCTGTGCCGACTCTTTCACTTCAATTTTGAATAATCCAAACTCTTTTGGTTTTGAATAAATCTTAACTCGTGTTATTGGTGTTTTAACACACAATCTTTGCAACTTGAATCTCTATAGCTTGAAGCGATGAATTCCCTATTGTGGAATTTGAATAACTTCATGTGTCCTTGTACGAACTTAGAGATGGGAAACATGACGCTTGATTAGATTTCAAACACTACCTGGAATTTGCAATGGATTTTACGTTTTTATTGTAACCCAAATGAACCAGGCCTCGACTTCAAACATTCGTGGAAGAAAATAGTGAATCAATTTGTTTGTAAAGGAGATGATCCTCGAATCCTATTTTAGGATCTCCTTGATTCCAAATTTTGTCCGAACCTTATCATTTTCACGCATGATGCTCTTGAACTAACTAACAAGATAATCATGAATCTCTTCCCAGAAACAAGATTTGAGAAGCCCCATAATCCTCCTTGGAAAATACCCTAAAGCTTTTAAGAAATTTTGAAGAAAAATGATCGGTAGAAAGTCTCGAGGCCCCCTTTTAAGTCAGAATCTGTTATTCACGTCTTGAAATGCTTGAATGTGAGAGTCCATACTTGGAACTACTGCACCTGCACAAACTGGTTATTGGTGATAAACACACACAAAAGCATAGGGATAAAATGTAAGAAAAACAATGAGGCGGAATCTTAAGGTCAAAAATTAGGGTGCGACAGGTGCCCCTATTTAAGTTTCTTCTATCCGGAGATATGGAGACAGAAATCTCCGTCTCGACGAGATAGGAGGGACTTAAATATAAACATTGCACGAATTTTTGGCCTTGAGAAGCCACCGAATGCAAATGATATGCAATGATATGAAAATGCAAGACAGACAGTCTTGTGAGGAAAAGATATCACAGGGGATGAACTGGACACATCATGCTAGACAAAGGAGCAACAGACTCGACGAGGCGAGACTCCACGGGAACAGGAAATAACCACCAATGGGGAATCTCCCACATACACCAAGGATATGGCAATTTAAACAACAGGTGAGAAATTTGTAATCGAAGGGTAGCTTATTACCAACATGGAGCAATCCAGACGGCGGTAAGAACCAAAGTGACTTTTTTGAATAATTCAGTTTTGTTTCGTATTCTTTTTCTTCTTTTCTTCTTTTTTATTTTTTCTATTGAAATCCAACTGGAAATAGTAAAATGTATAACCTCCCCGAGCGTCATGGTATGGGAACCATGAGCTGGTCTCAGTCTCTGATGTAGAACCTCCCCGAGCGTCATGGTATGGGAACCATGAGCTGGTCTCAGTCTCTGCCCGAAATGATGAAAACTCGTGAGAGCATCTTCACAGGGGATTGAAAATTTTGTAGATTGTAGAATCATTATAGTTGTAGATGTAATTGTAGATTTTTGGCTGTAAGCCATAATGTACTGGAGGTTGCAAAACTTCACCGGGGATCTTCAGGAGAGATGTGAGCCGGTTGAATTGTAAAAGTATGTCTTCTCAAATAAAGAGAGACTAATGTGATAAGCTTCCTCGACTTCTCTGGGGAGATGTCGCTTGATGGAAATAAACTTGTGTGATGAACTCGCTGGGGAATACATTCCTGAGGAGCATCCTAGCTGTTGCAAAAAATGTGTGAATTCTCAAATAAATAGAAATATCTGTAAGGTTTTCCATTTACCAAGTCGATAATCACCTGGGATAGACAAACCGTCTTGAGGAGAATGCCCTTTGTCATCTTGATAAAACTTCCTTGTGAGTTGCTCAAACGAAGAGCTGCTTGCAATTCAGATATAGATTGTTGAGAAGATCTTGTAATATTGTTGAAGAAGTACTTTATCTTCCATGGTGATCTTCATAAAGATTCTCTCAGGGAGCCAAGTGCAAAATAAATGCACACTTAATCCAAGTTTGGAAAGTCTAGAGATATCCAAAATGTGATTGTCAAGGACCGAAATTCAATTCAGGAAATAACTGAAGAGAAACTGTCAAGCAAGACTCGACCATTGAGATATGAACCCAAATGGGATTATACTAAAACAACCGTCTTCCACGAGGATCGAACTCTGTGGGGAAATAGAAGTATGGCGCTTTTTTTGCCTAAAGCTAACAACTCTAATTGGAAGGAGATGACGCGCCTAGTCACTTGGGGATAAACACAACCAAGATGACAGAACAAACAAGCACAAAGATGAAAAATGCACATGCCATTCTACCTATCTATATGTTATGTGTATGCTTATGCTGAAAAAACAAACGAGGAAAAGCATCTGGAGATGAAAACATCTCGGAACAAACATCTGACCAATCTTCAAAGATAGAAGTATCATTGGGGATAGGCGGGGAACCAAATATGGGATCACAATCCTGCTTCGAGGCTTCAAAAACTTCCCTTAGGGAATAGAGAACATTCCACTTGGGGATATAACATCTTGATAAATCTTGATTATCCTGTTGAAGATGAGAATAAAGATCTACTAGGAGTGGATCTAACTCATAATGGAGGAATTCCATGGATAAAATAAATATCCATTTCACTGGAGAGATTACTATTGGCGTAGATGGAGATATCCAAACCGAGGTTTCACAGGGGATAAAATGAATATCCACTTCAAATGAAGAAACCTGGGTTAACAAAGTTGTTGAACGTGTTGTAGTCGAAACTCCAATGGGGATGAAATAAACATCCGCTTTGCTGGGGAAAACTGGCGTTATAGAAGATCCACTGAGGAGTAAAACACGTCCACTTCACTGGGAATGTGAAGTTTTAAGAAGATTCACTGAGGATTAAAATAGTATCCACTTCATTGGGGAAGTGAAGTTTGAGCAAATCATTGGGAATTCTTGCATCGAAAAGCTTCATCGGAGAAGTGTCATGACCATCGGAAGTAAAGTTTACCGGGTACATGAATGAAGAATGTTGTAAGAACAAAGTAACTCGTCTTGATGAACTACGTAATGGTAGTCGCCCTTTTGAATAATAGTTTGTTGTAAATGGATAAGATAATCTTCATGTCTCAATTGCCCCAAGTCATATGGTTCATGAGGAAAAGTCATCCTAAGAGGATTTTATAGAAAACGTGGTGATCAAATGCCCCATGTTTTCAAACTCTTGTAGAGATTCGTCGAATCTCGACGTAACTGGCTCTGATTGATGGTATTATGACTGACTCTAATAGATCTTCAGTAAGTCAGACTTGCACAGAACAAAACTCTTGGAAATAACTTGCCCCGGGTCAGCAGAGTCTTCAAATTTCAAATAGAACAAGCCTGATGTTGATGCTCGCATGTAAACCTTCTATGACATCGGCAAAACCAACACGTATGAAATGTTAATTCTGAAGCTGTTAATACAACACACGTTTATCTTGAAGTTTTGAAAAAAAGATATCACAATAACTTGTGACCGAAATCACTAGTTAGGATATACATTTGTTTTATAAAGCCAATCATCAAATTGAGCATAGCTCATAGGAGTCAGGAAACGTTATCTCACTGAGTATGCTTTCGAACTAAACCATACTTCAATTAGGACTTTGAGGTTATATTGTAGTCTAGTTTACGATTTGTAAAACAAAGGGGTAAAGGTCAAAGTATATTTGTACCCAACCATTTTCGGAGGTTCACTATTTTTGAAAGTTGAGTGTTCAATCAACCTGATTGAAAATTGCCTGCCCCAGGTTAAAATGAGGTTGGAAAGGGTTAAAAAAGGATTTAACTGCTTTATATGTCTAGTGTTTAGGAGGTTTGAAAGAATGCCTTACATCATCAGTAGGGTTATATTCAAAAGCAATACAACAGGAGACTTTGCGTTTTTACTTCGTCATCCTCCTTCCAATTCTTTCTCAAAGTGAGAAAAAAATGGATTAAGTTGGCATTATAAGTTGTATATATAAAAAATTTTGAGTGACCACGAATGGGTTTCTTCAAGACAAACATTTATTGCACTACTTATTCAAAATAACATGTTCTTACATGCCAATTATGCTTTTAATCAGAGAAACGGAAAGTACATATAAGCAAACAGGATAAATAGCTGATGAACCCTTCTCAGTATTTTCTGGAATTTTCGCTTATATCAACGTAACGAGGTTCTATTCACGACTGGGCTTCCTCCTTTGAAAGTCAGCACTTCATCATCTATCATTTCTTTGAACTTTCTCTTGGAAAACTTTGCATTCCTCAATTGAATGCCCCAACACTCCATCATGAAATTCACAGCTGGCGTTCGGGTTGAACCACGGTGGGCGAGACTTCATGATTCTAGTATTTCTGGGTGTCATCACCGAGTTTCGGATGAAATAAGACCATAGTTGACTGTAAGTCATTGGGATAAGATCAAACCAGCGAGTTTCTTCTTTTGGAATACCCAGAGGTGTCTTTTGATTCTGAATCCGTCTTCCAACTTGTCGATTCTGATGTTGATCTGAAGATATCATCCTTCGCTTCTGAGGTAGTCGTCGTTTGCGTTGAGCAGGCGCCACATACTGATGTTGAGGATAAGGTACTGGAACTGGATCTGGCAGGATTGAATTAACATCAACGCTTCTTTCCTCTAGGGAATTATCAACTGAAATTTCCTCATTAGTTTGGCTATTCGAATTATCCTGAATTCTTCCACTTTTGAGTGCATTCTTGACGTTTACTCCAACTTCTACAATTTTGGAGAAATCTAACGGAACAACGCCTACCACCCTATCATAATAAGATTCTGACAACGTTCTTAGAAACATCTTGCTTAATTCTTTCTCTGGAAGGGGTGGATAGACTTGAGCTGCTAACTCCTTCCATCGTTGAGCATATTCCCTGAAAGATTCATCGTCATTCTTACTCATGTTCATCAATTGATCACTGTCTGGAGCTATATCCAAATTATAATTGTATTGCTTCACGAAAGCATCAGCTAAATCTCTCCAAGATTGAATACAATTCCTTTGTAGCTTCATATACCATATCAAGGATGCCCCAGATAAGCTTTCTTGAAAGCAGTGAATCATCAATTCGTCATCGCCAACATAAGCAACCATCTTTCGACAAAACATCGTCAAATGGTATCTTGGACAACTAAACCCTTGTAAACTTCAAAGACAGGCATCTTGAACTAAACACAGGTCATGAGAATCAAGATCAAATGCATTAGCTCCTTTCATCATTTTCAATTGTCCTTTAAGATCACAAAATTCTTTCTCCATTGTTATAAATCTAGGATTGTACATCTTTTTATCAATACGAACATTCTGAAGATTAGGTATGGGCTGTGGAAACTCTTTCATCAATTTGAACAACGAGATTATCTTGTACAGGCTGCGATTGCGTAGGAACACCCACTTGTTGAACATTGTCATTAGAAGGAAGATCAAATAACAGATTAGTCCTCACTCTGAAACTAGTCATGGGATCCATATCTTACGTACTCTTTGCTATTCTTCAATAGTACTTCAAGCTTGGTCAAATGGTCGAGATGTCAGCTGACGAGACAAAGACGGAAAGCCGAATGAGGACGCAACGGAGAAGAGACACATGCAAATGCCAAATGCAGGATGCTATGCAAGAATGCAGAAATGAAAGGTTTCATGGAACTCAATTTCTTATAAACGTTACAGAATACCAAAGAAAAATTCATTTATTATTTTTTTGATATCGATTACAAGTGAATATTCTCATAAGAGTCCTAACATAATAGCTAAATAAAAGCTAATAAAGCCCTAAGGAAGTCCTTCATCGTGCTTGTTGATATACTCCTCCACTTGGATCTTCTTGAAGATAAGTGGTCCATAATCGTCTTCTAAGGAGTAATGTGATAGAGGAAAATAAATACTCTATCTTTTGTTGGAAAAATAAGGAAGGAAGCTCTTGTTTACTTGGATCTTCAATATTGATGAAAGTCTTTTGAAACTTCATTTGATCCTTAACAATAAAGGGAAGCCTCTTGTATTTGCTTTCTGAGTTTTCTTGATTCTTCAATTAGTGTCCCTAACATTCTTAGGTTATCCGAGTTAGGACTCTTAAAAGAATATTTCAAAATATTTTTTTTGTAATCCCTATTGGTTCTATAATGTTTATAAATAAACTCGGGATTCCATGAAACCGATGTAATATGATGCTTTATGGATGCAACAAACACAGGTAAGCACATAGAGACATAAGGATAAACAAACAAGGGAGACCCTAGGTTTGCAACGAGCATGGAGCAAAGGTATACCCATTCCAAAGGATGTGGACTAAAGGTTGATTGTACCTGCAGAACAAGGTTCTAAGAAGGTTCCCAAAGTCATTAGTCCATCTTTTGGATATTATCAACTTCCCAAGTACTTGGTGATTAATAATATTCTCAAGAGAACCTCTTTTGAGTGTAGCATCACGTAGCACTATTTCGGGGGTACTCCCTCATAGTCCTGCACTACATCCTAATAAAGGCCAAAGTGGGGTTAAGGTAACTACGGTCCTCAATATCATAGGCTCCAACATCGAATATAGTGCATGTTTTCACGATTAAGAACTCGTTCAACAATACAACTTTCGAGAGTGTCTCAATTGAGCGTGATTTTCAAGTTAGTTTGGTCGGGATTCCACCCCCTATAAGCCTCGTCGAACATATCACTATCCTATCTTAAGTTCACTCAAGTCCGGGTGTAGGACTTTGTCTCACCACTCAAGAGTGTCAACCCAAAGGCAATAAACAAACAAGTAAACAAGTAAACAATTAAGCAAATATAAGCAAATATAAACAACCATAAAAAGCAAGTTAGGGAAACCCACTGAGAGTCCCCAGTGAAATCGCCATTTCTGTCGCGGTGAAATTTGGATACCAAATTATTGATTAGTTTGAATCTTTAATTCATTTTGCAACCGAACTTTGATTTGTCCAAAGGAAGGGATAAAGATCAAAATTCCCACAATGCAATGCAAATGCAAGCTAGAGAGTTATAGGTTCGTGGGTTGGTTAAACTTAAGGAATGTGCTAGCATCCTAAGTTTCTGTAGTACTCTACAGGAACCTCTTGTTTTAATGTTTGTTTTATTGCTAAGGTTTATCTGCTTAAGGGTTAGAAGACCTAGGGGTTTATTTCTAAGTATACTCGATAAGATATCGCATCTTATGCCTACATATCCTTATGGGAGTGGAATCAGAGTATCTGTAGTTCCCCTAAAGAGTTTGAGGAGTTCTTTGACTGTGGTCAAAGTTCCTATGGGTTTAGGGTAGTTGATTGATTGATTTTAGGAGAAAAGATGAGTTGTCATTTTAAGGGAGATTACTTGATTTAACCGCCACAACGTTGTAGGAAAATTGGTTATGTTGTTATGGGGTAGAAGTTTTATCCCACTTAAGATGATTAACATCTTATTCTCTAATGTGTTTGAATATGTTGTTTGATTGAGTTGAATTGTTTATTCTAAGTTGTAAAGATAAAAGATCCTTCCTATGGGGTAGGATCTAACCTAGAAGATCGACTTGAATGGGATCAAGGATCATGGGGAAATGATGCAAATGGGATGCATACGCGCAAGTTTTACGTTACGTGCAAGTTCTTCCTTTGGACGGAATGCAATGCGATAAAGTAAATGCGGTAAATGTAAATAGCGGTAATAAAGGGCAGATAAATAAAACCATACACAAACGCATGAAAGCGCTAAAGTGTGTGAATTTTGAATGTGCGAATGGAATCGTAAGCGTGCACGATTAATTGAGTTTTACGAAGTTGGTTGATTTTAAGGCGAGTTGATTAATTTTAGGCGGGATTGATTTAATTTTAGAGGAGAGATGATTTCGCGAGAAGTGTTGAATTAATTATTTTTTAGGAAAGGCTTATTTAATTTTATTAGTTTTAGTTTTAAATAAAAGTGGCGTGAATTGATTTTTTTTAACGAGGAAAAGAAAAGGGGATACCTTAGTGCGACTAAATTGGATTATGAAGTTTAAAACAAATTTCTAGGTTTTAGAAAATAAAGATTTGTTATTAGATAAATACCCAATTGGTTATTATTATTAAATAAATAATTAAGTTGAAATAAGTTTTCAGTTATTATTACTAAATAAATACAAATTATGAGTTAAGGGAAAAAGATTTTTATTGAACCAATTACATTATTATTAAATAAAACTTATTGAGTTGATGGGATTAAAAGTACCTTGAGTTTTTTTTTAAGAAGGGTAAGTTAATTAAATAGAAAAAGAATTGATTAAGTAGATAAGCTAAATAGAAAATATTCTATAAATTAGTTTTAAACAAAAGGTGATTAAAGTTATTAATTAAATTGGTAAATAAAAGATTAGAATAAAAATAAATTGATTAATTAAGGTTAATGATTAATTAATGGTTAAGTTGAAGTTAAACGGTTAATTAGGGGGGAGATTAAGAGTTAGTTGGGAAGGGGCGTGTGATCTGGTATGGTAGACTCGCGAAGGCTTATGGTGAGCATGCGTTATGGAGCGTACGATAGGATCCATTGGAGATCCGTGGTGATGTGTGTGAGGGTGTATGGTAACCGTGTGTGGGTGCATATATGTGATTACAGCAAAACCAAATCAAACGGAAAGAAAACTTAGAACCCTAATTCACAAATTCCCAAATCCTTCTCTCCGTCGATCTTCCTCTTCCGCTTCTCCCTCTCTCGATTATTCTTCACTCTTTGAATCTTTCTCGCGAAAATTCCTTCTTCTTTTCTCGTTTTGATCTCCATTATTCTTTCCTCGATCCACCTTCCGTTTTCGTCGTCTTCCTGATCATTCTTCCAATTTTCCTAGAAATAAACAACAACAACAAATCAGTTTCAAAATCAATAATAATAACAATATACTCACAATAAGACGGGTTTCCTACAAGGCTTCGATGGCGGTTGAGGGGTGAGTGGAAGGAGGTTCACGACGGCGTGAGTTTGAAGTTCTGGGTGCGAATCCGGCGGCGAGGACGATTTGCGGTTGACGGCGGCGATCTGGGCTTGCAGAGGCGATGAAGATAAGTGTTCTTTCCCTCTATTTCGTATTTTAGTTTTCTTTGAATTTGGGATGTCTGTGTATTCTGAGAATGGCTATGTTTGATTTGAATCTCGTGAATTTGTTCTATTGTTGTGAATTTGTGTGAATATTGCTTTGAGTTTGCATGGATTTCTAACGGGCACCTCTCTTCTCTGAACTTCTCTTCCCTTTTATAGGCCTTGCACGGTTTGGAAAGAAACGCTGGTATAACGGATTTAATTTCTATTCAAATAGAGTTTGATTTCTCTTCAATTCGGTTCTGATCTTGTCTGATGATGTTTTTGTGATGTTTAATGTAATTCCTTTTTCAGCTTATCCTGTTTGATCTTGCTATGGAAATGGTAAACCTCTCTTTTTCCAATTAATTAAGATTATATCTCCTCTCGATTGGTACTGACTGAGAGTTAATATTTGTGCCCAATAATTAACTGTAGGTGACAAATCGATACCCAATGAAGGATGGAGTCATTTTGTTCTTGACCGATCTTGTAGACAAGGTGGTAAATCACTTTCATTTATAAGGCAACATGTTCTCATCCTGTTTTGGAATGCATTAAAAATCTGTATCTCAACCCAAACTGTTATCCCTACCCTTTATCAATCTGACGGTGAAATGGTGTGAACTTGCAGGAATCATAAGAGGCGTGCTCTCAATGTTCTTCCAAAACCGTATAGGTCATGCTGAATGCATTGAAGCAGCCTAGGGTACACGACTCATGCCATTCATCTACTTCTGTTATAACCTCCTTCTAGGATTCTGCGATGGATTAACTTGTTGTGTGCTGATTTGCAGGCTGTTGGAGCTTTATGCAACCTGTTGGTGGTTGTTTTGGGAAGTTCAACAAATGTCATTATCTCTTGCTTGACAGGTTGATTGTGATCCTATTTTCAGCTTTTATGGAACTAAATGCTTGGCAGATTCTCTGTCCTTCAACGAGGAGGCTTGGTGAGTCTAAGACAACGTTCTGGAAGACGTGTTCTTCATCAAAATATAGTCTTTACGTCAAACACAGACTTCATCGATTCTCTTCTGTAACGCTGACGTGGGATCTTTCCTTAAAAGTATGATAGTTTCCATGTGGTTGTAGGAGTTGATGAGGAGGCGTTACTAATAAATCTGATGCAGCCTGTGAACAACGAGTGGTCTTCGTCGCACGATTGCCTGGAGGCTTCAATGTTGTTGATAACATCATTCCCGTCAAAATTGACAACTCCGATTGAGAGGTAGAAGTCTTGACCTCCTTAATTAAAATCCCCTTAATTGTTGTTTGGAGTGGCTTTACTAGTCTGTTCATGATGTGATTTTCAGTTTTAACATTGCCTTATGATTGCAGGCTGTTGGGGCTGAAGTCAAGGACGGGGGCCCCAAATTTTGGACGCCTTTCGATTTCTTGCGGGGACATCCTATGCTGTTAGGTTCTTGAAAAATTCTGATAGATGGTAACCGTAACAGCTTGACAAAGTGTGCTCCTTCCAATGAGCTGGTAATTCTGTCAAGAGCTAAAGATTCCAGTCGGTGCCCAGAATGTTGTGTAGGCTCCAAAAAACTGTTTTTTAGGTGGCAATGAACAGTGGGAATCCCTTTATCAAAACTCGATTTCGGCTGGAGTTTATCGTTTTTCCAACAAGCTCGCACAGGGGATCAATGCGTGTTGCTGCTAGTTGCTTGGCTTATGATGATTCGGATTTGTGCTGATAATTTGTGAGTCATTATGAGTGGTTCATTCATGATTCTTGGTAATCATCTTTTTCTGGTTTTGGATTAGTAAGTCTCCTTTTGATTTTATGCAGGGAAATGGTTTGCTTTCCAAATCACAAGGTTGGTAACTCAGTGAATAACTTCCAATCCCATTCCTCAAAACCTTAAGCCTTTCAGGGGAATTAAGAGCAAAACATCCTCTTCAAAATAAACGACATCAGAGCATCTGCGGTAGCCGCTTTATCGGTGCCGTTCTCGATATCTCTATGCTCCACATTCATTTAATATCCAGCTTTATAGTCATTCAACATGAGGGCTCAAAAGGGTGTCAAACTGACTGGACGATGCGATATTGGAACAAGAATACGGGTCAATCATAAGCCAAGGCTATGCTGAGTTTGACTTTGGAATAGAAATTAGTCCATGCTCAGGAATTTATTTAATCTAATAGTGTAATATTGAGAACAAGGAGAAGAGAATTATAATCCGTGAGGTGGGAAAATGTTTGTAGCTCAAGTTGTGACTTCTGACTTTCTTGAGTTAAATTGTTTATTGTATTAGCCTTGTATGCATGCATTTCCAAATTAATCTTGGCTTGTAATTTAAACCCTTGCTGGTAGTTTACATGTAATCACTTAAACTTTGTATCAGAATGCCTTAGTTGAAAATGTCAAGTGAGTTTGTAACTTCCGTGCCGACTCTTTCACTTCAGTTTTGAATAATCCAAACTCTTTTGGTTTTGAATAAATCTTAACTCGTGTTATTGGTGTTTTAACACGCAATCTTTGCAACTTGAATCTCTATAGCTTGAAGCGATGAATTCCCTATTGTGGAATTTGAATAACTTCATGTGTCCTTGTACGAACTTAGAGATGGGAAACATGACGCTTGATTAGATTTCAAACACTACCCGGAGTTTGCAATGGATTTTACGTTTTTATTGTAACCCAAATGAACCAGGCCTCGACTTCAAACATTTGTGGAAGAAAACAGTGAATCAATTTGTTTGTAAAGGACATGATCCTTGAATCCTATTTTAGGAACTCCTTGATTCCAAATTTTGTCCGAACCTTGTCCAAATTTTGTAAGAAAAACAATGAGGCAGAATCTTAAGGTCAAAAATTAGGGTGCGATAGAGACATTTTGGTTTACTTTCCAATTTGGCATTCCCCACAAATTTTTCCTTCCTCTATCTTGAGCTTGGGAATTCCTCTAATTGCTTCTACTGAAACAATTTTTTTCATTCCTCTTAGATGCAAATGACCAAGTTTCTGGTGCCATAGTTGAATTTCATCTTCTTTAGATGGTAGACATGTAAGAGAACTCTTTGTTGAAAGGAGTGTGCATAAGTAACAATTGTCTTTAGATCTGACTCCTCTCATCAAAACTTCATCCTTCTCATTTGTGACCCTACATTCAGACTTAGTGAAGTTGACCTTCAATCCCTGGTCACATAACTAATTAATACTTATCAAGTTGTCCGTTAATCATTTCACCATAAGCAAATTTTCAAGACTATGAGATCTTGCACAAGATAGTTTTCCAATTCCTTGAATTTATCCTTTTGCACCATCCTCAAAAGTGACATAACTAGTAGAGTGTGATCGAATGTTGACCAGAAAGTTCTCTATTCTGGTCACGTGTCTAGAACACCCACTATCAAAATACTAATCTTCTTTAGCAAAAGCTCTGAGAGAGGTATGAGCAATAAGAGATTTGACAGTCTCTTTGGGAACCCACCTCTTGGTATTTTGCACAACCTTATGACTAACCTTAGGTTGAGAAAAAGACCTAGGATATCCATGCAGTTTGAAACATAAAGGTTTGATATGACCAAACCTACTACAATAATGACACTTCAACTGCTGGGCCTTGCTACCCTTTTTGCTAATCTGATGTCTGCCTTGATGTTGATACACTTGGTTTAACATCCTTGAATTTTTTACCCTCCTGGAACCTGGTTTTGTATTCTTAAGGTCTCCTTTCAGGAACTGATTATTAAACCCTATGCCTTTTAGGTCACCAACTCTTTGTCCAACTTGAAGGATTTCATCTAACGTGTTAGAACCATTATTCAACATTCTTATAGACTTGTCATATTTTCAAGCTTGAAGGTCAATAAGGTTACCTCATCCTGCAGACTATAGAATTTAGAGATGCAATCTTCCTTCTCATACTGTTGTTGAGCAATAATTTATTGTTGTTTCTCACTCTTAGTGCACATATTTTTATAGGAAATAGCCAATTCAGCATAAGAAGTCTTTCCATCACTGAACTCTACATCAGATGCCCATCTTCTAGTCAAAGCAGTTACACATTTTGTTGTTTCACCATCACTTTCACTTTCTTCTTCAGGCCACAAAGCTGCCAATCCCTTATATTTGTTTCTTCAGATAAGTGGGACACTCTGCTTTAAAGTGTACAAATCCTTCACACTAATGACATTTTACCCCTATATTATGGTTAGTGTTTTCTTCAGCTCTTGCTTTTCCTTGAGGATTATTGCTGGAGTAAAAACTGATGTTCTAGACATTAGGTTTTAACTTCCTCTCCATTCTTCTCAGCACTTGATTGAACTGTCTTCCTAGTAACACAATGGCATTTGTCATCCATTCGTTTGTGCCAAGACCACTTTCTTCCACTTCATCTTTTGAATTTGAAACAAAGGCAATGCTTTTGTTCTTTTTCTCAGTTCTATCACTTAAGGTTATTTCAAATGTTTGAAGTGAGCTAACTAACTCATCAACCCTCATACTGCTGATGTTTTGGGCTTCCTCTATGGCAGTGACCTTCATGTCAAACTTCTTAGGAAGACACCTAAGAATCTTCCTCACCAACTTCTCTTATGATTTCTTTTCCCCCAATGCACTAAAGGAATTAGCTATTTCAAGTATATTCATGTGAAAGTCATGAATACTTTCATCTTCTCTCATCTTCATATTGTTAAATTTAGTGGTGAGAAGCCGAAGTCTAGATATCTTCACCTTAGATGTTCCTTCATGAGCCATCTTGAGAATTTCCCGAGCATCCTTATCCAAATACAAGTATTGATAGACCTAAACATGTTATTATCAACTCCATTGAATAAAGCATTCAAGGCTTTGGAGTTTCCAAGAGCATTCTCATCTTCCACCTTGGTCCAATCCTCTTCTGGCTTCAAGGTTTCTTTTCTGTCCTTATCCTTTATCAGATGGTGTTCCCAACCTTTGATCTTAATCTTCCAAGTTTTGCTATCCATAGATTTTAGAAAAGCCATTGTACGTGCCTTCCAATAGTCATAATTAGTGCCATCCAAGACTGGAGGCCTATTAATATCTCATCCTCCTTCCTTATCCATAGTACCAGAATACAAACTCCCTAGAGCTCACCCAAAAACAGAATAGGGTGACTTGCTCTGATGCCAATTGAAATTCTGGGACGCAGATACTAGATGTCGAGACAGATGTCACAACACTAGGATCAACAACTTTATCACACAAGAGAAAGATGCAGAAATTTAAAAATAGGAGTAAAAATAAATATCAGAGTTGTTAACCCAGTTTGGTGAAACTCACATACATCTGAGGGCTACCAAGCCAGGAAGGAAATCCACTATGATAGTATTAATTCAAAGCTAAACTCCTCCGTTTACAACTTCTCGCCTAATTACTACCTTGTGCTACTTCTACCTAGAAATCACCATCTAGATATGAGATCTCCTTCCTTATCCATAGTACCAGAATACAAACTCCCTGGAGCTCACCCAAAAACAGAATAGGGTGACTTGCTCTGATGCCAATTGAAATTCTGGGACGCAGATACTAGATGTCGAGACAGATGTCACAACACTAGGATCAACAACTTTATCACACAAGAGAAAGATGCAGAAATTTAAAAATAGGAGTAAAAATAAATATCAGAGTTGTTAACCCAGTTTGGTGAAACTCACATACATCTGAGGGCTACCAAGCCAGGAAGGAAATCCACTATGATAGTATTAATTCAAAGCTAAACTCCTCCGTTTACAACTTCTCGCCTAATTACTACCTTGTGCTACTTCTACCTAGAAATCACCATCTAGATATGAGATCTCCCTCTCGCTTCCTAATCAGTCACAATCCCAGTGCAATCAACAATTCCACAAACAATAGAAGTATCACACTTCCAAGACAATACTCGCTTTTTCTTAAAAGCTTCAACCAAGAACAATACACTCTTGCTTAAAAGCTTTAGAGTGGACAATGAACAATGAAAAATTAGTCAACCTCAATGCATCAAAAGATACATGAGTGACATACAATTAACAAATAGAAAACCCTAAAGGACAACCAAAACAACGGCTAATCATTATTACACAAAATTCTCATGTTATGCTCTCTTACTCCAATTGGGTATTTCTTCACTTTAAATAGCCTTCAGGCCAGACTTGGGCTTCTTGAGGTGCACAAGTAGCAACAATAAGTATAAATTGGCTGCAAATGAACCTGCATAATAATAGGATTAAAATACAAACTTCCCTAAAAAGGCTCAAGGATACTTTTTATGAAAAGTAACAGAATCTGCAATAACAAAAATTCCCACAATATACTCCCATAAAAGTCGCCCACATGTGCATCATAACACATTCAAAAATCACACTAAAATTACCAAAATAGTCAGCCCTAACTATTTGGTATAACATGTCCTAGGACATGTCACAACATCATGTAGAACACGATGTCTGACTGACATGGCAGAACATCTGGTTCAACATCTTGCTAATAGCATGTTGTTTTACCAAAATGCAGCCAATTCAAAAACCACAGGACTTACAATCCTCAAGTAGTTTGATAACATCTCACTTTGGCCCTTGCTATAGAACATTAAAGGTTTCATCCTCCCTTAGTGTCTCCTAAAATTTGTTCATAATTCTATTATCTGATGTGCTCGACTCAAAATGTAGCTTCGGGTACCGAAGCATGGTTCTCCAAGATCTTTTATGCAAATATACACCTTTTTTCAAGGATTGTAAACTACTAGAATTCCTTTCTCATCTACCTTTGCAAGGTGAAATAACAGTTCGTTCTTGCTTTTGAGGTGAAAGAATGGTTCGTTCTTGCTTTTGAGGTGAAAGAGCGGTTCGTTCTTGTGATCTGCGTGAGAAAATCATTTGCGTCTATTATATATATTTAAACAGAATCTTAAAAAGGTAAAACTTTTTTCTACTTGAACCAACATAATCTGAAATATCAAGCAAATTCACAAATTTAAAACAACATAATCTGAAATCTAAAATATCAAGCAACAACTTCTAAAATAGCCATCAAATTATATGTCTGGCCTGCAGATAAATCTTGGGTCTGACCTACTTCATTACTAATGGTCTGACATGCTTCATCACTATCTAAATTATATGTTTGATATGCTTCATCACTCAATCTTGTGTGTTTGAGAAGGAATAAATACCCAGAGTTGAGTCTACACATTAAGCTTTTGTCGATTGTGGCCACCCTTGGTGCCAGAACATCGCTCCTCTTCCTATCTTCCAACTTATAAATTGTGACATCTAACAACTTATCTAAAAAATTTCCCATTGATTACAATTTATCAGTAAAATCTCCAAACAAATTCTTAAGTATAATGGCATTCTCTTTGCTAGCTTCTCCATAAAATCACTAATCGACGTTTTCTATATCATCACATTTGTTTGCTTCTCTATAAAATCTCCATTAAATCTTTCCAACATTTATAATCATGTTAGTTTAATTTCTAGGTCTATCCCTTAACATTTATAGTCTTGATTCAATCAACCTCAACAGTCAATCCTTCAACGTTTACAGTCTTGATTACACCTAGTATGTTGCTAGTCTTGCCATCATAATTAGACAATACCATGTTATAGGGCCTAAGATCCTCATCGGTCTTCCCCATTTTCTTGAATAATGAATACGACATCAAGTTGACTATCACACCTCCATCTATTGAAGGTGAGATAATACTTAGAAGGGGGTTGAATAAGTATGAAAGATTAAAACTTAGAAATAAAAACACAATTATTTTTATCCTGGTTCGTTGAACTCAACTACTCCAGTCCACCCTTCCTAGAGTGATTTGCCTTTCTCAAACAAGGACTTAATCCACTATTTAATCAAATAGATTACAATAGTAACACCTAAGAACAACTGTTCATAGTCTTCTCAAGAGCTACTGATTCCAACTGAATCCTCTTAAGGAAATCCTTTACAATCAATGTAAATCTAATACAAGAGTAAGAATGCTTCTAAAAAGCTTTTATCACAACTGTGATATTTCTCTTAAGTTTAAGTACAATGAGATTAATTCTAAGAATGAATATGAAAGTATGAGAGCTTGAATGTTTTAATTTCTTTTCAGCAAAATGTCTAACTGAAGAATTTGGTGGAGACTTGCTTTTATAGGCAGTTGATCCAAGGGAGATGCACGTTGAGAAGAGTGTCCCAAAAGGTCTGAGCCTTTTTGTCTTCACATCAAGTGACCTTTACTAGAAGAAGAAAGCACAGAAAAATCCTTTTTGTCTGTGTTCTTGTGTCTAGCATAAATAAGGAAAGAGACGTTTGATTTACTCCAACGGATATAATCTTTGAATATTTCTTCTTCAGTTTTCAGCAAGTTCATCAGAGTCTGATTGGGTCAGAGTCTTCTAATGATGATCAGAGCTTGCTGGATCAGAGTCTTCTGCAGCAGATGTGCTTTCAGCGTGTTAAATATCATAGCATATTTGGAACAGAACTTCAGTACTGGCAGCTTTAGTACTTTCAGAAACTTCTGTAGAATCTATGCTTTTGAAAAACTCTTCATACAAAATTCTTCTTTGCTTCAGATTCTTCTGGAGCTACTGCTTCAGATTCTTCTGGAGCTTCTGCTTCAGATTCTTCTGGAGCTTCTGCTTCAGATTCTTCTGGAGCTTCTGCTTCAGAATCTTCTGGAGGCTGCGCTCAGAATCTTCTGTTGGCAGCAATCAGAATCTTCTAATGAGTGCATCTGGCGCTTCAGAGTCTAGTTAATTTCTTGCATTCAATTCTGATTTGCTTCTAGAGTATTAATTTCTTTACTATCTGCAGCAAAAACTCTCAAGCAAATTTTAGAGTATATAATTCTTAAATACAAAATTTCCTAATAGTTATCATCAAAACATAGAGATATTATTAAGAACCAATTTGTGTTCTAACAACCTCCCCCTTTTTGATGATGACAAAAACATCAAAAATTTTGTTTAATTGAAAATATTGAAATTATAACTCCCCCTGAGATGTTGAATCTCCCCCTGAGTTAAATACAGAAAAGGAATAGAAACTTCCCTTTTGTCTTGAGTAATCTTCAGAGTTAGATCTTGTTTGTTCTTTTAACATTTGATGGTCATAATGTCTTGCAGATTTAATGTTCAGAGTTTGATAATGGTCAAATGATCTGAGAGACTCAGAGTTTCTTTTATAGAATTTACTTATCAAATGTTCTGAAATAGTCAGATTAAATGTTAGATAGAATAAATATGTCTGAAGTTTCATTCTGGTGAAGTTATATTAAACAATTCAGATCTATATTTTCTCCCCCTTTTTTGTCATAAGCAAAAAGTAAAAACTTTAAAAAGACAAATAAAGGAAATAATAAATGAGATAATTCAATGGAGAAAACTGTGATTCATTCAATAAGATCAGATCAAAAGTACATGCATCAGAAGATAAAAATACATAGCAAACATCAGATGCAAAAACATTAGAATGAAAACAAATGAAAATCTAAGAGTGTTTGGACAAAAGCATCTTCAATAGATCTGTAATCTCAGAGGAGGATTGCTCTTGCTTGGACATCCACTTAGCCATTGTTTCATTCTTTTGATCCTGCTTAGACATCCATTCTGTCATGTCCTCAGACTTCTTATCCTGTTTTGCCATCCAGGACTTGATCTCAGATTGACCAGCTTCCAAAGCAGCAATCTTATCTTCAAAATCTGGATGTTCTTTCTTTAACTCATATGAAGAAGTATGATCAGGTTCTGGAGCTTGAATAGAGTCAATTTCCATGGGTTCTGTAGAGTCTGGAGCATTAGAGCTAGAAGGAGGGTCTACCAAAGTCATGGCCAATTGATTTTCTTCAGATGCAATTTCAGTAGATTCTTCTGATGAGGGAGGAGCATCTGTAAGGAGCAGAGGTTCAGATTTCTTGACTGTCCAGAATAGAGTTCTTGCAGCTTTAGCAAATCTGAGCTTCGTATCATCAGAACAAATGTTCTTCAGATTTGAGGCCACAGAGTTGAATCTGTTGATGAATCCATTCCAGATGATATCAGATTCTTTGGCATCCATTGTTTCTGAGCATTTCTTCTGTACAGTACCTAAATACAACTGTATTTCTTGCAAAATTGATTGAAATAAAGGATTAACATTAAGTTTGGGCTTAGGATGTAACAGAGTTTCCAGAGTTATTGGTTTTGGTTGGGGAGTTGGTGGAAAAAGAGATTTCTGAATAGAGATCAGAGGAGGAGGATAATATGGAATAAAGGGAATTTCAGGTTCTTTTTCTTTTGATATGTTTAAGGCATTTAGCAGATGAGGTTTTGCTCTGGTGTGAAGGGTAACTACATCAAAAGGTTCATTTGAGTAGGTTTGAAAGGCAGATTTAGGGGGTTCATCAGAAGCAACATTATTATTAGAGGAAACTGGTATAGCTGAAGCAACAGCTTTAACAGTTTTAGCAGAGCAGGATATAGTTGCTAATGAATCTACATCTGACTTGGATTTTATATAGTCAAGAATCACAGATGGAAGGGTCATTGTGAGTTTTGGTTTCAGAGGGGTGATAGGGTCAGATGGTTCAACTCTGTCATAAAAGTCTTTGAGTTTGAAACCATAAGCCAGATTATGAAATAGAGATGAAACTTGGGCACAAGAAATAGATGTTCTTGGGTTGGTACTTGGAATCAGTATTTCAGATGATGGTGCAGGTGTGGGAATAGGATCTAGAATGGGAGCTTTAGAAGGTATAATGGGTTCTGGTTGGTTTACTTCAGAGGCTCTGTGAGATGGAGAGACTAGAAAGTCTGGGTGGATGTCTGATTCTGAGGAGTTTGAGGAGGTGGTTGGTGTGCAGGAAGTAGAAGATACTTGAAATACAGTTTTTAAGGGTGTGACATCAAGAACTTCTGTTTCAGGAATGTTGGGTTCAGAAGTGTTGGTTGGTTCTGAAGGAATTTCAGAGGGTTTTGATGGTTGTTCTGAGATGGGTGAATCAGATGGAATTGGGATTGGTTCAGATGAGACTGGAACAAGTGTTATTTTTGTAGGTTCAGAAGTAGTGGGTTCAGATGATTTTGATAGTGGATTATCTGAAGGTGGTTGATTTTCAGAGGCTTTTTCTGGTTGAGATTCTTGTGGTTTTTCAGGTTGTTTTTCTTGTGGGTGCTGTTGTGGTTCAGATGGCTTTTGTTTAGGGTGTGTAGAGGGTTTTTGTTGTACAGAAGGTTGTTGTTGTTGTTCTGTAGGTTGTTGTTCTGATGGTTGTTTCTGTGAAGATTGTTTTTGTGGAACAAAATGTTTGATTTGGATTTTTGGTTGAAATGATTGTGGTACAGAGACTTTTGGTGTTGGAATTGTTTTTGTTGTTGGAACAGATGCTTGTTTTTGTGGTGATTTGGAAATAGGAGCAGTAACAGAAGTATTTTGAGTAGAGGGTGGTTTTGGAACAGACTTAATAGTTGAATCATTTAAAACAACATTACTTGCAGAAGATACAGAAGATTTAGTACCTTTTATCTTGATTCTCTTGGCTGGTACAGAAGAAGTGTCTCCAGAATCTTTCCTCTTCAAGAGCTTTTGTGGCTTCTCAGCAATTTTGACCTTCTTCTGAACAGGTGCAGCTTCTGCTGCTGGCTGAGTCCTCTTTCTTTGGAGTTGTGCTTCTTCTTCTTCTTCTTCTTCTTCTTCTGCATCAGGTAGAGGTTGTCTTGCTAGCTAAATAATGTTTGCAGGAACAGGCTTTCCTTCCTTCTTACACTCATCAATGTACATCACAACAATGTGCCTTGGTTCTTCAGCAAAGAATAATGGAAAATCATCTACAGGAATCCTCTGCTTACTCAGTTCAGACACATTCAGCTTCTTGGGAGCTGTTGTGAGTTCATCCACTATTTTAAGTCTCTGAAGACTTTTGGCATTCAGAGGCTTTCCCATTATGAATTCCAATTCCTCTGTAACTCCAGCAGTGTACAGAGCAGTGACCAAACCATTCTCAGTTAGAAGATCTGAGATCAACCTTCCAAAAGGGATCCAGGTTCTGATCTTCTGTCCTTTTTATTTCACATACTCTCTAGAGGCATTTATATGGTTCCACAGATGCATAAAAAGAATATATGGAAGATCTACCTTGGTGCTCTGACTGAGGCAATACATGAAATAGAGCTGTTCATTATTGACATAGTCTGGAGAGTTTGTTGACTTCCTATGATGGATGCATCCCATGAAAATCTTAGCCCAGATCTTGTAGTCAGGCTTCAGATCCTTGAATTTGTTAGAAGCTTGACCAGCAGTCATCACTTCTTCATACACCTCATCCATGTCCACACGCCCAGCTGGCAAGTGGGAAACACCATCTGTTTCTTCATATCCAATTAATTTTCTGATCAGATCTTCTGTGATAATGATTTCTTTTCCCAATACAGAAGATAGGATGAACTTGGGGTAAACTGAGGCATGGATCCAGAACTCTTTCACAAGGAGGGGATAAACTGGTCCAAAGAGTCTATCAAAGTACTTTACCCATCCTTGAGCACCAATGATAGAACGAAACTCAAAGCCATTTTCAGCAAGTGAATCAAATTTTACTATGGATTCACACAAAACCTCCAACTTTTCAACAGGGGTCAATAGAGTTCTTTTAGGAGGAGAGTAAGGAGAAACACTCATGTTTGCAGAAGTTACTGCAGCCATTGAAGATTGGAATTGAGCAGCTGTTGATGATGAAGTTGCCATTGAAGATTGCTTTGTCACACGCTTAGGTTTAGGGTTTTTATGCAAAGCAAAGAGAAGATGAAAATGCATAAAATTTTCTGAGATTGTGAAAAGTGTGAAAGTGAAGACAGGTCAAGTATTTATACTAAAACAATTAGGCAAACCAACAGTCAGAATTTCCACGTTTTAACAAGCATTAAATGAAAAGAATAATAATCATTTCAAACATTTATTGCTTCTGACAAATTGGGGGGAAAATCAAGATTTTCACTATTCAAACTTCACCTAAAACGTCTCTTCAGTAATGTATATGCCACCTTTGCAAATTTGGTGTGACACATGTTTGCTTGCATGTGTTCTGAATTCTCCTGAGAGATGAAACGTTAACCAACGTTCAGATCTTCTAAGGATTGTTAGTTCAGAGTTTCACAAAAAAAATATTAAGCAGAAAAAGTAAGCAATCAGAAGAAATACTTCAGAGCATTAGGCATTTTTGCATCTGTAAAAATTTGCTTCTGACAAATATCATTCTAGACAAAAATCCATACCAATATTTTTCAGAATAAATTTGAATCTATCTTCAACAAGGGGTTTTGTAAAAATATCTGCCCATTGATGATCTGTATCAACAAAGGCTAAATTTATGATTCCCTTCTGAACATAGTCTCTGATGAAATGATGCTTAATTTCTATATGTTTTGCCTTAGAATGTAAAATGGGGTTCTTGGACAGACATATAGCAGAAGTATTATCACAAAAGATAGAAATGTTACTTTCAAAAATTTGATAATCTTCTAGTTAAGTTTTCATCCAGAGCATCTGCGTGCTACATCCAGCAGCAGCAATATATTCTGCCTCTGTGGTTGAAAGTGCAATTGTGGGTTGCTTCTTGCTGTACTAGAAGATTAGATTTCTTCCTAGAAATTGACAACTTCCAGAAGTACTTTTTCTTTCCACTCTGTCTCCAGCGTAGTCAGCATCACAGAATCCAACTAATTTGAAATCATCAGATTTTTTGTAACACAAACCCACATTAGAAGTACCTTTCAGATACCTTAGAATCCTCTTGATAGCTGTCAAGTGTGATTCTCTAGGATCTGATTGGAATCTAGCACACAGACAAACACTGAATAATATGTCAGGTTTAGAAGCAGTAAGATAAAGAAGAGAGCCAATCATAGCTCTGTAGAGCTTCTGGTCTACTTTCTTACTTACCTCTTCCTTGCCAAGTGAGCTAGTTGGATGCATGGGAGTCTTTGCCAGCTTACTATCAGTCATGTTAAATTTCTTCAGAAGTTCTTTAACATATTTGGTGTGATGTATGTAAGTGCACTCTGGAGTTTGATTAACTTGGATTCCTAGAAAGAATCTGAGTTCTCCCATCATGCTCATTTCAAATTCTGCCTGTATACATGTAGCAAACTCCTTTCCAAGCATAGTATTTGTTGATCCAAAAATAATATCATCTACATAAATTTGACAAATTAGAATATCTTTCTTAATTGATTTACAAAAGAGTGTTGTATCTACTTTGCCTCTGATGAAATTTTTCTCTAGAAGAAAATTGCTCAACCTCTCATACCAAGCTCTGAGAGCTTGTTTTAAACCATATAGAGATTTCTTTAGTTTGAAAACATGATATGGAAATTTTTCATTTTCAAAACCAGGAGGTTGGTGGACATAAACTTCTTCTTCTATAATACCATTAAGAAAGGCACTTTTAACATCCATCTGATACATAGTGATGTTATTTTGTGCAGCAAATGAAATAAGAAGGCGTATAGATTCTAACCTTGCCACTGGAGCATATGTCTCAGTGTAATCAATACCTTCTTGTTGACTGTACCCTTGAGCAACCAGCCTTGCCTTATTCCTTTCAACTTCTCCTTTCTCATTTAGCTTATTTCTGAAGACCCATTTTGTACCAATTATATTGAATCCTTGTGGTCTTTGAACTAGATCCCATACATCATTTCTGGAGAATTGATTTAGCTCTTCTTGCATGACAATAATATAATCATTATCTTGCAGAGCTTCATCTACAGAAGATGGTTCAATTTCTGACACCAATCCAAAAAGTGATGCTTCAGATGATCTTAGAAAGGATCTTGTTCTGATGGGATCATCTTTCTTTCCAATAATGACATTCTCTGGATGAGAAGCTTTAATTCTGGATGATGATCCTCTAATAGTTGATTCTTCAGAAATATTTAGATTATTCATCTGAGAAGTTAAAGGAATAGCATCTGGCGTTGCTTTCGGTTCCTTCACTTGAATTTTGTCTGCTTCTGGAACTTCAGAGTCAATGAAGACTACTTCCCTATCTGCAGAGTTTTCAGACTGCTTTGGCTTTTCAGAGCCAAGCTTATCATCAAATCTGACATGAATGGATTCTTCCACAATCTGTGTCTCAGTGTTGTATACTCTGTAGCCTTTAGAGCGTTCAGAATATCCAAGCATGAAACACTTTTGTGCTTTGGAATCAAACTTGTTCAGATTTTCCTTAGTATTTAACATATAGCAAATACATCCAAAAGGATGAAAATATGAAATGTTGGGCTTTCTGTTCTTCCACAGTTCATAAGGAGTCTTTTTCAGAAGAGGTCTTACAGACACTCTGTTCTGAATGTAACAGGCTGTGTTGATTGCTTCTGCCCAAAAGTGTTTTGCCAGATTTGTCTCATTGATCATGGTTCTGGCCATTTCTTGCAGAGTTCTGTTTTTCCTCTCTACAACCCCATTTTGTTGTGGAGTTCTAGGAAAGGAAAAATCATGAGCAATGCCATTTTCAGAAAAATATTTTTCAAAATATTTATTTTCAAATTCACCACCATGATCACTTCTGACTTTTATAATTTTGAAATCCTTTTCATTCTGGACTTGCTTGCAGAAGTCAAAGAACACAGAATGTGACTCATCCTTGTGTTTTATGAACTTTACCCATGTCCATCTACTATAGTCATCAACAATGACTAATCCATACTTCTTGCCTCTGATGGATGCAGTTTTCACTGGTCCAAACAGATCAATATGAAGTAATTCTAGTGGTTTGGAAGTAGAAACAACATTTTTTGATTTAAAGGATGATTTTGAAAACTTCCCTTTTTGGCATGCTTCACAAAGAGCATCTGAAGTGAACTTCAGATTAGGGAGTCCTCTGACAAGATTAAGTTTATTAATCTGAGATATACGTCTCATATTAATATGGCCCAATCTTCTGTGCCAGACTCATTGCTCTTCATTAACAGACAAGAGGCATTTAACATTTTGAACATTAAGTTTAGAAAGATTTATTTTATAAATGTTGTTTTTCCTCTTACCACTAAATAGGATAGAGCCATCCTTTTGACTAATAGCTTTACAACATTTTTGATTAAAGGTAATATCATAACCATTGTCACTTAATTGACTTATGGACAATAAGTTATGCTTTAACCCTTCAACAAGTAAAACATTAGTAATAGAGGGAAGTTTACCATTTCCAATGGTGCCAGATCCAATGATCTTTCCCTTCTGGTTCCCTCCAAACTTCACATCACCTCCAGATCTAAGTTCCAGGCTTTGGAACATAGACTTTTCTCCTGTCATATGTCGTGAGCATCCAGAGTCCAGGTACCATGATTGGTGTCCTGACCTTGCTGCTAAGAACATCTGCAACATGAATTATTTTATTTTTAGGTACCCAGATCTTCTTGGGTCCTTTGGGGTTAGTTGGTTTGTAGGTTTGTCTAAAATTCTGTTTTTCAACATAATGTTTATTCTGACTTGCCTTGGGTTTAAACACATAAGTATTCTTCTCAGAGCTTGTGTGTTTAATGTCATTTAAGTGACCAAATTTAAATTGAGAATACAGAGGTGTCTTCTTGATGAAAAGTTTGTCAACAGATTTTGGATTACTTCCAGATGAAGATTCATATCCAATACCTCTTCTGTTGTTCCCACTAACACCATAGATCATAGAAGCCATCTTGCTTCTGTCTATGCTCTTAGTAAGGAATCTCTGAAAGCTAGAGTCATATTTTTCTAAAATGTTTTCACATGACTTAGTCTCAGATTCAGATTCTTGTTGAGTTATTTCAAAGTCATTTTTGATTTTCAGATTAATTTCTTTTTGCTCAACAAGTTCTGTCTTTAGAAGATTAATCTCAGATTCAAGATTGCTTTTCAGCTTCTTGTATTTGAGTTTGATATTGTTATAACTTTTAAGAACTTCTGATAAAACTTTGATAAGTTCTTCTTTAGTAAGTTTAGCCATTACCTCTTCAGCATCATCATCAGATTCAGAATCTGATTCATATCCTGAGGTTCCTTCCTCCTTATCTTCTGTGCTGGCCATCAGTGCAACATTAGCATATTCTTCTTCTGATTCAGAGGATGATTCAGATTCATCTGAGTCATCCCATGTTGCCATCAGAACCTTCTTCTTTTTGTTAAACTTCTTCTTGGGTTTTTCTTTTTGAAGTTTGGGACAATCATTCTTGTAATGCCCAGGTTCTTTGCACTCATAGCATACAACTTCTTTCTTGCCAGATCTTCTGTGCCCAGAAGATTCCTTTCTATGATCAGATCTTCTGAAGTTGTTGAACTTCTTTCCCTTGTGCTTCCAGAGTCTGTTGATCCTTCTGGACAGCATGGATAATTCATCTTCTTCTTCAGAAGAATATTCGTCAGAGCTTTCTTCAATAACCTGCAAAGCTTTAGCAGATTTATTAGATTTTAAAGCAACAGATTTACCTTTTTCTTTCTTCTGAGGTTCATCTTCCTCAAGCTCAATTTCATGGCTCCTTAGTGAGCTGATGAGTTCTTCCAAAGAGATCTTGTTCAGATATTTAGCCATCTTCAAGGCAGTCACCATTGGTCTCCATCTGGTAGGTAGACTTCTGATGATTTTCTTTACATGATCTGATGTGGAGTATCCCTTGTCCAGAACCTTTAGCCCAGCTGTGAGAATCTGAAATCTGGAGAACATAGCTTCAACAGATTCAGAGTCTTCCATCTTGAAGGCCTCATACTTCTGGATCAGAGCCAGAGCTTTTGTTTCCTCGACTTGAGAGTTTCCCTCACGAGTCATCTTTAAGGATTCAAACATATCAAAAGCAGTTTTCCTGTTTGTAATTTTTTCATACTCAGTATGAGAAATTGCATTCAATAATATTGTTCTGGCCTTGTGATGATTTCTAAAATCTTTCTTCTGAGCATCTGTCATAGATTTTCTATCTATCTTCTTGCCATTCCCATCTGTGGGATGGACATATCCATCTATGACTAGATCCCATAAATCAGCATCATATCCAAGGAAAAAACTTTCAATTCTGTCTTTCCAGTAATCAAATTTCTCCCCATCAAACATAGGGGGTTTGATGTTGATTCTGTCCCTTTCTTCATATTTATTGTTAACATTGGATATTGTATTATCAGCCATTGTAACAACTAAATATATATCAAAGTATTTCTCTCTGGATCTTTACTGACACTGTTAAGTGGTAGCACACACAGAACCGGAGCTCTGATGCCAACTGAAGGTGAGATAATACTTAAAAGGGGGGTTGAATAAGTATGAAAGATTAAAACTTAGAAATAAAAACACAATTATTTTTATCCTGGTTCATTGAACTCAACTACTCCAGTTCACCCTTCCTAGAGTGATTTGCCTTTCTCAAACAAGGACTTAATCCACTATTTAATCAAACAGATTACAATAGTAACACCTAAGAACAACTGTTCTTAGTCTTCTCAAGAGCTACTGATTCCAACTGAATCCTCTTAAGGAAATCCTTTACAATCAATGTAAATCTAATACAAGAGTAAGAATGCTTCTAAAAAGTTTTTATCACAACTGTGATATTTCTCTTAAGTTTAAGTACAATGAGATTAATTCTAAGAATGAATATGAAAGTATGAGAGCTTAAATGTTTCAATTTCTTTTCAGCAAAATTTCTAACTGAAGAATTTGGTGGAGACTTGCTTTTATAGGCAGCTGATCCAAGGGAGCTGCACGTTGAGAAGAGTGTCCCAAAAGGTCTGAGCCTTTTTGTCTTCACATCAAGTGACCTTTCCTAGAAGAAGAAAGCACAGAAAAATCCTTTTTGTCTGTGTTCTTGTGTCTAGCATAAATAAGGAAAGAGACGTTTGATTTACTCCAATGGATATAATCTTTGAATATTTCTTCTTCAGTTTTCAGCAAGTTCATCAGAGTCTGATTGGGTCAGAGTCTTCTAATGATGATCAGAGCTTGCTGGATCAGAGTCTTCTGCAGCAGATGTGCTTTCAGCGTGTTAAATATCAGAGCATATTTGGAACAGAACTTCAGTACTGGCAGTTTTAGTACTTTCAAAAACTTCTGTAGAATCTATGCTTTTGAAAAACTCTTCATACAAAATTCTTCTTTGCTTCAGATGCTTCTGACTTACTTCAGATTCTTCTGGAGCTACTGCTTCAGATTCTTCTGGAGCTTCTGCTTCAGAATCTTCTGGAGGCTGCGCTCAGAATCTTTTGTTGGCAGCAATCAGAATCTTCTAATGAGTGCATCTGGCGCTTCAGAGTCTAGTTAATTTCTTGCATTCAATTCTGATTTGCTTCTGGAGTATTAATTTCTTTACTATCTGCAGCAAAAACTCTCAAGCAAATTTTAGAGTATATAATTCTTAAATACAAAATTTCCTAATAGTTATCATCAAAACATAGAGATATTATTAAGAACCAATCTGTGTTCTAACATCTATAAACACTTTATTGACGGTCATGTCATCTACCTTTGCCCTAATAAACAACGGCTTTAAGTGATATATCATGCTAGGATCAGGACTTTCAAAAACTGTCTGTTGTTCTTCGACCACACCATTATTCATGACATAGTAGCAAAGAGGCTTTTGTTGGCAGCCTCATCTTGTATAAAGTCTTCTTCAGCCTCAGACATTTTTGACACCCTGTCGTACTCCACTGGTAACACTGAGACAATCCAACAATTTATCTGCAGATCATCCTCAGAGTTTTCATCGAAGTTGTCTTCGACCATTTCATCATCAGATTGGGAGGTGTACTCCGGCTATTTGTCTTCTGGCTAAGGAGCATATTGAAGCTTCTCATTCTCCTCAGGCTGGGGAGTAAATTGTGGAGTTTCATCCTCAGATTGTGGAGAATACTTGGGGTCTTCGTCCTCACCCTTGGAGCCCATTTGCCCACACGGGCTTCCTTTAAAGTCGGCCTTTAGGGAACTGTCAGCTTGTCCTCCTCGTTAAACCTCTTCGAGTAAGACTTCTTCGGAGCCTTCGACAGAGCTAGGTTGTGCTTCACCTTTGGGGCATCACACTTTGCAGCAAAGGCCTCTCGTTCTACCATCTTCTTTCTTTGATGATGCCTCTATTAGGTATGCGTCATGGGATTATTGCCCTTATATGTCAGGGAAACATGAGACTTGTCCTTCGACTCTTTCTAAATTTCCATCCCTACCTTGGGGCCGACCTCATTCCATTTGAGGTGATTTTCCCCTTTCTGATTTAAAGGCTTCACCTATCTCTCCTTAGGTGCGCTTGTTGGTGGTAGGGAAGTCCTCTGTAGAGGCGATTGGAACTGCCTTCTGTATTCTTCGTTTCTTCGAGGCCAACCTGTAATACCCTAATTTTTACCCCTAAGATCCCACTTCATTTGCATCATTACATACATAAACAAGATCAGCTTTTGTCCTCCTGCCTTTCTCTGTAGGTTTGCTTATGAGGGAGATCACCAAACACTTGTGTGTTTATTACCTGCTTTATGTTTGTTTATGTTTGCTAACCTCTAACCAAAATATCAAAAATATATGGCAATTTGTTATTTCTTCTTCTCTGTGTGTTTAAGGTTTTACAGGGTTATCAAAAGAAAAGGCATGGCTCGGAGTCAAGTGTGGCTATTCATTCAGGCCAAGATCAGATAGAAGTTTGACCTAATCTTGGTCAAACCATCAAAAGATTACTTTAATTGCAAGTATCTGTATCAGTGGTTTATTTCTCAAGAAATGAGGTTCAAGGTCAAGTTGTCTTGTGTTGAAATCCATCAGGTTATCAAGCAGTGTTCTATAAGAAGTTTGATTCAGGTTATCATGATCAAGGGTCCATCAGTTTAAATTTGTGTTCATCTGTGGATTTATTTTCCCAGAGATTGATTCAGACAAATTTAAAGTGATTCGGAATTTATTCCATTTAATCTGAGATTCAGGGAATTATGGCAAAGGTCAAAGTTGATGGCCGATATTTCAGTTGCAAATTTTCCAGTGGTCCAAGTTGTTGTTCAGTCATTTTAATCAGATGCTTTGTGGAAAAATTTGAAATTGGTTTTAGATTAAAATTAAGATTGTATATCCATTTTGATTACCATTTTCTAGCCATTTCATATCCATTAAAATCCATTATCCCTTTTTTTTCTTCTAACCAACTACCAAATATCCAATAACAAATTTAAATATCCATTATCCATTCATTAACCATTTGCCAACCAATTTACAAAATCCATTTCAATTTACATTTATTCAAATCCAATTCTAATTTCCAAATCCTATTTCCAAATCCTATTTCCATATTCCAAAGAAATCCACATTTTACAAATTCACACAAAGTTCTTATTACACTTTCCAATCTTCATGTACATGATACAAAACACTTGAAAAGAAAAAAAATCAAGAACAAAATCCAAAGTTTTCAAGCCTTGACCAAAGCTTTGTCCTAGCTAATACAAACATCCACATGCTTACATTAAGGGATTATTAGAGCTCTAATATCATAGACCTCTATCTTCACCGAAGATTCTATGACTTGGCAGGCCTGCCAAGTGGAATTCTGAAGAAAAGGATGGAGGTTTTCCTCACAGGCTGCTACCTCCGATCTACCACTAAAAGTTCTGGTCATCCTCGTCTTTTGCCAACAGAATATCTTGTAATTTTATTGGATGAGAATCAGGATGAAGATACAATGCTGCTAGAAGCTAGTTTTGTTCAGACTCCTTCTCTTCAATTTCAATGGAGACAGTAAACAAAGGGGCTTCTTATTCACTTTATGCCAGTCAGCATTTTCTGTTTATAAAGATACCTAAATGATTAAAAATGTTGAATCTGCGGAAATTCGAGGGAAGTTTGGGACCTCACAAAGAAAGCAAATTACTCTTGTTGATGGTGATGGTGTCACATTAAATTTATTCTTGTGGAGCGAGCAGGTTCTCCTCGCCAATCTTTTTAGAGTTGGAAGCATGCTTGCCCTGGACAAACCTTACATTGCCAGTTATGTAGAATGTGATATTCAAACAAGTGAGGAATTTTTCCTTGAATATGGAAGTGCAACACAATTATATTTGGTGCCTTATATTCAACATGAAGAACAAGTGTGCTTAACTATGACACCAAACTGCCATCAAGGTTCAAAGCAAATTGGTTCCTATAATCCCACTCAAGGTCTCAGGGTCTCAGGGTCTCAGGGTCTCTCAAGTGAGCTTGCCTTGTGATTCTTAGGGTACCATAGATTTTAGCAATTACCCTTTTTGTTTTTGCAGTCATTTGTGACTGACCTTCGTGACCAGATGACCCTTTTTGTTTTTGCAGTCATTTGTGACTGACCTTCGTGACCAGATGACTGGCATCAGCCTCTATGGTGTTGTTACAGAAATTAGCAAAGAAGATAATACCTAGAAAACTTTTTTTTTCTTTAAGAATCAAAGATACTAACGGAGAAATCAGGGAAAAGCTTCATTTTACCAATCTTTGGTCATTGGGAAGAGTGAGTCTTGGTCACACTGTATTTATATCTGGCTTGACATGCACGACGTTGAAACGTCAAAAAAGTCTGGAATTATCATGGTTTGAGAATGACACCAGGGCTTCTTTCTTTAATCTCAGTTGTTTACCAGCATTGATCAACTCATCTTGCCTTTATAAACTATTCCAACTCTTTGAAATTTCTAACCATACTTTCTACACCCAAGTATGCCAATTTTGGCTTGTTCCAAATCAATATTATTACGTGAATACCAGATTTTCACATTCTCTCTGCGGTCACGTGAGGCATCATGTCTTACCCTTGCAGATATTATTCAAGGACAAAAGTTTTATGAGGTTTTAAAGCATTTAAAAAGATTATGGTCAGGAGCATTTCGTGCCGTGGATGACATAAAGGAAACTGTCAGAATTTTTGATAGTATGCGAAATACTGCTACAGCTACCTTCAAGCAAGCAGTGGCATTCGTTTTTGACCGAGTGGTTTTGGATGAGTCTCTTCCTGCCAAAAAATTTGGTTATGGAGGCGAGCTCTCTTGGACTTATTCAATTACTGGAGATGTTAATCGAAGCATCAATATATCTGACTCATTAGATCATGAATCTACATGTCGAGGGCCTCCTATGGTGAGGGAAACATTGACTGAAACTGGGAAACTTGGGTTGCGTTTGCTTGAAGACCTGACATCTCTTGCCGCAGGTGGATCTACAATTTGGCTGTGTGTAAACATTACTCAGAGGACATTTGCACTTGATATTCTTGAGTTCATTTTGTCCAATTATGTGTCTATTTTCAGAACCTTATTACCCTATAAACAGGCTTTACGACGGCAGCTATGTTCAATTCTGATGACTTCACTTCATACTAATGCTGAGCTTGAAGAAGAAGCTGGTGAGCCTAGCTTTCTTCGTTTTGTCTTGCACTCAGTTGCTCATATTATAAGGCTTTATAGTTCTTCCCTCATCACAAAATATGAGGTTTTTATCAGTATGTTACTAAAGGCTACTTTTCATGATTTGCCATTATGGAATCGCATTCTTGTTCTTGAGATTTTGAGGGGATTTTGTGTCGAGGATCGAACGTTGCGGATTCTTTTCCAAAATTTTGATATGAACCCTAAGAATACAAATGTTGTGGGAGGAATGGTCAAAGCTCTTGCTAGGGTTGTTTTCAAACGTACATGCCCAAGAATCAATTGAGGAGAGCCTGACAGCTTTTGCAGGAATGCTTAGTAGCAAAGCCAAAGGCATTGAATGGAGCCTAGATAACGATGCTTCCAATTCTGTAGTTTTAGTTTCCAGTGAAGCACATGTCATAACTTTTGGCAGTTGAAGGACTCCTAGGAATTGTTTTCACTGTTGCAACTTTAACAAATGAGGCCATAGATGGTAGAAAGCTAAATCAGCCTATTTATCTTGACATTCTCATGCCACTATCAATTTAAAAGTGGAAACAACTTTCAAATTCAGACAAAGATCTCTTTCCACTCCTAGAATGCTTCACAATCCCAGCCATGCACATACGTCCAAGCTGAAACGAAGTTGTACGAATTAATCCACGTCACCTTTAAACTCACAAACTGCAACAAGGATGAAATATCATTTAAACCATCAAGTACTGCGAACCACATAATCCACGTCACTATTTAAGTGCAAAATGAGCTGCAAAAGAAATTCCAAAATGACATCACGTGAGGAAAACGACCACAAATAAATGAGCAAAACGACATGAAAAGAATTCAACAAAGTCACACAACGCGTATCAATTCTAAACGTAAGATGAAAAATAAAAAACGACATTCATTTTCACTCACTCTCCATATATAAATAAGAGCTCATTCTCACTCATTCATTTGAAGTTTCAAAGCCAACATTACTCTGCTATTTTTTTTCTCCCTATTCCTCACTTCGAAACCAAATTCAACAATTTTTCTCTTCTACTTTCTTCTTCAAATTCAACTCAAATTGAAACAGAATTCGAGTTAGAAATCATCCAGAAGAAGAAGAAAAGCAAAAAGAAGAAGATTCGTGCACTTACTTGTAGCTTTGAAGGTAGTTTGAGACGTTTCCGACATTTTCGATCTGATTGTTTTCGTCACAATTCTTGCAGTTGATTGTATCCTTGTGTTGAGCTTTGTGTTGCAGTTCATTTCGCATAGTTTTCGAGCTCCGCCGCTGCTGGATTTAGCTCCGGCGCGGCAGAGGAAGTACTAGCTTGTTGAAGCTTTTCCACGTTTTTTACTTTTCTGAGGAAGAAGATGATGAAGTTGCTTTTTTGATTTCCTTTTCTTTTTTGTTTCTTGTTTTAAACTTTTTTTTCTTTTTTTTTTTTATAAATTGGGCCTTACACGTGTTATTTTTCTGGTTTGATATTCACCATCACCACCAATTTTTTTAAGGGACCTCCCTCTCATTCTTTTCTTTTTTATTTTATTTTAAATTTTTTTAAAGGATTTCTTTAGTTTTTTCTTAATTCATTTTAGTACTAATTTCTTCTCGAATCTATTTTTTAAATTGATTTTTTAATTCGGATATTGATCCATTATTTTTGGTTTTTGTATCTTTGATGTTTTGTTTAAATTTTTTTTTTAAATTCATATGATTACTTCATTCTTGATTTTATTTTTTATTTCTCATCTTGTTTTGATTAATTGTTGGTTGTTTTGAATCTTGAATATTGATAAGATTTCATCAATATCAATGGACTTTGGGTGTCGATTTTATCCACCAAGAGAGGTGATTGATATTGATGATGATTTAATCAATTTAAGATTCAAATTGTTGTTTCTTTTCATCTTGACCTCTTTCTTCTTCTTCTTTTGATCGATGAAATCTATGGATTATGGATTGTTGGTTTTCAAGGATGTTTAATCTTCATTATTTCAAATCTATGAACGAATGATCATTGGGATGATTCTCCGTACTTTAGAATAGTGATAGATTACCTTCGATTAATCGATAAAAATCTCGATTAAGATGAGATCACTACCTTCTGTTTTTTTTGTGTGGTATTGCTTTCGGAGAGTGATTTACATATCACTTCTCTAGCATGCATTAACACTAACATTGTTATTGACCGACCTCAGATAGTCGTGGTTTTTACATAAACCCGATTACGATTGCTTAACCTAGCACTAAATTGTCCCGTAATCGGAAAATGATCATTTGTGGCTCAAACTTATGTTTGAAAGTCCAAGTATGGTTGATTACTTGTCTTAGGTCCATCACCTATGAAACTTGTTGTTAGGAGGCTTTGATTTTATCAATCCTCTAATGAGTCTTCTTTAACCTTGGCCTAAGTGCATGAGTTAGTCATCGTTGATCATTTATACTAACAACTAATCACTAACTCACTAACAATATCATTGTATTAATTTTTGTTTATGTTTCCTTCTTGCTCCCTATCTCTTTTACTTTTATGCTCCACTATTATCATATCATATCATATTATTGTTTATGTTTTCGCCATTTTTATTTTATCCACTTGAACCATATCTTGTTCAAAACACTAATAAAAGATTAAACCTCTAAAAAAACTTGATGTTCTTAACCTTGTGGTTATCCTCTTGGACCATTCTTGGACCCTTGGACTTAAAATTAGGCCTCTTTCCCTATGCTTGGAGTATATGGATCTTTGCCTTTATTTGCCTTACTTATTAGCTTATGTTTCAAATCAGATGGAATTCTTATTTCGCTAACTATAAAGTGTGCTACAATTTGGTTAGATCCTTCTTGTCTCTAGATTTTATTTTTCTTTCTAAGGTAGTCAATTCATCTCCTCCCCTTCTTAAATTTTCAAAATTTTCTCCTCTTTCAAAATCTTCTTACTTTCAAACTTCAAACCGTCTTCACAATAAAATCTTGACTTTTGTCAAGTGATTTTCAAACTTTATTTCTTAATAAATGTCAATCAATGTTAATCATATTTTGATCAAATTCAAAAAGATATAAAAAAAACATTTCACCTCATTCAACTCTCTTTTTGCCATTTGTGCACTTTTCATTTTAAAACTTTTCATAAAGTTTAGACATGAGTCATTTCCATAGTCGAGATATAATTCTCCTATTCCCCATAGTATTTAAGATGTTGACATTTTCCACTTAGATGTTAAGTGATAGACTTTTTAATTTTAATCCAAGCAAAATCCTCCATCTTTAGGTGATGCAAATGTTGTCTTATACTTGTGGGCGACTAGTCGTAGTTTTCTCCTTAAAATGACGACTTGTCTTTATATTTAAAATCAAGTATAATAAACCATTTTTATTATTTGTACCATGAACTACGGAGTTTTGATCCTATATTTCACTTTATGGGTATAGGATCAAACAAACTTAAAAATAATTCTCTTCTCATCTCCCAATCTCTTTTCAAACAAACTTTTTCAAACCAAAAAGCGTAGATATTTTAAAGGGTTCATATAGAGTACTATAGACGTTTTGGGTGCTAACACCTTCCCATTGCGTAACTAACCTCATTACCTAAATCTTTGTTCTTGTTCTTGTTTTTGAACTCTTAGGTTTTGTTCGCTCTTTTTCCTTCTTTTTTTTTGATAAAATAAAAGTATGGTGGTGACTCTTGCATTTTGAGTTAAGTTAATTAATAGTTTACACTCACAATTTTACCGCCACACAACCCTCAGTGTTTGGGGCGAACCTAGTAGCTTGACTCCCACCCCGTCCTTTTCCAGGGTCGAACCTCTTTGTGCCCTCCAGCTTTTTTGCTGCTTCTTCATTAAACACAACACTGCAGCGTGCGAAAAGCATTGTCTTGGAATTATTGAGCTTACATCGCTCAAGGAAATCAATCAATCCCTCATTGGAATGAGGATAAACTGCCTGCATGTCAGAATCGACAAAAACAAAGATTTGTTCACCCCTGTCAACTTCCATGTTGGATCCATCAGCAGCTTCAACGATCAAGATTTCCACTGGCTCAACAGAATAAGCATCTTCTGTTTGCATGGGATCAGAGTCCACCTTTATGGATGACTTAGGCTTTTCACCAAATTTCAACATTCCATCCTTCACCGTTTTATGAACCAAAACCCTGAAAAGCACACATTGAGAAGTTTTATGACCTAGAAAATTATGGCACTTACAAAAATATCTTTTCTTCCTTTGTTCTAAAGGAGGAGTTTTCAAGGCAAAAGGTACTATAATCTGACCATCTTCGACCAAAAAATCAAATATTTTGTCATATTTTGCAATATAAAAAGTGTAAGTTCTAGTGGCGAACTTATCGTTCTTGCTGGTTTCGACATAATTTTCCCATTCGATGGTTTTAGAAACTTAAAAACATAAGAAGGTATTGGCTTAAGTTCAGTCACATTTACCTCGCCCTCTTCAGAGTTTTGAACTAAGTGAATACATTCTTCTTCAGATAATTAGGGAATTATTTCATCTTTAAATTCTCATTGTTTGCTATGTCGCATGCCTCAGTTTGATACTGAGTGATATGTTCTACTGTCGACTCATTGGTGTCTCCAGCAAACTTAGTAAACTTTGGGACTTTCCATCCCTTGGGTAACTTCTTCTGTCGAACATACTCTGACAAAGGAGATATACAATTTGGTCTGTGGTGTCCCACATTTAGGCCATTTTGGGCCAAAATTTGTTCGACCACATTTGTTATGTTATTCTGCCTCCCAAAATTTTTTTGTAGGACACATCTAAGCATTTGGTCAGCATTCTGATCTCTCTGAACAATCAAAAGCATGGGGTTATTTTGTTCTATTTGTTCCACATCTTCCCTATTTGAGGGGAGGTTCTGGTTGGAACCTTTGGTTTTGGCATATAATGGCTTGTGCTATCCCATTTTCAGGAGTTTCGACCAACCTAACATTTGATATTTATGGGGGTAGGTTGAACTTGCACTGGAGGCGTACCAAAGAAATCAACAATACGCCCCACTTGATTTGCTAATACTTCATAGGTTTGGTTCATATTTGCAATTAACGATTTTAAAAATGGTTCTCATTTGCTAGGTGAGAGTGTTAACTAACTCTAAATTACTCTCATCCATTTGTTTCCTCATGGCCAACATAGAAGTTGTATTTAAAGACAGCATATTCTGGGGGATGTAATTTATCCTTCCTGGTCGTGCCATATTATTGATGGTTGACGCAAAGGCATTGTAGGGATTGTATAAGGGCGTTGTGACCACTGCATTGTCACTAAAGGTTGACATATTTGGTTGGAGGTTAGCCATCATGGACGTTGGCATACCATAGGGGTAGTCTCTGCTAGTTGGTGGCATTGAAAACCCAAATAAAAGTCTCACAATTGAAGGGCTAGTAAGAGGATTCCCTGATTGCAGTAGGGGCGTCACCCCCTACAATGGTATTTTTGCGACTAGCGTCGTTGACACCACCTGAGCAGTTGTGCTAACCGGGGTTAAGATAACTGGATCTTCAACCGTCGAGATGGTTGGTTCTTGCACTACATTTTAAGAATTTTTCTGGGGATTGACATTTTAAGAATTTTTCTGGGGATTGACATTTTAAGAATTGTTCCATAACCACCTGGAACATTAACCTTGGGCTATTGAAACTTTTTCCTTGGACAAAAGATTTCAACCCTTGTCTGCTCAAGCACTCTTCAGCTCAGGTGTGAGTGCATATTCATGGCCTGCTGCAGGAATACTGGAAACTAAAAATCATGTTTGCAATAGCAAGTAGCATTGGCATTCCATTATGCACGAGTTCTGCTTCTAACAAGTGTAGTTTCGACAGCCCATTCAGTCATTTCGTACGGGTTCTGGTTGATTTAGAGTTGGCTAATGAATTACATTATAAGGACTTGGTGGAAAGAAAGGGCATTCTTTGTGGAATTAGAGTACGAGAATTTGCCGCAATTCTGTTTGAAATGTAATATGATTGGTCATAGTGTTACAAATTGCAAGAGAATTGAAGAGGAAAGGGGTAAAAGATTGGATACAAGGAGTCTAAGAAAAAGGGGGGGGGTGCTGCTACAACAGATGGTGATAAAGGTAATCATTTTAATGGTTCTTAGAAACATTATGTTCAAGTTAATACGAAGTCGGATGAAGGTGGCCCAGAAATTTTGATTGATGTTGTTGGTCAAGTGAATATGGTTGACAACAAGGGTGATAACCTTGATGTAGAGGCGGGAATTTTGAATTCTCAAACGTTAATTCTGAGTTCTGAGAAACCAGTGCAGAAGGATCCATTAGTTGACACAAAGGTAATACCTGGCAATGATTCTCAGGCCGGCAATTCATGCAGTTTGCATAGCGATGTCGAGGTTTCAGACGCTTCTGATGAGGACTCATCTTTTGTTGAGAACACTCAACTAATCAACAATGGTGTGATTTAAATACTTCAGTTCAGGCTCAGCAGAATTTGGCTTTTTTAAATTCCTCTTGGGCTAACATGGTTGAGAATGAAGAGGTTAGGCAAGTGATTGGAGATGGCAACAATAAGCAGAGTTCTAGTTTGGTTGATTCTGAATGATTGCAAAAGGTCAGATCTAAGTCTAGAAGAAAGGCTCAAATAAAGAGTGCGGCGAGAAGCAATTACATTACAAGGTCTATGCCTGCTAGTGCCCACAATTCTCCATGAATTGTCTCTTTTGGAATGTGAGAGGTATTGCCAACTCTCCTACTAAATTGGCTTTAAAAAGTCTTATTTTAAGTTCTAAACCTTCTTTTGTGTTAATTGTTGAACCTTGGATGGACAGTAATTTGCTTCCTTCTAGTTGGCTTAAAAGACTTAACCTGAAGTTATTTGCTGTGAATAATAGGATAGATAGTAACCCCAACCTTTGGTGTTTGTGTGATGTGAATATAACTTCTGAAGTTCTTTTCTTAGATGACCAACATGTTTCTTTCACCTTTGACTGCTTCGGAAAAAAATGGGAATCTCAGCTATATATGCTTCAACTTGCTACATTGCCCGTAGAGTACTGTGGTCTCAACTTCAAAATACTTTTCATCAATTTCAAATTCCCTGGTGTTGCAT
The DNA here is from genome assembly GCA_963859935.3 of Lathyrus sativus. Classification (NCBI taxonomy): domain Eukaryota; kingdom Viridiplantae; phylum Streptophyta; class Magnoliopsida; order Fabales; family Fabaceae; genus Lathyrus; species Lathyrus sativus. The sequence goes on from OZ012735.1 coordinate 689,835,904, forward strand.
TGGGGATTTTAATACAATTTTAAGGGCTCATGAATACTGTGGTTCACATAGTCCGACAAGAAGACCCATGGAAGACTTTGGGAGGTGGACGGACGAGAATCATCTCTTACATATTCCTACCACGGGTGCTAGGTTCACTTGGTCTAATGGAAGAAGTGGTACGAGTCATACTCAAAAAAGGTTAGATAGGGCAGTGTGCAATCAAGATTAGATGGATTCTTGTGTTAAGCTTGCTTGTACCACTTTGTTGCGGAACAAATCAGATCACTTTCCGTTATTATTACATTTTAGTTGCCAATCTGATAGTTTCATGTCATAATTCAAGTTTCTTAATATGTGGAGCTCTCATCCAGACTGTCAGAATGTGGTGGAGTCTGTTTGGAACATGACAGTTGTAGGCTGTCCCATGTTTGTGATGACTAAGAAATTGAAAATTTTGAAAGATTGGTTGAAGTCTTGGAATATTAGCTGTTTTGGTAACATCAACAACAATGTTAAGCAAGCTGAAAAGGTTCTAAAATATATTCAAGACATGATAGACATTGCGGGGTATTCAAATGACTTGGCTGTTGAGGAGAGGAATGCGCAAATGTCTTTGGATCAGGCCCTTGGTTTTGAATAGGTGTTTTGGAAAGAGAAAGCCCGTATTCATTGGCATGTGGATGGTGACTGGAATACGCAGTTTTTTCACAGATTGGAAAAAATAAGGAATTCTTCTAAGTTTATGCACTCTTTGAAAGTGGGCAACAATGTTATTTCAAGCAAGAAGGACATTCCTGATCATGTGGTGTGGCATTTCAGTGGTTTATTTAACAGTGTTTCTATTTTGCAGGATAGTCCTTTGGTGGATGAGGTTATTCCTAACCTTGTGAATGAGCTGACCAATAATATTCTTACAATGATGCCCTCTGAAGATGAAATATATAATGTTATTTTCAGCTTAAATGGAGACAGTGCTGCTGGCCCTGACGGTTTCAGTCCATTTTTCTACCAGACGTATTGGAAGATCATAAAGGACGATGTTATTAAGGCTACTCTTCATTTTTTCAAGGATGGCTAGCTTACCCCCCAATTATAATATGAATATTGTTGTTTTGATTCTGAAGATAAAGGAGGCTGAGAGTATTGATCAATACAGACCTATTGCTCTAGCGAATTTCAAATTTAAAATTATTAGAAAGTTTTGGCAGATAGGCTAGCTCAAATTCTTCCTCATATTGTTTCAAATGAGCAAAAAGGCTTTGTGCAAGATAGAAGCATAATGGACGGTATTTGTTTAACTTCAGAGGTGGCTAATATTATGCACAGGAAAACCATGGGCGGTAACTTAATGCTGAAGGTTGATATTTTGAAGGCGTTTGATACTCTCGATTGGAATTTTCTCTTGAAGGTGCTTGCCAAATTTAGTTTCAATAATACTTTTTGTAGCTGGACTGATAGAATTATGCATTCAGCTAAAGTCTCCATTTCTATAAATGGGGAGCTCCATGGTTTTTTCAGCTGTAAAATAGGTGTTCGGTAGGGAGATCCATTATCACCATTATTGTTTTGCATTGCAGAGGATGTGCTGAGCAGATGTTTGTTTCATCTGGTTACTAGTGGCAGCATAAAGCTTATGAAGGCATGTCGTGGTGTTGAAGTTTCTTCACATGTTTTCTATGTCAACGACATAATGTTGTTCATAAAGGGAAGGGTTAGTTCTCTTGATGCTTTATCTGTGCTTTTCAAAAGATATGTTGAGTGTTTTTATTTGCTAGCTCGATGTCTGCTTCTAGGCTATGCTTGCCAACAGGATTGGTTTTTTAGTCGGGCATATACTATTCACTTATTTGGGGGTTCCCATCTTCAAAGGAAGGCCTAAAGCAACATATTTCATGCCTATTATGGATAAATTCAGAAGTAAACTTGCTTCTTGGAAAGCTATCCTTTTTTCTCTAGCCGGGAGAATTCAACTCGTTAAGTCGTTTATTCACAGCATGCTAATGTACTCTGTGCGCATTTATTCTTGGCCAACTAGTCTTATTCATTTGGTTGGAAAATGGTGCAGAAACTTCATATGGAGCACATACATAGAGAAGCGTAAAGTTGTGACGGTGTTGTGGAAGATCTGTTATAACAATTATAAAAGTGGAGGCTTGGGGTTGCGTTCTTTATGGTCTATAAATGAGGCCTCCAACCTTGTGCAGTGTTGGTCCGTTATTAATGAAACCGATACTTGGGTAAGATTTTGAAATCCAAAATTTTCAAAAACGGCGACAGGTTCGGTATTATGTCTTTTCTTCTATATGGACTGGTTTTAAAAGCTGTCTGCATAATCTGTTGGAAAATTCGATCTGGAATGTTGGCAATGGGAATAATATTAGATTTTGGTTGGATAACTGGTGTGGTGTTCCGTTGGTTTCTTTGCTGAAGTTTTCTGATGCCTCATTGCTGGACTTAAACACAAAGTTGAGTCGGTTTATTGTTGGCAACCGTATTGTTTTGCCTACTGTTCTGAATGCGGAGTATCCGATGCTGCAGCGCTGTTTTGTGGATGTTTATCCTAATGTTCTGCAGAAAGACAAGCTGATGTAGAATCGTTCAGATACTGGGCAACTTATATTGAAAGATGCTTATAATTATGTCAAAGGTAACACTTGTGTTTCTCATTGGGGTGGGTTTATTTGGAGTTCTTTCATTCCTACTTCCCATTCTTTGGTTTTTTGGAGGCTTAGCTTTGCTAAACTTCATACTGATGAGAAATGGCTATTAGGGGATTTCATATGCCTTCAATGTGTAGTCTTTGTCTTAAAGAGGAAGAGGATTTAGATCATAGTTTTTTCTCTTGTACTTATGCCTCTAGGATTTGGAATTGGCTGCAACACTGGCTGGTTTGGAATTATCCGATTACCTGCTTGAATGATTGCCTCCAGATCATGAATAGAGTTTCTTCTGCGCAATGTAAGACTTTATTAAGAGTAACATTTGCATCAACTTCAATAAACAAAACACATTCTTGATTACAATCCACCATAAGTTTTATACCCGGACCTTCTCTCATTCTTCCTGCTACAAGGTATTTTCATTATTGATTAATAGTTATAAAAGTGTATCAATGAAACATGAAAATTGATTTTATGACATAATCTCTTACATGATAATAGCTTCTTAAAAAAAGCTTAATCAAATTGCTTTCATCTATTGCATTGTTCTAGGATATTTGTATGTTTATTTTGCATCTTATAAGAAGTTGGAAGATTTTGTTACGCAGAAGAATATTAAACGTTGAAAACTCTCTCAGTAAGATTCTAGTTCACTACAATCCTATAGTTGGAAGATTGTGTTACACAGAAGAATATTAAACGTTGAAAACTCTCTCAGTAAGATTCTAGTTCACTACAATCCTATAGTTGGAAGATTGTGTTACACAGAAGAATATTATACGTTGAAAACTCTCTCAGTAAGATTCTAGTTCACTACAATCCTATAGTTGGAAGATTGTGTTACACAAAAGAATATTAAACGTTGAAAACCCTCTCAGCAAGATTCTAGTTCACTACAATCCTATCGTTGGAAGATTGTGTTAGACAAAAGAAGCTAGTCGTCGAATAGAATTGAATCACAATGCAAAATGAGCTATTTTACTTGAAGTTGAAACTACAAAAGAAATGAATGATTATAGTGACTTTTCACCTTCTGATTCAACCAAAGAACTTGTTCCAATAATCGATTACACTCAATCTATTGAAGAAATTCCATTGTTTCTTGTTCAACACACAAGGTTTCAAAACAATGAAGGTTTTGCAATTGGTGCTGCCTTTTCCCACCCTTTATCTGATGGAGTTGGATCCATTGGATTCATCAACTCATGGGCCAAAGTAGCAAGAGGAGAAACATTATAGCCTAATGAATTAACACTTCCAAAAAGGGTCAAGGGTTTTTGGTAAATTATTCTATTAATCATTTCCACGTCATTAAATTTTATTTTATCCTAGTTATCTGTAACACTAAATGCGATTATTTTCTAGAATAAACAATAATGCAAGTGATTCTAGAAAACTTGGTGTTCAACGAATCTTTGATGGCTTTTACATGAGACTCCCAACTTGTAAGGCACATTGCACGCATGACACAACACATGTAACATAATGTTTCTTCAATGTTGTGATGTCACCGTCCTAGTCAACCGAGTCGAAATATCTGACGCGTCTTCAAACTCATCAACTTCTTTCTTTGAAATTTCTCAGACGCCTCATTTTACTCTTCCTTCTTCTGTCTCTATCTATAAATACTTACACCATTTTTTCCCCTAAAGTTCTAATTCAAACACATACCATTCAATTTTAAATTTTTCTCAACTCCTCCACATCGTGTATTTATTCAACTTTTCTATCTATTTTCTAACTTTTTTCCCAGAAAAAAAGAATGAATACAGTGAATATTTTCATCTTCCCAATTCTGAGTATTTTGTTCATGGCAATCTCTCATATGGCTCATGCTCAGAATTTGGATCTTTCACCAGCACCTGCTCCTACCAGTGATGGTGAGTAAAATATTCGCCTTTTTTTCTTTCATTCTTCTTAATCTTTGAAATAGAAAATTCTTCTTTCACACGAATTTTTTTAAAATTAATTATATTTTATTTATGACAGGCACTAATCTGGATCAAGGAATTGCTTATTTTCTCATGGTGATAGCGTTGGTGATTACATACATGTTCCATTGATTATTTTTTTCTTCTTTTTCTTTTAATTTTTGCCGATGGAAATTCCATAAATTTTATGTATAGGTAAATATTATTGATGAAATTTAGTATTGATAATATTCTTTGACATAGTATATCTTCTTTGTGCTTTAAAGTTCTATGATGAATGCGCTTTTCTACTTAAGAAAAACTGCATTCTTTGTAAGCTAGACGCGTAAAATTGGGTCCATAGAAAACGTGTAAATCTTAGCTAAAGCTTTGTAGATACAAAAATATGACACATAAGTATGAGAATAATAAAATAAAAAAATTATTTTCTTTTTTAAAGAGGTAAACCTTATTAAAGCACCATCTAGAAGCAAAATTATACTGCAGAGTGGTAAACAAAACAAGCAGTAATTAAGAGTATAATTATCAGAGTGGTAAAAGTTTATGTGTACTATTTGGTGTCACAGGATTTGATGTCAGAGTAGTATGGATAATAAAGACTATTTAGTATGGTTTAAATTGACACGGTTGTTTGTATAGAATGAATATTTAAAAAATATAGTTAAGTAGTTTAGATAATTAGAACCTACTTATACCACCAACCTGAACAATATGGATCTGGGTGTTCTAATGTCTCGTTCATAGAAGCATTGATGGATCTCGTGCCAAATTCAAATTTTCAATAAAAAATTGAATTTAATGTGAGATTCTAGTGTTGGAAATAGGATGAACATTTCAAGGTCTTTGAAATTTATTATTTGAACTTTGAGATATGCAATTCAAGCAGACAAAATTTGAATTTGGTGTATCTTATCTTTATTCTAAAAATATCTTTTTGTTTTCTATTTTAAAATTTAATTTCTTTTTTATTAACTTTTTATTATTTACTATATTACTCAACTATTTCATTCAGTTGTTTATATAAAATTTAAATAAATAAAATAAATACACAAATATTACATTCATATTTATTTTTAAACACCTGAACATTAAAAAGCAGACAGACGGAATAACACATAATATTAACTTATTCTATTATTTTTTTCATCTACTTTTATTTATTTGTTTCTTTTGTGACACATTTATTATTTTTGTTTTAGAGTATTATTATTAACATATAAATTTGATTGAAAAATTGAAAACTTAAAAAAAAAAAAACAAGAGAAAATAGTTTAATTTTAAATCAATTTTCAAAATATTAAATAAATTAAATTTATTATATATTATTAAAATGGATAAATGATATCGATTATAGAATACAATTCTGTATATAAAAAACTTTTTTTAAAAACCTTAAATTAAAATATATTAATTTTAATTAAATATTTTATAAATATATTTTTTTCAATTCGTCTCAGATCTCAACATTTGTTGGGCCGACAATAAAGTCAAGTTAGAATTATGGGAATTCAAAATTGTTACGTTTTATTTGTTTGATTGCGCTAAATACACAATAGTCAGGATTTGCTTGTGTTATAAAACACAAGAAAGTTTTATTTTTTGTTATGTAAAAAATGAATTCTTTTTTTCATTCGTCTAATGGAATATTTATAGTATTTATAGATGCATACACACAAAAATGATGATATATTGATTTTGATGTCTACAAAATTGGCTTCGATCTCTTGGATTTAACTCATTAGAAAGATGATTGCAGTGAATCATCCTTTTATGTTGGAAGGAGATCAGTCTAAGTCCAACGAATACTTCATTTATCTATTGAGGGAATTTTGTTCTATTCGTTTAACATGTCCTTCCACGAAATACTTCATAGAAGAAGTGGATTGGGCTCGATCACATGCTTTCTAGGTGACCTCGCCGCTTAATATACAGGTATCCTCGTGTCACATAAGAGTCAAAGAATACGTGAGTCTAGCCCTTTAGAATTTGATTAAAGATATCATAACTTACAGTCTCATAAGCAGAAGGCCTATAAGGGCGAAGGAATTAAGTGAGAATATCCCAACTCACAGTTCTTCAAGTACGAGACTTGTAAGGCCGAAGCGATTAAGCGAGGATATCTTAGTCCGCGGTCCTTTTAGCATAAGGCTTGGAAGGACGAAGTGATTAAGACAATATACCTTTGTCCATAGTTCCTAAAATACGAGGCATGTAAGGAAAGTGATTAACCCGTGATATCCTAGTCCATATTCCCTTAAGCATGAGTATGTAAAGGCTGGGTGATTAAGCCAGGATATCCATTGTGACGTCCCCCAAGGCGAGAACAATTGACTAGCTTCTTGACGTACTTATTCGGGTTTGAATTAAGATGTGGTATGTCACACGAATTTGGTGGCGACTTGTTTATGACTGACGGGTGAATTTTGGGTAATATGGTAAACCTTAGAATGAACTGTGTCGTTAATATAAAACACATTGGAAATGACAAAAGATCTTGGCCATTTATCTGTTGGAATGCATGTGATTAGGGTCTGTGATGTTCTATCTTAATAATGACGGCTAGGACTTTATGGATGCCTACTTGATCTCAGAAGTCATTATCCCTTCATAAAAGTACGACCTTTAATCTTTCTTTTTTTCACCATAATTCTATTATTCTTGTTCGTACTAGAGAGTAGAGATCATGTTTTTCTTCTATTAGTTCATCAATCTTCAAGATGTATTCAGTTTTGTTTTCTTTATCTATTTTCACTTTTTAAAAGCTTAAACAATGGTTTTCATCAGAGAATGTGACAAACATAAGGTATAATAGAGCTTGAGACGCGTGAAGAGATGTGTAGGATGTGGAATCGCAGTTTAGCTAATTCATTTTGACGTGATTAGGGTTGATAAAAAATTGTTGAATTAGGGATGTTTGATAGTTCTGATGATAGTTCTAGTAGCTTCGACTGCGACAAAAGCAATATTAATGACCTTGTTTTGTCCTTTCTTTCTTTTTTCAGGACGTGTGGGATCGATGATGGAGAGTACAAGTACTACTCACTTCAGTCACAAAGTTGAGACCATTAGTCATGTCTTCAACAATATGGCCAATGCGGTCTCGTTACTTAAAAGCCTATTTATATCCATAACTAGAGATGAAGATGATGTCGTATTAGAGTCATGCATTAAGGATATTGAGTGAAATATTTCAATTAATAAATTTTTATTCGATCATTAATCACAAATCAATATCAAAATTGAAATTCTCATAATACCTCTTGAAATATGCTTTAACTTTGACCATGAATGTAAAAAATATCATCGTATCAACAAAGTTTACGTGAGTGTAAAGTAGAATGCAATGTGTTTTGATAACTTGTGAGTAATTCTATCACTATTCAAGTGTGTTATTATGTTTTTGTAACTCTTGAGTCCTTTATATAATTAATAGAATGAAAGACTTTTGATTTTGTAGATTGTCAATGCTTTTGAAACTATGAATTAATAGAATGAATGACTTTTGATTTGGTGGATTGTCAATGTCTTTGAAACTATGAGTCAGTTTGTTTAGTTTTAAAAAATTATATTTTTTATTTATTTTTAAAAATGACTTTTATAATGACACTTTTTAAAATATTAATAGTTTTTTGTAATTTGTTTTTTATAATTCAAAAGATTTATTTTTACATCATATAACATAAATATAAATTATTAAATATTAAAACATAGTTGAAATTGTATTTTTTTTTTCAAAAAGTCGTATGTCAAAACATTGCTTCAAATTTATTATGATAAAAAAAATATTATGATAAAATGAAAAATATTTAAAATAACACTTTAAGTATAACTTAAAATTAAAAATTAAAATTTTTTACTGAAAATAATTTATAAATTTTTTTATAAAAATAATTTATAATTTTTTTTTAACAAAAATATATAATGCTATAAAAATCATTTAAAAAAAAGAAAAGCAAACCAATATGATTGTATGAGTCCTTTATTTCTATTACTCATTTTGGCTTATTGAGGACTAAGTTTGTTTTTTATGAAGAAGATTAAACAAAATCATGTCAAGCCATATGTTAAACATTGATATTTGTAGAATAAACAATAATGCAAGTGATTTTAGAAAACTTGGTGTTCAATGAATCTTTGTTCTATAGACTAGGGCTGTCAAATGGAACGGTTTGATCCAACCCATTTCAGTTTGAGAGACCAAAACTTATAAATGAGTTAAAATTGGTCGGTCCGATTATTTCATGAGCTATTAAAATGGGTCAAACTCAGTTTCTAATGAAACATGCGACTCAATGGGTTAGTCCGAAGGGCCAACTTAACCTATATTTCAATATTATAGTTTAATTTTATAAAAAAGTTATAATAGACAAAAAATATATAAGTAAAGAGTAATCATAAATTTAGTTGATTGATGTTTAAAATATTTTGAAAAAATAGTTTCATTGTCTTTAACTTTTTTTTGTCATATGTAAATACAGTTATGCAATTATATTTTGACTTAAATATTTTTTTCTAAAATTAACTAAAACTATTTTATAAATTTACTTTTAATGACAGCTCGAAGCCCGCTTGACCGACCCGGTCCGGCCCATACAAAATATAGGTCTAATGGACTGGACTAAAAAGATAGGGTCATATTTTATAAAAAAAAAGTTTTACAACCCATCTCATTCTAAAATATAGGGTTGGTGGGTGGCCCAATGGGCCGAGTCTATTTTGATAGTTTTATCTGAGGACATGACGATTTTTTAATGCACCCTACGCACCATTTGAAAATTAAAAAATATCCCCAATTTTCAAAGATGCATTCCCGGATGCACCCCAACACACACTCAAACAGGCCATTCTGAGTTACGCCATACTATTTGGGTTTTTTAATTTCGGAAATATATCTCCTGAATATTTTCGTAATTACATTTTCGTAACACAGACTCATCAATAGCACAACTAAAAACATGTATTTTTCAAAAATAAAATTAAGATTCATAAAATAAAATTAGGATTACATAGATCATTTTAATATGAAACGCAACATTACTTAAATATCAAGGTGAACGCTTCAACATCTTCGCAATATCTTCGACCAGTCTTAAAATCTTCGCTTCCAACTTGAGTGAAACTTTTGTTTCGAAACAAAAATATATATTCCACATAGCCTTTACATCTACTTGCATTTTGAGCTTAAATTTGATGAGCTCAATTTTTTCTCAGATGCCAATCGACGGTGAACGACACTCGAGCTTCACAATCTTTGGGTTGTCTCTCTAAGGTAGAAGATTATGAATTTCGTCTAAGATATTTTCGATAGAGGTGTACTCGGTAAGGTTAAACGTTCGTCCGGGCGTAGAGGTAGAGATGGAGACATTTGCGACATAATCAGTTCATGTTTATTTGTGACATTTGAGACTTTTTTCAATTTGTGTAAAATATAACATAAGAGCACCTTAATTTATAAAATTCATAAATCAATATGAACCACTAAATAACTAGTTTACTGACTCCGAAGATATTTGACATGCAAAAGTGACAGAATATTTCAAAATTCCTCCCAAACTTCCAGAGATATTTCACATGGGAAGGTGAAAAAATATTTCAAAATTCTGCCTAAATTTTCAGAGACGTGGCTCCGAAATTTTTATTGAACTGATCAATTATAAATATATTTTTTGAAAGATTTCAGAGATACATCTCTAAAAAAGAAAAATTCAATTTATAGGATGCTATTTAAAACGGTCTATATTAAATATTTATTGAAGTGCGTCCAAAAATACGAATTTTTCACCCAAATAACTTACATTCCACCCCTATAATTCCATTTTACCCAACATTCCATCATATATACCAATCTACCTAACTTTCATGTTTTTTTTTAAATTACAAGGGGGCGCCATTGCTGATGGAGCCACCCTTATAAATTATAGGGGGCGCCATCCCCTTTGGAGGCACCCTATAATTTATAAGGGGGGCGCCATCCCCTTTGGAGCTCCCTTTATTTCGTTATATTTTTTAATTCTACTATAAATAATATAATTATAATATAATACTATTTTGGACTAAATTTTTGTGTATAAATAATTAGACTTGTTTCATTCAAATTAACATTGTTTCATCCAAATTTAGGAGAGTGAGTCATGTATCTTAGAAGATATGGACATGTAATTTTTTCAAGAACGAAGCCTCCGATAAGAATGTTGTTTTGGAACATCCAGAGTTTAGAGCAACTATGAAGAAATTTGAATCGGTGGTTAGAAGGAGACATTCCAAATGGTGAAAGCATTAGGAGTATTGAAAGACTTGTCTCGTACTTCTCTGTTGAAGACGGAAATATACGACGAGAGTGGGTGCGAATTAGAGATGACAACGCAGTTAGGTCAATGATGTTTAGAATTGATGATATTACTTTAATTGTTGTTATAGCTTAGTTTATGTTGTAATAATCGTTATATTTTTTATGATTTGCGTTGTTGCTCTAGCAGTATTTCAATTTGTTTATGTGGTAATCAGAAGTTGTTATAAATATTAAATTCCAAGATTACACATTTTTTTAATGACCAAATTAAATCTATCTAGAACTGGTTCCAACATTTGGACAATTATTCCTCGTATGCCCGGGAAGACTACATATTCCGCATAGTCTTTCCATTTTCTCAGTTGTATCCATTTCAGTTGTAATTCGCGTGCTTTTGGGGCGGCCCTTTTTGTTTCGTCTCATATTTTCGTTGTGGTAGATTGTGTCTCCATGATAGGTTGGTCAATATTCCTCACTAGCTACCACTGGAAAACTATTATTGTAGATACCAAATAAGTTCACGATCTTGTAAACTTCTGATAGTTGCAAGAATGGATCGTGACGAGCACTGGAACATGCGGCAATGACATGTGAACAAGGCATGCAGAAGGTTTGAAACTTTCCGCAGTCACACCAATTTTTATGAAGTTCCACCCTGTAGTGTCCCATTGGCCGACCCTCGTTATGATCCATTGTCTCATCAACAATGAAGTTGTAATCGTGACGATCAAATGGTCTAACTCGATGTGAGTCCGCCTTAGAAGTTTCATCCTTCATATATTTCATACTTGATTCGCTGAATATTTTCCCTGATTCCAAAATAACGCTCCATTTTTTGCCTCTTGCCGCAAAAAGTGACCCCAATCTGTAATAGGTTGCTCTTACCAACACAGTGATGGGTATGTTTCTAGTTCCCTTAAATACGCCGTTTAGGGATTCTACAAGATTTGTGGTCATGTGACCCCATCGGGCTCCTCCATCAAAAGCCCTTGTCCATTTCTCGACTGGAATGTTATCCAGCCACCTTAATGCTTCCGCGCTTGACAATCTTATTTCTTCGCGGTAATACATGAATGATGGTTGGTTTAAGGCATACCCAGCGTTCACAACTTTTTTGCGGAGATTTTTGTCTTTCATTTCCCGCATAAAATTCTGAGCAATATGTCTTATGCAGTAGACATGGACAGAAGGAGGATTGTGCCAACCATTAGCAGGATTGTTGTAGGCGCTCACAATAGAGGCATGTCTGTCGGAAATCAGATATAAGTTGGGTTGAGGAGCGACATGTGTTCTGATATTTTTGAGGAAGAAACTCCAAGCTTCACCTGTCTCACCCTCGACCAGGGCAAAGGCAACCGGAAATATATTATTATTTTCGTCTTATGCAACCGCCATCAACAATGTTCCTTTGTATTTTCCATACAACCATGTTCCATCGACTTGAATAACCAGTTTGCAGAACGCAAAACCTTTGATACATGGTTGAAATGCCCAAAAGAGACGAGAGAATATCCTACTTCCAACAACACATGTCCCTTCAGGAGTGTATGCTGGTAGTGACTCCAAAATTACAGTCGTACCAGGAACATATTTTGAAGTGCTAGTAAATACTGTGAAAGTTGATTGTAAGATTTTTCTCAATTTCCATATACATGTTCAACAACTTTTATTCTTCCAATCCAAGCTTTCATGTACGATGGGGTATAGTTGAATCGTGCAACAACATGAGAGATAATTGTGCTCACCTTCACAGATGGATCTACGCCCACAAGATGCAAAATCTCTTGGGATATAAATTGAGAGCTTAGTTTTCCATGATCTTGCCGATTGATGTTGGTTGTGCAACTCTGAGGTGGATCCATCGAACCTATAACCCAACAATCACTTCTTTTCCGATAGGACGCTGCTAACCGAAACTTGCAACCTGCGTTACGACAAACTACAACATAATGTTTTGAGTCGTTCCGATTGATGTAAAAATCAACGAAGTTATCCATATGAAACTTTCTTATAGCTTTCATGCACTCTTCTTTTGTTCGGTATTGGTTTCCCACTTTTAAAATACCTTCAATTTATTGAGAAGGATTGTAGAAAACATCTGAGGAAGTATCGTCTCCACTCAATTGCAAGTTCGTCATGTGTTGAGGAGGACAATACATATGCCTTAATGGTAGTGTCTCCTCATCTATGTCTTGAAGCGGAGTTAGTGCAGTGTAGTCCCCAGTCCCGAATAAAGTAACCATTTGATCAACCATGGCCTCAGTTTCTTCTTCTTCCTCGTCCACGACATCAACTTCATCTACATCCGTTGTTTCACCAACTTGATGTTGAGTCTGGCAGAGTAATAGATAAACCTCGATATAGTCGAACCCAGAGTGTTCATGGCTATCAAACATTTGATCTACATTGTTGTCGTCTTGTATTTTCTCTTGAAAATACTTGACCTGATTGTTGTCAAAGAAAACGGGACTTCTGTATATGATTTGAGAGATTGGACCAGACAATATCTTCGACTCTATTCGCTCTTTGAAATGCAAAAAATTAGATTTTCTGCTCATTGTTAATCAGGTGACATCTGTATTTTGAAACCCAAAACCCGAATCCTCAGAGATGTAAGTTTCTCCATTAAAATGGGCATGAACAATATAATCTGTGGTTCTAGACATATTTGAAGAAAAGTGTAAGAGTGTAAGAGATGTGTTTGCAAATGGTGGGATGTATTTAATTTTTTCATGAATGTATGCATAAATAACAAAAGTGTATGAATATAATATTTATAACTCGTAAAGGGGGGCGCCATAGAGGTTGGCTATCCTTCCTTAATATTTAAGGGGGGCGCCATGGGGTTGGCTCCCCTTCATTAATATTCAAGGGGGGCGCCATAGGGGTTGGCTCCCCCGTGACATGTGTACAAAAAATGTGATTTGCATGCATGCAGAATGACAAGTGTGGTATATTTTCTACACACTTCATCCATTTCATTTACTCCTCTCTACAACAATTAATATTTCAACTACATAAATTTAATTTTTACCTCTACCACCATAAATTCAAATTTCAAATTCAAAATTTTTACTATAAATACTTCTCCTCCTCATTCTCAAAAACTCATCAAATATATTCCACAATTTAAATTCTACCAATATTTTCTTCATATATTCACACTATATAAGAAATGTCTCTATGTAAGTATTTGTATAGAGGAACACCAAGCAACATCGCGTCTTATGTAAGTATTTGTACTCGATAATACACAATGTTGTATTGATTTGTAGCATTATAATGTTTTTACAAATACAATGTTGTAATCATTTGTTTTATTGTTTTGTAGAATACTCATGACTTCTGAACTCGTGGGCATAAATATTTCCCACATGACCCGATAATTAAACCATTTTTGGAGCGCGCAGGATTCAGAGAAGTCATCAAAATAACAAATTATCTCCTAGATACCAAGTTCATTTTGGCACTGCAAGAAAGGTGGCGACCCGAGACGCATACATTTCATCTTCCAATAGGTGAATGTGCAGTTACTCTCGAGGACACTCACATGTTATTGGGTTTACCCATTAATGGTAAGACGATATACAGTCTCACCAATCCTAGCGGTAGTGTGATAGAAGAACTCTTAGGGGTTGAACCAACCCCAAGAGATTTGAGGGGCCAAAAAATATTATTATCATGGCTCAAAAGAATTTTTGGAAAAATGAGGTTAACCCAAGATTCTCCAAAAATATTGAAAATAAGAAAAACAAGAATTTATATTATGTTATTAATAGGTTTATTTTTATGTCCCGATACAAGTGGCAACGCTGTCCACTCTATGTATTTAGTTTTATTAGATGATATAGATAAAATAAGAACATATAGTTGGGGGGTCCGCTACACTAGCGCACCTATATCGGTCTTTGTGTAACAACGCAATAGCAAATTCAGGAAATTTTACCGGATGTGGTGTTCTTCTTCAAGCTTGGGGATGGTCAAGGATGACCAATCTAGCACCTATCCAACAAAATAATTTTGAATTCCCATACGCTACAAGGTAATTACTTAGACCAAGAATGATCAATCTTTCATAGTCTTTTACTTAATTTATCCTATTATTAACAAATGTTTTCTTTTCGATTTGTAGGTGGTCTTCACTTGGGATGAATTACGACAACTGTCCCCATTTCAGTATCACCCAATACATAAATCTTATAGATCATTTGGGACAAGATGATGTAAGTACTAAATATTATTAGAATATAGTATCCTTAACGTATCTATTTAGAATATAGTCTCCTTAAATATTATTAGAAAATAATAAATATTTTTTTCTCCTACAGTTTATTTGGCGACCATATCTTGGTCTAGAAGCCATTCACAAAGTTAACCAACACGACCTGCAGTGTGGAGTGCAAAGGTGCCGATTATCAACTTCACCACCGTGGAGATGCACAACAGTGATCGTGTAAAGCTTCAAGATATTCCATGTCCACCGAAATGCATCCCCGACAAATATCACACCGGTAAAGTCTCCAACCAATGGGAATATTCTCCATGGACCAAGTATGCAAAACATGAGTGTCGTGAATGGAGGCATCACAACCATTTTGTTTTGTCCGACACTGTGTTTCCATACGAGAGAAAACAGACTATCCAATACATGAATTGGTATAGGAAGGTATCCATTGGTTTCATTTCGCATTCAAGATATCTTGTTGACCCACGCCAACAAGCCTCGTCATCAAGACCCCAACAACCAACCCAACCCCATTTCCAACCGCCAACCCAACTCCATTTCCAACCTCCAACCTAACCCCCACTTACACAACCACAACTATATGAACATACCCATAACCAATTCACCTCATTCACACAAACTTATTCACAGTCCGAATACCAACAATATCCACCACAATACCAAACATACTCCATGGATACTACAAACCAAATAAACACCCAGTTTCAAACACCAAATCAACCCTTACCCGCCCAAACATTTACACCCATGCCACCCTACGACCAGGCAGACTATCGTCCTGACATTGCCTCATCCAGCCAACCACCCCAAAATAATTATGAAGGCATGGGCAACCCGTTTGATTTGGATGACTTTAAGGAGATGGAATCGTCTACATGGGCCAAAATGATGCAATTTCTTGAAGACGACACGGTCGACCCGACTCCACCACAAAGACGACCAAGAAACGTACGTAATCGAGGATGCGGTACGGGCGGACATTTAAACTGACCTAGTCGTAGAAATTAGTGTGCCATATCACTCATATGTACCCATTTGTAATTAAATGAAAATTGTAATTATTTTTTAATATTAAGTTTATTAAATACAATTTAATTTTTATTTATTATTTAGAAATTATTAATGAAAATATTATTTATTATTTATTTATTAATTATAAAATTATTTAAAAAAAATTATTTATAAAATTTTTATTTTTTAAATATTTTTTAATTGTTAATTATTATTTATTAAATATTTTTAAATTTATTATATATTTAAAACTATTTTAAAAATTCGTTTAAGGGAGGCTCCAAAGGGGATGGCGCCCCCTTATAAATTATAGGGTGCCTCCAAAGGGGATGACGCCCCCCTATAATTCATAAAGGTGGCTCCATCAGCAATGGCGCCCCTTTGTAATTTTAAAAAAAAAATGAAAGTTGAGTAGATTGATATATATATATAGAATGTTGGGTAAAATGGAATTATAGGAGTGGAATGTTGGGTAAAATAGAATTATAGGGGTGAAATGTAGGTTATTTGAGTGATACTAAAAATACATCTCGAAAAACGAAAAATATTTTATTATTTTTGTATATTGCATACCAAGAGGCATTATACATTATTTTTGTATATCCTCATACTAGACCCCAACTTCTAAGGCACAATGCACATGTACTAACACAATGTTTCTTAATGTTGTGATGTGACATTCTAGTCAACGAGTAGCCAACCGAGTCGAAATAGCTGACGCGTCTTCAAACTCAGTAGCTTCTTTCCTTGAAATTTCTCATTTTACTCTTCCTTCTTCTTTCTCTACCTATAAATACTAACACCATTTTTTCTTCTAACTTCAAATTCAAACACATACCATTTAATTTTAAATTTTCTCAACTCCTCCACACCGTTGATTAATTCAACTTTTCCAACAATTTCTAGCTTTTTCCCCTGAAAAAAAAACAATGAATACCGTGAATATTTTCATCTTCCCAATTCTGAGTGTTTTGTTGATGGCAATTTCTCATATGGCTCATGCTCAAAATTTGGATCTTTCTCCAGCACCTGCTCCTACCAGTGATGGTCAGTGAAAATCCATTTTTTCCTTTAATTCTTCTTAATATTTATGAAATTAGAAAATTCTTCATTCGCCTTTTTTTTTAAAATAATTTAATTCTGCTTTATTTATAACAGGCACTAATCTGGATCAAGGAATTGCTTATTTTCTTATGGTGATAGCGTTGGTGATTACATACATGTTCCATTGATTATTACTTTTTTCTTCTTTTTCTTTTAATTTTTGCCGATGGAAATTCCATAAATTTTATGTATATGTAATTAATTATTAGTATTAGTGAAATTTAGTATTATTAATATTCTTTGGCTTATTTAATTCCTTGTGCTTTTCTACTTTAAAAAAACTGTATTCTTTCTGGCTAGACGCGTAAAATTGGGTCCATGTAGAAAGCGTGTAAATCATAGCTAAAGCTAATGTCACATTGTGATACAAAACGTGTAAATCAATAGCTAAAGCACCATCTAGAAGCCAAATTATAGTGCAGAGTGGTAAAGAAATCATGCAATACAGAATGTCTAGATAGAGTTCATAGATGTAGCATTGATGGATCATGTATCCAATTCAAATTTTCAATAAAATAATAAATTTAATGTAAGATTTTAGTGTTGGAAAAGGATGAATATTTTAAGGCCTTTGGAATGTATTATTGAAACTTTGAGATACCCACATTCAACTTAAAATAATGAATTCAAAATTGCTGCATTTTATTGGTATATAAAGTACAATAGTGAAGTACATTATTAGCAAAGTCGCCTTATGTTTTTTTTTAGAGGATTTTATTTATTTATTTATATTATTATTAAAAAATTATGTAAAGATTCTATTTAATTATTATAAATATTTTATGAGACTCTACTTAATCATGATAACTTTGAGATCTTGTGCAGTAAACTGTCTTACACGTTTTTAAAGACGGCTTTGTACAATAATAAAAACTTTGCTTGTGAATTCAATTACCCTGCTGCTTAACTGAGTATTAATAGATGCAAATCTCTAATAAATGATTTAGGGGAGATCGGTTTTTATCCTACAAAGTTGATTACGTAAATGATTGCGGTGAATCATCTTTTTATGTTGGAAGTCAAATCAGTTCAATGAATACTTCAATTATCCATTGAAGGAGTCTCGTTAAACTCACTTAACATGTGGTTTTATGCGTCCTCCCACGATATACATCATGGAGGAAGTGGGTCAGGCTCGATCTAAGGGTCAAAGAGTAGATGGGTCGAGCCCTTTGGGATTTGACCAAAGACATCTCAACCCACAATCCCGTAAACATGAGGTATAAGAGTGAAGTGGCATGTCACACAATTTCTGACGACAACTTATTTAGGACTAACGGTTGAACTTTGGATATTATGGTAAACCTTATAATTAGTTGTACAATTAATGTAGTGAAATAATTAAAAACACGTTTGGAATGACCAAATGATCTTAGTCATTTATCTCTGGCATGCATTAGAGTCCTTAATATTATGTCATAGTAATGATGACTAGGATCCAATGGATGCCTATTCGGTCTAGGAAGTCATTCTCCATTTATTAACGTATGACCCTCAGTCTTTCCTTTATCACCGTAATTGTATTCTTCTTTTTTTGTATAAGAGATCATATTTTTCTTCCATCAGTTCATCAACAATCTCAATGAATGGATCTTAATTATAACATTAATCACAAATCAAATACCAAAGTTGAAATTTTTGGAATACCTCTTAAAACATGCTTTAATTTTGATCACAAAGGTAAATAAGTATCAACATATCTACAGTCCACACAAGTACGAGTTCGAATGTAGTGAGTTTGTGATCACTTGTATGAGTGATTCTATCACTAATCAAGTGGCTTATTATGTTTTTGTAACTCTTGAGTAAGAGAAATTGAGTTTGAAGAGTTACATAGTTTTGGTGGAGTTGATATTTAATGTAAACAGTTAGAACAACAACATGCACATTAGATTAAGAAAACGATAAAAACTATAACAATAAAATACTATGTTTGGTAACTATAGCTTATGGGTTATAAGCTAGTGTTGTAGCAAATTGGGTTGATAGCATGTCAAATTGGGTCAATCTGTTAGGCCAATTGTTTAGTATGTTAGTTGAAAATTATGGTTTAGTTTTCTTATAAATAGCATACTCATTCTCACTTCTTAATCAATCTCTGATAATTCTAATAAGAGGGAGAGAATGGTGTGGTTGATATTTAATTGTAAACATTGTTCCTTAATTTGTAGTTAAATCAAGAATCTAGTTTTTATACCACTTTGAATTGTCTTTCTCTTCTCTCTTTTCTTTTACTTTGTGGTTTTCTTGTCAATCAATAAACCGACCATACTTTATTTTTTGGGGCATCGCTTTCACAACAAATTGGTGCAGCGAGCATGGAGGGAAAGATGTCGTCAACAAAGTATGAGGTTGAGAAATTCACCGGTGTGAATGGTTTCAGTTTGTGGCGCTTGAAGATGTAAGTTCTACTAGTTCAACATTGTTTGTTAGAAGCGTTGAAAGGATCAGAGAAGATGGATGTTTCGCTAACGGAGAAGAAGAAGATGATGATGATCGAGAAAGCCCACGGTGGCATCATATTGAGCCTTGGTGATAAGGTTCTCCGGCAGGTCTCAAAGGAGAATAATATAGTGGGTGTATGGAGCAAACTTGAGGGTTTGTATATGACTAAATCTTTGGTCAATCCTCTCTACCTGAAGCAAGCTTTGTATTCTTTCAAGACGAGTGAAGACAGAGTCTTGGTTGAGCAGCTGGACATGTTTAACAAGTTGATTCTTGATCTTGAACATATCAAGGTCAATATTGATGATGAATATCAAACATTTCTACTATTGTGTGCTTTACCAAGATATCATGCTCACTTCAAAGAAACCCTCTTATATGGAAGATAGTCTATGACCTTTAAAGAAATTCAATCAGCCTTGTACTCTAAGAATTTGAACGAACGAAATGAGCACAAGCCATCTTCTGTTGGTGAAGGTGTTGGCTCCTAATTTCGACGCTAGTCGAGACCGGAGCTAGCTTAGGTCAAAATTATCAATACTTGGTATGTGAGAGGGTTTCGACCCAAATCAAGGAAAACTTCAAGTCGAAGAAAGATGGATCAAGGTGTCAAAAAATCGCTAAGTGTTGGAAAACGCTCGACGAAGACCATGCTGAGGAAAACATGAAGACGATTTCACCAGATTGGAGGAAATTGTCAATTATTCAAAATTCAAATCAAGCAAAAGAGAACGTGTGAGCGGTTGGAATAACAAAGAAGCACCAAAAAGAAGTCTCACCCGTCATGTAGTATTTATTCTATAGCACTATAAATAGATGTAAATTTTATGTAATAGAGGTGTTCATTCATTTTATACTAGTCACTCCAAACAACTCAAAGTACCTGCGTGTAGAGAAACGAGTTAGCGAGAATGTATGTGATACAACACCAAATCGTTTTCATTAATGCAGTTTACTTGCCTTTATCCTTTATGTACCTTTATCTATCCTGCACTTTAACTTTCAGTCTTTATATTTAAACCATTTTACAAGCTTTTTCTGGGTTTTACTTTAAAAGATTTCCTGGTCGAACGTGGAGTTCAGATTGGAGTTATTTTACGCTCTTTAACTTTTTTGCACATTTAATCTTTCGCCCATTTCTTTTCAAAGCCATTTACCTTCTTGCAATTTAATTTCCAAAGGTCTCTAGTCGAACGTGGAGTTCAGAGTGGAATCTTTTGCACATTTATTTTCAAAAGCCCTTTACCTTACTGCACTTTTACATTTCGCTTTTAATCTTCGATGCATTACTTGCTTTCTTTTAAATCTTCAAAGCATCTTATTTTTCAAAAGGTTTCACAGTCGAACGAGGAGTTCAACGTAGGGTCCTTTGCACAACTTAGCACATGTTCTAGGATTTAGTATGGTCGATCCTGCAAGTTAGTCAATTTTACCCTGAATTGATAGACCAGCGGTTGTTTACCAAAATTCACAGTAAACAGAAGGATTATCCATAAAAGGAAAACTCATAAAGAAAGATGATAAGTTTGAGAATAAGAAGGGTAAAGTTCTATATAATTCTTATGGTGGTAATGCTCTTGTTATTAGGTGTTATCATTGTAAAAAGGAGAGTTATACAAGAAAAGTATGTCCTGAACATCTGAATAATTGTGGAGGTAAGGATAATAGTAATGAATCCATTGGGAAATATTATTATGAATTATCTGATGTCCTGGTGGTTTCAAGTAATGAGTCTAGTAAGGAGTGAACTGTGGATTCAGGTTGTATTTGGCGCACGACTCCACATAAGGACGTGTTTGAGGAATTATGTGATCAAGATGGTGGATCAATGCTACTGGAAAATAACAAAGTCTGCAATATTGTAGGAATTGGATCTATCAGATTCAAGCTTCATGATGAGTCAATAAGGCTATTGACTAATTTCAAGTATGTACCTGATTTTAAGAGGAATTTGATTTCTCTTGGTGAACTCGACAAGAAAGGATATAATTTCAAAGTAGAGTAAAGTATCCTAAGGGTAATGAAGGGATCGAAGAAAGTCTTAAGAGGTATCAAGAGGCAAGGCTTGTATACCATTGACGCTGAGTTTGTAAGTGGTTCAACATATGTGCCATCAACAAAACCTGTGTCAAAGACCGAGCTATGATACAAGAGACTTGGTCATGTCAGTGAAGGAGGTCTGGTCAAATTGTCGAAACAAAATCTGCTATATGTTGACAAAGTCAAAAAAATGGAGTTTTGTTAACCTTGTGTATTTGATAAATCCTGTAGGGTGAAGTTTAACAATGGTAAACAAAGAGCACATGGATCTGTTGATTATATCCATGCTGATCTTTGGGGGTCTTCAAGAAATCTTTCACACTCAGGTGCAAGATATTTTCTATCCATAGTTGATGATTACTTAGAAAAGTTGTGGGTGTTCATTCAGAAAGCTAAGGATGAAACTTTTGAAAATTTTAAAAGTTGGAAGACTCTAGTCGAAAACCAAACTGACAGGAAGGTTAAGAGATTAAGGACAGACAGTGGTCTTGAATTTTGCAATGAGGTTTTTGACAGCTATTATGGTACGTCTGGTATTGTAAGGCACAAAACTACTGCAGATACTTTGTAACACCATTTTCTACCCCACAATTTTAAAGTAAAAATATTCACATTTATCAGAGTAAAATATGAAACTAAAAAAAACTACCTCAAAGGGAGTACATTTCCCAATAAATCAAAAAATTTATCAAAAGGCAGCGGAACTCAAAAAGGCATAATCCAAACTTTTCCTTACGCCACAAGGCAATTAACATAACAAAAACATCAATAAAATAAGGTTTGACTCAAAGACCCCAACCCGATGTTACACTATCAGAGCAAAACCCTTTAAGTCAACCACAATGGCCAACGACCTAAAACTTCAAAAGTCCTCGACGACATCCACGACTAAACCTGGTCATCTGCATGTTACCCACGTGGAGGCAACATTCAAACAAGCAGGGTGAGTAAAACGATTCATAATAATCAATGTAAGAAATCAATATATAAAATGGCATCATTTTCATATTCAACATCATCATATTCATCAATGGGCATCAAAGGCCACAACATCATAAATTACTCAAGATCATCTCATAAATGAAAATGCAACAAGACTCATGCATGTGGTACCAATCATCACAGCTCGATGGACACTGGGTCATCAACCCTCCATAGATCCCCATCAATAGGATCGATTCTACTCGAGAACCGTATCACATCAAAATACTTTACATCCGCACAATGGGACTGAAGCCAAAGAAATCAAGGTCCTGAACCGAAGTTCGGATGCACATGAATGCATGATGTGTAACACCCCCTTTCTATACCCCCAAATTAACCAAATAAATCAATTAGGCACTTAGAAAATTTATTTCATCAGAGTTTAATTAAAACATGGTATATAAGAGGCGCATCACATTATCATGAAATTAAACACATACGATACCTGCTCAAAATAGATATGCAACAATGGGTAACCCACATCTCAATATTTAGAATAAAAGCGGAAACATCCAAATATTGAATCAATCACATTCATAAACGTATATACAACCATCAGTTAATTCATGCTTTACAACATATCCACAGCAGATACATACACATATGTATCACAAAAGAATCAAAACAAATGTAACTCCAAAGGAGTCAAAGGCTTCCTAACTACCCAGATGTTACATATCAGAGCCATTGACCAAAAAGAATGAAGACATCGCTTCACAAAAAGAACCTCCAGCTTCCTACTCTGCAATGCCTCATAGAGCATTATAAAACAGCAGAAGGGTCAGAAACAATATCATAACAATTAATGCATAGAATTGTATATATACATGTACTCACATTTGTACAAGTTATACTCAAATTATGTTCTCACCACGTTAAACATATACAAATAATCATGCCTCTACCCATGCTCACGAACATTTACTATATGTTTCTCCCAACAATGATATATAACATACACAGTTACATTCATACAACTAATGCATCATACACAGATGACTCATGCAACTCATAGAGACCGACACACGACTCTATGCAGATGCAAATGCGGTACCGACTCATTCAACAGATTCTCTAAGGAATCGAGTATTCAGCAGATCCTCCACGGGATCAAGTACTCAGCAGATTCTCCACAGAATCAAATATTCATCAGATTCTCCACGGAATCGAATATTCAGCAGATTCTCCACGGAATCAAGTACTCAGCAGATTCTCCATGGAATCAAATACTCTAGCCAATCCTCCACGGGATTACATGTTATGACCGATTCTCCAAGGAATCACACAATGCAACCGATTCTCCAAGGAATCACACAATGCAGCCGATTCTCCAAGGAATCACACAATGCAACCGATTCTCCAAGGAATCACACAATGCAACCGATTCTCCAAGGAATCACACAATGCAACCGATTCTCCAAGGAATCTAATATAACCATCGTATCATACGAGGTTCTGCAAATCCTCCGAGGGATCATTCAACACAAAAATGCATACTATACTCACAAACATACTCATTGCATTTATCACATACATCGCATATATCTATCATGCATTCACATTATGCACCATTCCACACATGGTTTACACACATATCAGCCTATCAATGCGTTTCTATTCAATTCAAGCAAATACACAAGATTATCAAATATTCAAGATTCACCATTTACTCTACAATCTAGGATTCACGCCTTTCGGCCACCCACAGCACGACATGTCAAAATAGTTTACACATCAATCATTCATATAGGCATTAATCATAATTGAATCAACTAAACATCATGCTATGAACAAACAGCAAAACAAAATAACACTGCCAGGTTCGCCAACCTTCGCCTGGCGAAGCCACGCAGCGAATGCTCGCTGGCCTTCGCCTGGCGAACTTCCCAGCAAAGTCCACTGGGAGTAATTCTGGAATTACTCGCTGAGGCTCGCTACACACTCGCCTGGCGAACTTGCCAGCGAATACAGGGTGTTAGCTTCTGACTTGCTTCGCTACAGCTCGCTGGGCTTCGCCTGGCGAAGCTTCGCTGCCATTCGCCTGGCGAACTTGCGAAGACAGAACTTCCATGGCTGTCTCAAATCCCAAACTCCACACAACCAACCGATTAAATCCAAACCAGTCACAATAGCACAACCCAACCATCACCCGACTAAACTACATCGTCAAATCCGAGTTCTAACCGATTAAAACCTCATTCTACTCACAAAACCAACTTCTAACCTAAGTGGAAAAAGAGTAGAAACTCTACAAAATCCACACACATACACATATAATCATACACATTAAAGAGATGATGGAGTTTCACACCCTTACCGATCGATTGCAAGCTTTGGTGATGATTCTAGGTTTTCCTCTCCACTTTCTCTTCTCTTTCTCTTCTCCTCTTTTCTTTCTCTTGTCTTTCCTCTTATGTTACTATCTTTCTTCCTTTTCCTCTCTTATTCTATTTCTATCTCTATTTCTTTCCTCTCAAATTCTTTCCAACACTTACCAATCAATTCTCACACTAAATTGCTAAATGTCTAAAATGCCCTTTTTACTCTAATTCCCCGAAAACTCTCCGAATCGGTAAAAATAGATAAAATACGCAAACACCACATAGAAATATATAATTTCTCAATTTAAAACAAACATCAAATAAATAAATTAAAAGACTCAACAATTAATGGGAATTCAGAATCGGGGCGTTACAACTCTCCCCCACTTTAGAAATTTTCGTCCTCGAAAATATTACCTTATTCAAACAACTCTGGATGCGATTCTCGCATCTTGCTCTCCAATTCCCAAGTCATGTTGCCTTCTGCGACACCTCCCTAGGACACTTTCACAAGCGCAATATCCTTACCTCTTAGTTTCTTAACTTCACGGTCCAAAATACTAACCGGTAAAACTTCAACTGTAAGGTTATCTCTTACTTCAACTTCATCCATCGGGATCACATGTGACGGATCCGGAACATACTTCCGAAGTTGCGAGACATGGAATACATCATGCAAATTCGAAAGGTTCGGAGGTAACGCCACACGATAAGCCACAGCACCAACTCGTGCGACAATCTGATACGGACCAATAAAACGAGAAGTAAACTTTCTCGACTTCAAAGCACGACCCACACCCGCAACCGGTGTAACTCTCAAAAACACATGGTCGCCCTCTAGAAACTCGAGATCCTTTCTCCTTTTATCATGATAACTTTTCTGTCTACTCTGAGAAGCTCTCATCTTTTCCCGAATAAATTTCACCTTTTCCGTCGTTTGCTGTACCATTTCCGGACCAACTACCGACTTTTTGCCTGTCTCATGCCAACACAGAGGTGTTCGACATCTCCGACCATATAAAGCCTCAAATGGCGCCATACCAATACTCGAATGGAAACTGTTATTATAGGTGAACTCAATCAACGCTAAATAACCGTCCCACGCACCACCTTGCTCAAGTACACAAGCGCGCAACAAGTCTTCTAACGATTGAATCGTCCTCTCGGTTTGACCACCTGTTTGCAGATGATATGCCGAACTCAATCTCAACTTAGAACCCAAGGCACCTTGCAAACTCTCCCAAAATCTTGAAGTAAATCTAGGATCTCTATCCGACACAATACTCTTAGGAACTCCATGAAGCTTCACAATAGTGCCAACATAAATCTCGGCCAACCTTTCCAAAGAATAAGTAATATCAATCAGAATAAAGTGAGCCGATTTAGTAAGCCTATCAATAATCACCCAAATAGCATTATGTCCTCTTTGCGTATTCGGCAGTCCCGTAACAAAATCCATCGATATACTATCCCATTTCCATTCCGGAATATCCAACGGTTGCATCAATCCACTAGGCTTCTGATGCTCCACCTTAGACTTCTGGCAAGTCAAACACGAGTACACAAAACGAGCAACATCGCTTTTCAATCCAGACCACCAAAAGATCTTCTTCAAATCCTGATACATCTTATTCGCTCCCGGATGAATACTCAAGTTACTCCGATGTCCCTCTTCCAATATCATCTTTTTCAAATCCGCATCATCGGGAATACAAATACGACCTCGAAACCTCAAAACTCCTAATTCATCAACTTTGAAATCTTCATTTCCATTCGTCATCAAATCCACAAATTTCAAATCCAACTTTTGCTTTTCACACACCGTAGTAAGGAAATCATTTGTGACACGCAACATACCAAGCTTCACACTACTCGGCGTTAACTCACAAACCAAACTCAAATCTCTAAAGTTCTCCAAGAGTTCCCACTCTCTAACCATCAAAGTAGACACGTGCAACGACTTCCGACTTAAGGCATCGACTACCACATTCGCCTTACCCGGATGATAATTTAAACCAAATCATAGTCCTTCAAAAGTTCTAGCCATCTCCTTTGCCTCATATTCAATTCTTTTTGATCAAACAAATACTTCAAACTCTTGTAATCGCTAAAAACTTCAAATCTTGCACCATAAAGATAGTGCCTCCAAATTTTTAAAACGAACACTACAGCCGCTAACTCCAAATCATGAGTAGGATAATTCCTTTCATGCACTCTCAACTGCCTAGAAGCATACGCCACGACCTTCCCATCTTGCATCAATACACCACCCAATCCTGACAAAGAAGCATCGCAATAAACCACAAAAGGTTCCGTAGGATTCGGCAAAATCAAAACTGGCACTATTGTTAACCTTCTCTTTAATTCCATGAAACTCTCTTCACAATTAACATCCCAAATAAAAGCCTTTCCTTTACAAGTCAACTGCGTTAACGGAAGTGCTAACTTTGAAAATCCTTCGATAAACCTCCGGTAGTAACCGGCCAAGCCCAAAAAGCTTCGAATTTCCGTAACCGATCTTGGAGTCTCCCATTGCATTACCGCATCGATCTTGGATGGATCCACACTAATACCATTGCCGGAAATAATATGTCCAAGAAAACTCACCTCCGACAACCAAAACTCACACTTAGACAACTTTGCATACAACTTCTTCTCTTTCAAAATCCGCAACACAATCCTTAAATGTTCTTCGTATTCCTCTCGAGACTTAGAATAAATCAAAATGTCATCGATAAACACTACCACAAAACGATCCAACTGCTCGTGGAAGATACGGTTCATATATTCCATGAAAACACCCGGCGCATTAGAAACTCCGAATGGCATCACCGTAAACTCATAGTGACCATATCGTGTTCTAAAAGCCGTCTTCGAAATATCTTCTTCCTTAACCCGAATCTGGTGATAACCGGATCTCAAATCAATCTTACTAAAAACACGGGCTCCAACCAATTGATCCATCAAATCATCGATTCTTGGAAGCGGATACTTGTTCTTAATTGTCACCTTATTCAACTGCCGATAATCAATACACAATCGCATACTACCATCCTTCTTCTTTACCAACAATACCGGCGCACCCCAAGGAGAAACACTTGGTCTTACAAATCTCTTATCCAACAAATCATTCAACTGCTTCTTCAATTCCACCAACTCCGATGCCGACATCCGATACGGGGCCATCGAAATCGGTCTAGTACCCGGAACTAGATCAATAGAAAATTCAACCTCTCTCTTTGGCGGCACATCCGCAACATCTTCCGGAAACACTTCAGGAAATTCACAAACCACAGGAAACACGTCGAGTTCAACTTTGCTCTCCAACAACAACGATGCAAACAAACCAAACAACTGAGCTTCGTCCGCTAAAAGTTTCTTCAACTCTTTAGTGGAAAGAAAACTCTCGCTTTCACCATCTTCCAAAGAAGGAAACCTTACTAACTTGTGATAGCAATCCAGATGAACTCTATTAAATTACAACCAGTTCATACCCAAGATTACGTCCAAACCTTCCAACGGCAAACACACTAAATCCATAACGAAGTCCTTACCATACATGGTCAAAGGACAACTTGCACACACCAAAGAAGTAGTTACCGACCCCGAAGCGGGAGTCCCAATAACCATACCACTACTCAAAGAAACCATACACAAATCCAACCGCTTAGCACACACAAGAGAAATGAACGAGTGAGTCGCTCCAATATCAATAATAGCAACTAAAGGCATATCATTAATAAAGCATGTACCTTTAATCAAACGATCCGCCGCATTAGTAGCGTCTGAACCTGCTAATGCGAAAACTTTTCCGCCCGCCTGAGCTTGCTTCGGTTTGGTACAATTCGGGCTAATGTGACCCACCTCGCCACAATTAAAACACTTCACAGCATTCTTTCTACACTCTGCTGCATCATGTCCAAGGAGCCCACAGTTGGAACACTTCGCCTTGAACTTTCCACAATCATAAGACTTGTGGCCCATCACGCCACACTTAAAACATTTGATCGCACCGGAACCTCCTCCGGGTCTCCTATCAAAGTTTCCCCTATGTTTGCCCTTATCAGCAGGCGTCACATAAGGTCCGCTTCGTACTTGCTGCTTTCCTCTCCTCTCGCTCAAACCCTTATAATGAGTAGAACGAGCTCTACTGTCTTCTTCATAAATTCTGCAACACTCGGTCAAATCCGAAAATCTTTGTATTCTTTGATAACCCACCGCTTGCTTTATCTCAGGACGCAAGCCATTCTCATACTTGATACATTTGGAAAATTCCGCCGTAACCGCATCATAGTGAGGGTGAAACTTCACTAACTCAGTAAACTTAGCGGTGTAGTCCACCACCGACATATTACCTTGTTTCAACTCCAGAAATTCCATTTCTCTCTTCCCTTTAACACTTTCGGGATAATACTTCCTTAGAAACTCAGTACGAAATAAATCCCACGTAATCTCCTCATTGTCGACCTCAAGAACTTGCCTCACGCTGACCCATCAGTCATCAGCCTCTTCTCTCAGCATGTGAGTCCCTAGTCTCACCTTGTTCCCTTCAGCACAATCCATCACCCTAAAGATCCTCTCAATTTCCTTTAACCATATCTGAGCACCATCCGGATCAAATCTCCCTTTGAACACCGGTGGTTGGTTCTTCCTGAACTCATCATTCGCATTCACGTTAGGTGCACCCTGCACAGCTCTGGCCATAGCCTCTAACGCCGCTGCCATAGCATTGTCATTACGACCTGCCATATTCTGAGGATTCCCAAAAATAACAACAAGGTTAAACAACCGTTCAACCAACACAACAACAAGACAGACACGACTGACTCAACACTGGCTCTGATACCACTTAATGTAACACCCCCTTTCTATACCCCCAAATTAACCAAATAAATCAATTAGGCACTTAGAAAATTTATTTCATCAGAGTTTAATTAAAACATGGTATATAAGAGGCGCATCACATTATCATGAAATTAAACACATACGATACCTGCTCAAAATAGATATGCAACAATGGGTAACCCACATCTCAATATTTAGAATAAAAGCGGAAACATCCAAATATTGAATCAATCACATTCATAAACGTATATACAACCATCAGTTAATTCATGCTTTACAACATATCCACAGCAGATACATACACATATGTATCACAAAAGAATCAAAACAAATGTAACTCCAAAGGAGTCAAAGGCTTCCTAACTACCCAGATGTTACATATCAGAGCCATTGACCAAAAAGAATGAAGACATCGCTTCACAAAAAGAACCTCCAGCTTCCTACTCTGCAATGCCTCATAGAGCATTATAAAACAGCAGAAGGGTGAGAAACAATATCATAACAATTAATGCATAGAATTGTATATATACATGTACTCACATTTGTACAAGTTATACTCAAATTATGTTCTCACCACGTTAAACATATACAAATAATCATGCCTCTACACATGCTCACGAACATTTACTATATGTTTCTCCCAACAATCATATATAACATACACAATTACATTCATACAACTAATGCATCATACACAGATGACTCATGCAACTCATAGAGACCGACACACGACTCTATGCAGATGCAAATGCGGTACCGACTCATTCAACAGATTCTCTAAGGAATCGAGTATTCAGCAGATCCTCCACGGGATCAAGTACTCAGCAGATTCTCCACGGAATCAAATATTCATCAGATTCTCCACGGAATCGAATATTCAGCAGATTCTCCACGGAATCAAGTACTCAGCAGATTCTCCACGGAATCAAATACTCTAGCCAATCCTCCACGGGATTACATGTTATGACCGATTCTCCGAGGAATCACACAATGCAACCGATTCTCCAAGGAATCACACAATGCAACCGATTCTCCAAGGAATCACACAATGCAACCGATTCTCCAAGGAATCACACAATGTAACCGATTCTCCAAGGAATCTAATATAACCATCGTATCATACGAGGTTCTGCAAATCCTCCGAGGGATCATTCAACACAAAAATGCATACTATACTCACAAACATACTCATTGCATTTATCACATACATCGCATATATCTATCATGCATTCACATTATGCACCATTCCACACATGGTTTACACACATATCAGCCTATCAATGCGTTTCTATTCAATTCGAGCAAACACACAAGATTATCAAATATTCAAGATTCACCATTTACTCTACAATCTAGGATTCACGCCTTTCGGCCACCCACAGCACGACATGTCAAAATAGTTCACACATCAATCATTCATATAGGCATTAATCATAATTGAATCAACTAAACATCATGCTATGAACAAACAGCAAAACAAAATAACACTGCCAGGTTCGCCAACCTTCGCCTGGCGAAGCCACGCAGCGAATGCTCGCTGGCCTTCGCCTGGCGAACTTCCCAGCGAAGTCCACTGGGAGTAATTCTGGAATTACTCGCTGAGGCTCACTACACACTCGCCTGGCGAACCTTCGCCAACTCACCTCGCCTGGCGAACCTTCGCCAACTCACCTCGCCTGGCGAACTTGCCAGCGAATACAGGGTGTTAGCTTCTGACTTGCTTCGCTACAGCTCGCTGGGCTTCGCCTGGCGAAGCTTCGCTGCCATTCGCCTGGCGAACTTGCGAAGACAGAACTTCCATGGTTGTCTCAAATCCCAAACTCCACACAACCAACCGATTAAATCCAAACCAGTCACAATAGCACAACCCAACCATCACCCGACTAAACTACATCGTCAAATCCGAGTTCTAACCGATTAAAACCTTATTCTACTCACAAAACCAACTTCTAACCTAAGTGGAAAAAGAGTAGAAACTCTACAAAATCCACACACATATACATACAATCATACACATTAAAGAGATGATGGAGTTTCACACCCTTACCGATCAATTGCAAGCTTTGGTGATGATCCCTTGATGATTCTAGGTTTTCCTCTCCACTTTCTCTTCTCTTTCTCTTCTCCTCTTTTCTTTCTCTTGTCTTTCCTCTTATGTTACTATCTTTCTTCCTTTTCCTCTCTTATTCTATTTCTATCTCTATTTCTTTCCTCTCAAATTCTTTCCAACACTTACCAATCAATTCTCACACTAAATTGCTAAATGTCTAAAATGCCCTTTTTACTCTAATTCCCCCAAAACTCTCCGAATCGGTAAAAATAGATAAAATAAGCAAACACCACATAGCAATATATAATTTCTCAATTTAAAACAAACATCAAATAAATAAATTAAAAGACTCAACAATTAATGGGAATTCAGAATCGGGGCGTTACATGATGCACATGTCAATAATCATCCTCATAATAACATCATAGGTGCATCATCATTCATCAAAATCATCATCATCAAACTCATCATTATAAATCATGTCATCATAGAATCATCAAAACTCATGGAAATACTTAACTCGCTTCTGTGACCTTCCTCGAGAATGCTCTTCTTGATTTCTGGCACATCGGAAACACACACTCTATCTCTAAACCTCATCACACCATTCTCATCAATCCGAAA
This sequence comes from Lathyrus sativus, assembly GCA_963859935.3. Taxonomy (NCBI): domain Eukaryota; kingdom Viridiplantae; phylum Streptophyta; class Magnoliopsida; order Fabales; family Fabaceae; genus Lathyrus; species Lathyrus sativus. The sequence continues at coordinate 689,868,436 of OZ012735.1, forward strand.
ATCACCCTCGTTACCTTGATTGATTAACGTGTGACGATCCACCAGACTCAAATCAGATTTTTGACCTTCTTTGATTTGTTGGAGAATACCACTAGTCAACTTCAGCATACCCAACTTTACACTGTTAGGAGTCTCTTCACAAACCAAACTCATATCTCTGAATTTCTCAATCAGTCCTATCTCTCGAACCATAAGCATCGACATATGTAAGGACTTCCTACTTAACGCATCAGCCACAACATTAGCCTTACCAGGATGGTAACTCAATTCAAAGTCATATTCCTTCAGAGGTTCAAGTCATCTTCTCTGTCTCATGTTCAACTCTTTCTGGTCAAACAAATACTTCAGGCTCTTGTTATCACTGAAAACTTCGAACCTAGACCCAAAAAGACAAGGTCTCCAAAATTTCAACACAAACACCACAACGGCCAGCTCTAAGTCATGCGTAAGATAATTTATCTCATGAACCTTCAATTGTCTGGAAGCATAAGCAATGACCTGACCATTCTGCATCAGTACGCCACCAAGACCCATCTTCGATGCATCACAATACACTACAAAAGACTCACTCGGATTTGGCAAAATCAACACTGGAGCAACCATCAACTTCTTCTTGAGTTCTACAAAACTCTTCTCACAAGCCACATCCCACACATAAGCTTGACCCTTTCGAGTCAACTGAGTCAATGGCAGTGCCGACTTTGAAAAGCCTTCTATAAACTTGCGATAATAACCAGCCAATCCAAGGAAACTTTGAATCTCAGTAGCAGACTTTGGAGTCTTCCACTGCAACACAGCATCAACTTTCAACGGATCAACAACAATTCCTCCATTAGAAATCACATGGCCAAGGAAAATCACTTCCTTCAACCAAAACTCACACTTGGACAACTTGGCATAAAGTTTCTTGTCCTTCAAAACCTGCAATACCAATCTTAGATGTTGCGCATGCTCTTCCTCAAACTTAGAATATATCAAGATATCGTCAATGAACACTACCACAAATTGATCCAAATAAGGATGAAAAATCCTATTCATATACTCCATAAATACACCAGGTGCATTAGATACACCAAACGTCATCACAATATATTCATAGTGTCCATACCTCGTCCTGAAAGCTGTCTTCGGAATATCATCAGGCTTAACACGAATTTGATGATAACCAGACCTCATATCAATCTTGCTAAACACACAAGCACCCACCAATTGATCCATCAAATCATCAATCCTCAGAAGTGGATACTTATTCTTGATTGTTACTTTATTCAATTGTCGATAACCCATACACAATCTCATGCTACCATCTTTCTTCTTCACCAACAACACAGGAGCACCCCACGGGGAAACACTCGGTCTAATAAACTTCTTCTTAAGCAGCTCTTCCAATTGTTTCTTTAATTCCCCTAACTCAGATGCAGACATCCAATAAGGAGCCATCGACATAGGACTAGTGCATGATATCACATCAACAGTAAACTCTACCTCACGCTCAGGAGGTAAGTCACTTACCTCGTCTGGAAACACTTATGGAAATTCCCGAACAACTGGTAGCTCCATGCTCACTGCTTCATAATCAACTTGAAGTGATACAAACAATGCAAACATCTGAGCCTCATCTTCTAAGAGTTCTTCTACTTGCTTAGCAAATACATACATCAGCTCTCCACCATCACCAAACTCTGGGAACCTCACAGTCTTGCTGTAGAAATCGATATGAACATAGTTGTACTCCAACCAGTTCATTCCGAGAATAACATCGGTTTGATGCAAAGGTAGACAGACCAAGTCTATCACAAAATTCTTATCATAAATGGTCAAAGGGTAGTTCAAACAGACTAAAGCAGTAGTCACAAAATCATTAGCCGAGGTATCGATAACCATACTCCCAACCATAGAAGATAATTTCAAATCCAACCTCTTAGCACATTCAAGCGAAACAAATGAATGAGTAGCACCAGTATCAATCATAGCAATCAATTCAACATCATTAATAAAGCAAGTACCTCTGATCAAGTTATCCATCTTGAGTTCTTCTACACCGCTCAAAGCAAACACACTGCCATTCGTCTGAGCAGCAGTAGCAGTCTTCTTAGGATGCTGGCACTGGGTACTGATATGACCCTTCTCTCCATAGTTGAAGCAAGTTAGAGCTTCATCTATATAATCATTAGCTCTATGACCTCTCTTGCCACAACGATGACATCTCAGCGCCCTACAAGCCTCAGCACGGTGACCTTGCTCGCCACACTTATAACATTTTCCTGGAGCAGTAGCCACTCCCCCACTTGACTTTTTCCCATCTAAAGCCTTCTGCTTCCCTTTATCACCAGAAGTCACATACGATTTCCCTTTATACTGACTGTTGGTGCGGTAAAGCAGCAAGCAAAAAATATTAAGTAACCCAATTTTGTCGTCTCCACAGGGATTAGTGCGACCTGAACGCCGTTCAACGGTTTCCATATTTCCAAGCTTATTGTTCAAAAGGTTTGGTTGAAAAGGTTAAAGGAGCCATAAATAAAAACATAAAATATAAATAAAGACTGAAATATAAACGGAGCCTTGTTGGGATTGGATTTCATCAATTGATAACATATGCATTCTTCTGATCAAATTAAACACAATGCAATTATTCATCTAATATCCTCACGTATCACTCACGGCTGAGCTTATCTCTAATGCAACGTCGAGAAAATTACCATGTTGTCCCATTGGTGATATCTCACCCAACAGAAACACAACACGGAACATTAAGAACTGATACTAACGCAAATGCTAAGCCTAAAACTATGTCTAGCAATTAGGACCTAACAGGTAGTCATCCTAGTTCCAGATCCGAAAAGTATATCTCTATCACGATTCAAATCAAAGATAAACAGGTAAACAAAGAAAACACCCATATAGGATAAACAATTGTTTTGTATAAAATACAATGATCAGAATACGTACACACGCTTAACCCTTTTTACATGTATTCATCAAATCCGCCAAATGTCGGTGAACATCGTTCTTCATCACTATTATCACATACCCACACAATATCATGTCGATCCTACCCATGCTACTTAATCAACATAACACCATGGAAGATACAATGAATATCAACTTCAAAGCTATGTCAAAAGTTTGTTCATTGATAGAAGAAAATCTGAGATTAAAGATGTGAAATGGTTTTGTCAAGACCCACATACAAGCAACCAAAGATTATCAATCAATAGAGAATCAAAACTAGTTCACAAACATAAATTAGATGAAATACATAATATATCAAAAGATTACAATCCAAACCCCAACAAGAGATCGAAGATTTTACCTCCTCCCCCTTGGGGTTTTGTGTTTCTCTCTCTAGAGAAATGAAGAGAGATAAGTTCTGATGTTCCAAAATGTTACAAAATGAAGTTCTGTCCCAAAAATGGAGTTATGACCTAAAAATACAAGAAAATGACTTAAATAAACGTTTTGGATCTGTCACGTTCACTAGGCGAACAACTAGCGAACGCGAACTTTTGGCACTTTCAGATCTGTTCAATTCTGAGCTCGTTCGCTACCTGCTCGCTATGCGAGCTGCTAGTGAGCTGACAACATTTTGCTACTGGAAGTGTTCGCTGGAGACTCGCTGCGCCTTCGCCTAGCGAGTGCTTCGCTACCTTTCCTCGCTGGATCTTCGCCTAGCGAGCTTGCTGTTTGTTTGCTTGTTTTCTTGGTTCCTTTGCCCCTTTCTTGTGTCTTTCTTTTCCATTTGTTTTGTGCCTGATTCCTGCACAATAGCACACAAATCAAAGGTACCAAGAGATTTTCATAATATATTGCAAACTAAACAAAACAAGAGTGGTTTTCAACACTTTTATGACAAAAATGAGTGAAAGGTGCCAATATATGATAGATCAAATAAGTGAAATTTGGCATCTAACAACTCGCCCCAACTAGCTTTTTGCTTGTCCTCAAGTAAAGTATGCCTCTCATTTCGTAACAAGAGGATTTGCTCAAGATTAAGATTCACCCAAGAATGGATAAAATTGGCTCAAACACAAATGATGCAAACAAGCCATGGTTTCAAATGTTTATAATCAAACAATGCAAAAGAACTAACTTCTTAAAACAAATATTAAGCCATGCATCAATCAACAACTATGTTTTTCATGAATGAATCACTTTAACTCTCCTCTTCGAATAAGGATTGAAGAAATTACGCGTTTGCAACCTCGGGGACAATTTCACTCAACTAACAAACAATGTCTATATCAATTCAATTCATACAAAATCTAACAATTCAAAAATGTAAATATGGAAGCAAGAAACTAAGGTCTTTAAGGTTGTAGCTTGGTCAGGTTTACAAACAAGGGACATTTCTAAGGTCATGGAAACGAAATTGCCGACGCAAAAGAGGCATTCACCGCACACGAGTTATTTACACATCCCAACTTCATTCCATTCATTTCTTAATTGCAAACCTTCCCAACTTTATTTCACAACTTATTCTTTCACTATTTTTATTTTCCAAGCAAGCATTCTTTTTCTCATATTTTTTTTCATCATTTTTTTTATTCATTTTCACATAACAATTTTTTTACTTGCTTGAATTTTTCAAAAGTTGTAACAACCTACTATCTTCCTTTTTCATTCGCCCCAACTTAACTTTTACTCAACCCTAAATTGAATGCTCTTAGCTTTTTATGGCAAAGAATACAATTAAAACAAATTCAAGGGTTCAAGAAAAATTTTAGAATCTCACAAAATTAAGAATGAGATTCATATTGTTTAGGCTCAAAGGGGTTAACAAATTCTCTCTACTCACGGGTAAGTTGCATTTGGAAATAGTTGTGCTCAATATAAACAAGTGCCTTGATCATTCCTAATGCTTCCACAAATTCACAATGATAACAAGATAAAGCATGAATCATATGAATCAACAAAGTTTATCAGAAATCCAGCATTTAATAAACAATGGAAGTTTTCTCACAAATTGTAGTTTTTGGTCCTAAGTGAAACAATCATTCGAACAAGTTGCCAAAAGAACAAATTTCATTTGCACAAAGACTTAATTTCTTAAGCATTCTAAAATTCTAAATAAAGGAAACAATGTACCTTGACAACATTCACTTGTTTCATACTATCACTGCCATCCAAACCCGGTTGAAACTTCATTGAATGCTTTTATACCGATAGCAACCACTCTAGAAGGAGTTTTCGTCATTCCTGAACACACTAGAAAAAACATAAAAAGAAACAAATATATAAAAAATATACAAAGCTTAAAAACATAGAACCGTTGTAATGCACTTCAAAATCTCAACACCAATCCCCGGCAACGGCGCCATTTTGTTGGTGCGGTAAAGCAGCAAGCAAAAAATATTAAGTAACCTAGTTTTGTCGTCTCCACATGGATTAGTGCGACCTGAACGCCGTTTAACGGTTTCCATATTTCCAAGCTTATTGTTCAAAAGGTTTGGTTAAAGAGGTTAAAGGAACCACGGATAAAAACAGAAAATATAAATAAAGACTGAAATATAAACAGAGCCTTGTTGGGATTGGATTTCATCAATTGATAACATATGCATTCTTCTGATCAAATTAAACACAACGCAATCATTCGTCTAATATCCTCACGTATCACTCACGACTGAGCTTATCTCTAATGCAACGTCGAGAAAATTACCATGTTGTCCCATTGGTGATCTCTCACCCAACAGAAACACAACACGGAACATTAAGAACTGATACTAACGCAAATTCTAAGCCTAAAACTATCTCTAGCAATTAGTGTAACACCCATTTTAATTATTTAGTCATTTTATTATTATTTTAAATATTATGTGTTGGTGTGCCCTTTGGTGGGGGTGTATTTGGTGATGTTTGGTGGGTGTCCCTAATGTGGGAGGATTATTGGTGGTGTTTTGGTGAATATAATAATATAGTGTATAATATTAATATTGGTGGGAATATTATTATTATTATTATTATATTTATTATAGTTACTATTGTTATTAATATTATTATTATTTTGGTGAGATAATAATATTATTATTATTATTATTATTTTATTAAGTTATTATTATTATTATTAAGTTATTATTATTATTGGGATTAGAGAATTAAAATAGAGAATGTGAGGGGTTAGTAGTTTTTACGATACATTGTGAGAAGTTAGAAAAAGTGGAAAAAGAACGATAGAAAGGATAGAAGTGAGAAGAACGGAAAAGGGAGCGAAGAACGAAGGAACGGAGGAAAATCAGAATTGGCCAAACCTTGGAGGGTTCTTTCATCGATCAACCGATTAACAAGGTAAGGGGGGAGAAACCTGATTGAGAATGGTTTATACATGTATATGGTAGTGGGGAGTCCTTAACCCCGTAAGAGATTGATCGATATATGATATTACATATTGATATGTTGTGATTGTTGACTATTGCTGATAATTGGATGTTGATTGTTGATGAATTATGGTTTTTGGTTAATTTGGCGGATAGGTTGGGTTTACGGGTTTTAGGGAAAATTCTGTGTGACCTTTTGGGATATCGATAGAATGCCTAAGAGTTGAATTGGGAATGTAGTCTAGAAACCGATAAGTTATGATATCTATGTTGTTAGTACTGATGTTAAGAGGTGAATTGGAAGTAGGAAGTTTAACCCATTTGGCTTAGAAAACACTCTGCAGAACTGTGAGAAATTGGTGAAATCGCAGCATTCGCTGGGCTTTGCCTGGCGAGTGTTGGCGAAGCTTCGCCTGGCGAGTGGAGGCGAGTGTTCGCCTGGCGAGCTGAGGCGAGTGGCATCGAATAATTCAGAATTAAGTCCCAGACCTAACGGGTAGGAACTTCGCCTGGCGAATGCCAGCGAAGGTTCGCCTGGCGAGTGAATGCTTCGCCTGGCGAATGCACGATAGTTGGAAAGGGGGATTCGCCAGCAGGTTCGCCTGGCGAATGCCAGCGAAGGTTCGCCCCGGTTCGCCTGGCGAATGCCAGCGAACGTCGCAGAACCAGAATGTGATTTTTATGATGTTTTGGCCTCGATGCACTGTAGGGTTGGTGAGTGTGGGATTTAACTTGCGTACTGGTGATAGTACGTGTTTCCCTTGATATTGTCGCTGGACAATTAGTTGAGGTATATGTATGTAGTGATCAGTAGGATCGTGTACCCCCGAGTGGTGGGATATGTTTATATCTTGGTGTTAAAGTATGAACTTGTTTACTATCTGGTTGATTTATATGGTGTTGGTGTATGTTATATCTGTACATATATGCATTGATGTATGATGATATGATCAGGAGGATCGTGTGCACGTTGAGTGCCTAAATATATTAGTTATGCGTTGGTGTGTGCATATCATGGTGTTTTGGTGGGATGAATCATGTCTCAGGAGGAGCGTAAGTGATTCATCCGTACTCCTTTATGGAGAATGGTGGGGGATAGATCATGTCTCAGGAGGAGCGTAAGTGATCTATCCAGGTTCGATTGAATGAACCAACGAGTCGGTACCGCATGCATGGTGTTGAGTTGCATTTTGCATTATAATATGTTATATTGTAATTTGAACAGTAGGTTCGTCATATGGTGTTGTTAGGGGTGAATCTTGGTGTGTTGGTGTGTTGTACTACCTTATTTACATGTATTACATTACCATTGTATTTTTGATCATGATTTCTCACCCCTTTGTTGTTATTGTGGTCTGTGCTTCTTCGGAAGTACAGATAATCCAGGTACTTAGCTAGCTTGGATTATGGTGTGACAGTCGAGTCTAGGATGCTCTGATACGTAGCACGGGACTTGGGCGTTTTTATTTATTTTATGAAGAACTTATATTTTATTTTCTTGTGAAACGTATCAAACCTTTATTGGATGATATTATTTAATATTCCGCTGTATTGGAGAAAACCTTTTTTTATAAGGAAACGTTGTTTTCATGTGATATCCCACTTGGGAAATTGGAACTCTGATTTTGTTTATTTATAATGTTTATTAATTTAATTGATTTTGGGAAGTGGGGTGTTACAATTGGTATCAGAGCAGGTCGGTCCGTCCGGCCAGTGTTGTTGAGTCGAGTTGGGTCTGTCCTTATGGATGGAGTTGAATATCTTTTAAACCTGGTGTTGTTGTTTTGAGCAGTATGGCAGGAAGGAACGATGCTGCATTGGCTGCTGCTATGCAAGCAATGGCACAGGCTGTTGCTAATCAGAATCAAACTGCAGATGCCCAATTTAGGAGTTTGGCGCAGTTTCGGAGCAACAAGCCGCCAACATTTGAAGGAGGAATTCTGGACCCTGAAGTTGCTCAGAAGTGGATGAAGGCAATTGAAAAGATCTTCAGGACTATGGAATGTAGCGATGAACAAAAGGTGAGGTTTGGTACTCACATGCTGGAGGGTGAAGCTGAAGCCTGGTGGGACAATAATCGCCAAAGGTTGGAAGCTGCTGGAACTACCATTACTTGGGAGGTGGTTCGGAAAGGTTTTCTGGAGAAGTATTTCCCGGAAGATATCCGAAGCGCTAAGGAAATTGAATTCTTAGAGCTGAAACAGGGTAGCATGACTGTAGCAGAATATGCTGCCAAGTTTGAGGAGCTGGTGCAGTATTGTCCCCACTATAATGTGGAAGGGGCAATGACCTCTAAGTGCTTAAAGTTTGAGAATGGACTGCGTCCAGAGATTAAGTTGGGGATTGCTTGTCAGAAGATCAGGAGCTATCCTGAGCTGGTATGCAGGAGCAGAATCTATGATAATGATAACCGAGCAAGGATTGCGCACTACAAAGCTATTAATAACCGTAAGGGTAAGCAGAGGTTTAGTGGTACTCCTTATAGTGTTGCTGCTGATAAGGGAAAACGTAAAGCTGTTGTTGATAAGAAGCCTAGAGATGGGAGAGCATCTGCTGAAGGGAAATGTTTTCGGTGCGGTGGCATGGGACACCGTGCTAATGATTGTCCTAATGAGGCCAAGAAATGTTTTAAATGTGGGAAACCAGGTCATGTGATAGCTGATTGCAGAGCAACTATGCCGACCTGTTATAACTGTGGTGAGAAGGGTCATATCAGTACACATTGTGAGAAGCCGAAGAAGCCTCAAACGTCTCCGGCTGGTGGAAAAGTGTTTGCCTTGGCAGGAAATCAAGCTGCCAGTGATGAGCGTGTGATAAGAGGTACTTGTATTATCAATAATATTCCTTTGATTGCTATTATTGATACGGGTGCAACGCACTCGTTTATTTCTGTAGATTGTGTGGAGAGGATAGGTTTGGTGTCGTCCACTCTGGAGATACAGATGACTATTGAGACACCCTCTATAGGTTCAGTGACTACTTCTTTGGTATGCCTGAAGTGTCCGCTGACTATTTTCGGTAGAGAATTTGGAGTAGACCTGATTTGTCTACCACTTGGTAAGTTGGATGTTATTCTGGGTATGAACTAGTTAGAGTTCAACCGAGTCTACATCGATTGTTTTCGGAAGGAATTGTTGTTCCTGACCCCTGAAGAGGAAGTTGTGGCAAGTTCTTTGTCTAATAAAGAATTGAGGGCCTTGTTGGAAGATGAAACTAGAGTGTTTGCTTTATTTGCAACTTTATCGATGGATAACAAAGTGCCAATGGAGGAATTAGCAGTGGTGAATGAATTTCCAGAAGTGTTTCCTGACGACATTACGGAATTGCCTCCGACGCGAGAAGTAGAATTTGGTATTGATCTTGTTCCTGGTACGAGACCTATTTCTATGACGCCGTACAGGATGTCTGCAGTGGAATTGGCTGAGTTGAAGTCTCAGATTGGAGAATTGTTGGATAGAAAGTTTATTAGACCAAGTGTATCGCCGTGGGGAGCTCCAGTGTTGTTGGTGAAGAAGAAGGATGGTAGTATGCGTCTGTGCATCGATTACCGTCAATTGAATAAAGTGACTATTAAGAATAAGTATCCTTTACCTAGGATTGATGATTTGATGGACCAGCTGGTGGGAGCTCGTGTATTTAGTAATATCGACTTAAGATCGGGTTATCATCAGATGAGAGTAAAAGAAGGTGATATTCAGAAGACTGCCTTTAGGACTCGATATGGACATTACGAATATGCTGTAATGCCGTTTGGAGTGACTAATGCACCGGGAGTATTTATGGAGTATATGAATAAAATTTTCCATTCTTACTTGGATCAGTTCATTGTAGTGTTTATTGATGATATATTAATTTATTCTAAATCTGATGAAGAGCATGCAGGACATCTGAGAATTGCCTTGCAAGTGTTGAAGGAAAATAAATTATTTGCTAAACTGTCAAAGTGTGACTTTTGGTTGAAGAAAGTAAGTTTCTTGGGGCATGTAATATCTGAAGATGGAATAGCGGTGGATCCGTCAAAAGTAAGTGCAGTATTGCAGTGGGAACCGCCGAAGACAGCGACAGAGATTAGAAGCTTTTTGGGGTTAGCCGGTTATTACCGCAGGTTTATTGAAGGGTTCTCTAATTTGGCGTTGCCATTAACTCAGTTGACGAGAAAGAACCAAGTTTTTGTATGGGATGCTGCTTGTGAAGAAAGTTTTGAAGAGTTGAAAAAGAGATTGACTACGACACCGGTGTTAGTGTTACCGACTCCGCGTGAACCGTTTGTGGTGTACTGTGATGCGTCTAAGATAGGATTAGGCGGGGTTCTGATGCAGAATGGTAAAGTAGTAGCATATGCATCGCGGCAATTGAGAGTGCATGAGCGAAATTATCCGACTCATGATCTTGAATTAGCTGCGGTTGTTTTTGTGTTGAAAATTTGGAGACACTATTTATATGGTTCAAGATTTGAAGTGTTTAGTGATTATAAGAGTCTGAGATACCTGTTTGATCAGAAAGAGCTGAATATGAGGCAGAGAAGATGGTTGGAATTTTTGAAGGATTATGACTTCAGTTTGAGTTATCATCCAGGAAAGGCCAATGTAGTGGCAGATGCTTTGAGTAGGAAAGCAATTCATATGGCAGCTCTGATGGTGAAAGGAATTGAGTTAATTGAACAGTTTAGAGATTTGAGCATGGTTTGTGAGACTATTGCAGATAGTGTAATGTTGGGTATGTTGCAGGTAAATAATGACTTCTTGGATATGATTAGAGAGAATCAGAAGTTGGATGTAAAATTGGTAGATTTGATGCCTGGAGTAGGGAGTGACTCCGATAGTGACTTTAAGTTGGATAGTACAGGTGTGTTGAGATTTAGAGGCAGGATTTGTGTACCAGATGATGAGGAATTGAAAAAGCTGATTTTGAGTGAAGGACACCGTAGTAATCTGAGTATTCATCCTGGAGCTACGAAGATGTATCATGATTTGAAGAAATTATTTTGGTGGTCTGGTATGAAAAGAGACATAGCTCAATTTGTGTATGCTTGTTTGACATGTCAGAAGTCGAAGGTGGAACACCAGAGACCTTCTGGATTTATGCAACCATTAGAGATTCCGGTTTGGAAATGGGATTGCATTACTATGGATTTTGTGACAGGTTTGCCGAATACGGCGAGAGGTTTTGATGCTATATGGGTGATTGTGGATCGATTGACGAAGTATGCACACTTTGTGCCGCTCAATATTAGTTTTCCGTTAACGAAGCTGGCGGATATTTACATTCGGGTAATTGTGAAGTTGCATGGTGTTCCGTCCAGTATTGTGTCGGATAGAGATCCACGGTTTACTTCGGAATTTTGGAAGAGCTTGCAGGAAGCTTTGGGAACTAAGTTGAAATTGAGTTCAGCTTATCATCCGCAAACTGATGGTCAGTCGGAGAGGACTATTCAGTCGCTTGAAGATTTGTTGAGAGCTTGTGTGTTAGAAAAGGGTGGTGCGTGGGATACTCATTTACCATTGATTGAGTTCACGTACAATAACAGTTACCATTCTAGTATCGAAATGGCACCGTTTGAAGCTTTGTATGGGAGGAGGTGTAGGACTCCTCTGTGTTGGTATGAAACTGGTGAAAATATGGTGCTTGGGCCAGAAATTGTACAACAGACTACTGAGACAATTCAAATGATTCGTGAGAAATTGAAAGTGTCTCAGAGTAGGCAGGAAAGCTATCATGATAATCGGAGGAAAGAGTTGGAATTCTGTGTAGGTGATCACGTATTCCTAAGAGTTAATCCGATGACTGGCGTGGGTCGTGCATTGAAGTCCAAGAAGCTGGATCCTAAGTTCATTGGACCTTATGAGATTTTGCAGAGAATTGGTGATGTGGCTTATAGGGTGGCGTTGCCGCCTGAGTTGTCAAACTTACATGATGTGTTTCATGTGTCGCAATTGCGAAAGTACGTTTCTGATCCATCTCATGTTATTCAGAGAGATGATGTTCAGGTTCGGGAGAATCTTACTGTTGAGACGATGCCGTTGAGGATCGAGGACCGTAAGATGAAACAACTCCGAGGGAAAGAGATACCTTTGGTGAAGGTAGCTTGGGGAGGTGCTGCAGGAGGCAGTGTGACCTGGGAGTTGGAAAGCAGGATGCGAGAAGCGTATCCGGAGCTATTTCCATCAGGTAATTTTCGAGGACGAAAATAATTAAAGTGGGGGAGAGTTGTAACACCCATTTTAATTATTTAGTCATTTTATTATTATTTTAAATATTATGTGTTGGTGTGCCCTTTGGTGGGGGTGTATTTGGTGATGTTTGGTGGGTGTCCCTAATGTGGGAGGATTATTGGTGGTGTTTTGGTGAATATAATAATATAGTGTATAATATTAATATTGGTGAGAATATTATTATTATTATTATTATATTTATTATAGTTACTATTGTTATTAATATTATTATTATTTTGGTGAGATAATAATATTATTATTATTATTATTATTATTTTATTAAGTTATTATTATTATTATTAAGTTATTATTATTATTGGGATTAGAGAATTAAAATAGAGAATGTGAGGGGTTAGTAGTTTTTACGATACATTGTGAGAAGTTAGAAAAAGTGGAAAAAGAACGATAGAAAGGAGAGAAGTGAGAAGAACGGAAAAGGGAGCGAAGAACGAAGGAACGAGGGAAAATCAGAATTGGCCAAACCTTGGAGGGTTCTTTCATCGATCAACCGATTAACAAGGTAAGGGGGGAGAAACCTGATTGGGAATGGTTTATACATGTATATGGTAGTGGGGAGTCCTTAACCCCGTAAGAGATTGATCGATATATGATATTACATATTGATATGTTGTGATTGTTGACTATTGCTGATAATTGGATGTTGATTGTTGATGAATTGTGGTTTTTGGTTAATTTGGCGGATAGGTTGGGTTTACGGGTTTTAGGGAAAATTCTGTGTGACCTTTTGGGATATCGATAGAATGCCTAAGAGTTGAATTGGGAATGTAGTCTAGAAACCGATAAGTTATGATATCTATGTTGTTAGTACTGATGTTAAGAGGTGAATTGGAAGTATGAATTTTAACCCATTTGGCTTAGAAAGCACTCTGCAGAACAGTGAGAAATTGGTGAAATCGCAGCATTCGCTGGGATTTGCCTGGCGAGTGTTGGCGAAACTTCGCCTGGCGAGTGGAGGCGAGTGTTCGCCTGGCGAGCTGAGGCGAGTGGCAGCGAATAATTCAGAATTAAGTCCCAGACCTAACGGGTAGGAACTTCGCCTGGCGAATGCCAGCGAAGGTTCGCCTGGCGAGTGAATGCTTCGCCTGGCGAATGCACGATAGTTGGAAAGGGGGCTTCACCAGCAGGTTCGCCTGGCGAATGCCAGCGAAGGTTCGCCCCGGTTCGCCTGGCGAATGCCAGCGAACGTCGCAGAACCAGAATGTGATTTTTGTGATGTTTTGGCCTCGATGCACTGTAGGGTTGGTGAGTGTGGGATTTAACTTGCGTACTGGTGATAGTACGTGTTTCCCTTGATATTGTCGGTGGACAATTAGTTGAGGTATATGTATGTAGTGATCAGTAGGATCGTGTACCCCCGAGTGGTGGGATATGTTTATATCTTGGTGTTAAAGTATGAACTTGTTTACTATCTGGTTGATTTATATGGTGTTGGTGTATGTTATATCTATACATATATGCATTGATGTATGATGATATGATCAGGAGGATCGTGTGCACGTTGAGTGCCTAAATATATTAGTTATGCATTGGTGTGTGCATATCATGGTGTTTTGGTGGGATGAATCATGTCTCAGGAGGAGCGTAAGTGATTCATCCGTACTCCTCTGTGGAGAATGGTGGGGGATAGATCATGTCTCAGGAGGAGCGTAAGTGATTTATCCAGGTTCGATTGAATGAACCAACGAGTCGGTACCGCATGCATGGTGTTGAGTTGCATTTTGCATTATAATATGTTATATTGTAATTTGAACAGTAGGTTCGTCATATGGTGTTGTTAGGGGTGAATCTTGGTGTGTTGGTGTGTTGTACTACCTTATTTACATGTATTACATTACCATTGTATTTTTGATCATGATTTCTCACCCCTTTGTTGTTATTGTGGTCTGTGCTTCTTCGGAAGTACAGATAATCCAGGTACTTAGCTAGCTTGGATTATGGTGTGACAGTCGAGTCTAGGATGCTCTGATACGTAGCACGGGACTTGGGCGTTTTTATTTATTTTATGAAGAACTTATATTTTATTTTCTTGTGAAACGTATCAAACCTTTATTGGATGTTATTATTTAATATTCCGTTGTATTGGAGAAAACCTTTTTTTATAAGGAAACGTTGTTTTCATGTGATATCTGTAACAACCCAAATTTCATTAAATAATTAATTGTAGTAATTAATTGATTTAGTGGGATTTTATGTTAATATTGGAATTAATTTTTATTAATTGGAATTAATAGAGAATTGAAAGGAAAATAAAAGGAATATATAAGTGAGGAAGAAAAGAAAAGAAAGTTAGAAACATTTGGAGAGAAAGAGGAAGGAAAGAAGAAAGAAGAGAAAGAGAGGAGAAGAAGAGGAAAAGGGGAAATCATCAAGAACCAACATCAAAGCTCCGATTAATCGAGGTAAGGGTGAGAAATGTTTCTATTTGATCATTGCATGATGTTATGTATGTTGGGTTGGGGTTTTGGTAGAGTTTTCATCACTTTCCAATTAGGGCAAATGTTGGGTTAATCGGTAGATTGATGATTTAATCGGTTGGAACTGAGTAATAACACCGTAGAATAGTCGGGTAACATGTATTGGTGTTATTTGTACTAATTTGGATGTTTGAGGTTTGGTTGATGATGGATTGATGAAGGAGAGGCAGAATAGGGTTCTGTTCTGCGCAGGTTCGCTGGCTCTCGCCAGGCGAGCGAAGGCGAAGCTTCGCCAGGCGAAGCCTAGCGAATGCTGGCGAGTAATTATGATTAAGCCCCAGTGGACTTCGCTGGCGAGTTCGCCAAGCGAAGTTGGATAGCGAAGGTTCGCCCAGCGAAGGTGCTGGCGAATGGTGGCGAATGAAGTCAGTAGCTACTGACTTGGGCTCGCTGGGAAGTCTCGCCAGGCGAAGCCTAGCGAGTGTTCGCTGCGAGAGTTCGCCAGGCGAAGGCCAGGCGAAGGTTCGCTGCGAGGGTTCGCCAGGCGAATGAATGCGAATGTGACATCATTTTTCTTTTGCTGTGTTGTTCATGTGGAGATGGTTTGGTTGCTTCTCATAGGGGAATGCCTCTATGATATGATATAGATATGATCTATTGTGATGATGTATGCTGTGCGTAGCCTACGGGCGTGAATCCTAGTTGATGTGCGATGCGTATTAATTGTGATAAATAAAAATACATGTGAATACAATGATGAATGTATGTGTATTGTCCAATGAACTTGCGAATGCTTAATGGGTATACAATTATGTGAGAGATGCATGGGAACATATCGTGGATATGTATGCATCGGTTAATAATTGTGAGAGATGCATGGGAACATATCGTGGATATGTGTGCATCGTTAATAATTGTGAGAGATGCATGGGAACATATCATGGATATGTGTGCATCGTTAATAATTGTGAGAGATGCATGGGAACATATCGTGGATATGTGTGCATCGGTTAATAATTGTGAGAGATGCATGGGAACATATCGTGGATATGTGTGCATCGTTAATAATTGTGAGGGATGCATGGGAACATATCGTGGATATGTGTGCATCGGTTAATAATTGTGAGATATGCATGGGAACATATCATGGATATGTGTGCATCGTTAATAATTGTGAGAGATGCATGGGAACATATCGTGGATATGTGTGCATCGGTTAATAATTGTGAGAGATGCATGGGAACATATCGTGGATATGTGTGCATCGTTAATAATTGTGAGGGATGCTTGGGAACATATCGTGGATATGTGTGCATCGTTAATAATTGCGAGGGATGCATGGGAATATATCGTGGATATGTGTGCATCGTTAATAATTGTGAGAAATGCATGGGAACATATCATGGATATGTGTGCATTGTTTGATGACGTGGTAATAGCATAAATGTCATGGATATATGAAATATGCTTGTGAATATAATGGGTTTTGGATGATTGGGGAATATGTATGAAGGGATATGTTTGGGTATGTTCATATTTGTTTAATATGGTAAATATAACTATGAAATGAATTTGTGGTGAGAAATGTAGAATGCAATTATATGATACCTGTATATATATAATCTTATGCATTGATTATTATGGTAGTATTTCTCACCCTTCTGCTGTTTTATAATGCTCTATGAGGCATTGCAGATTAGGATGCTGGAGTCCCTTTTGTGAAGTATTCTTCATTCTTTTGAGTCTGCTGCTCTGATATGTAACACCGGGTAGTTAGACTAGTATAGTCATTCTTTTGTGATACATTGCGATGTATCAGTTGATGTGATTGTGTAATCTAACTGATATGATGTATTAATTTGGAATAACTTGTGTGTACGTGGATTAATATTTTGAAAACGATTAAATGATTTGATCTTCCGCTTAATTTTGAAAATGTTACATATCTTATGGAGAAAAATGTGAAAGTGTTTTATTGGTGAAATTGTGGCATTCTTCTTTTATACCTTATTATAAAACCTTTTTACTCTGATAATTTGTATGTGCTTAATTGTTTTATATGCATTTATTTGGGGTATAGAAGGGGGTGTTACAATAGTGGTATCAGAGCAGGTCGGTCCGTCCGGCCATGTTTTTTAATGTTATTCGTTCCCTTGTATGCGACGTGTGTATGAAAACACTGTCGATACATGTTTGTTGTTTAATCTTTGTTTGCAGAAATGGGAATGATCAAAGTGGGGGAGAAGCTTGTGATTCCTTAGAAGGCTGCAAGTGTGGAGTTGTAGCTTAGTGTGTAGTTAAACGCTATTATAGTTTGGTAAAGATGGTCTATGCCCCATTATGGTTTCGGCTGTCTATTGACAAATTGAGGAACTGATCACCCTTAATCTCTTGTTGATAGTAGTTGGGATTGTGTTGGATGGGATAGATGTGTCTTGCAAGCTTAGATGGCGTGGTGCAGTGAATTGTCTTGAGTAAAGCCGAGCACTTGAGAATTGTTTTGATGAGTCGGTGCAGGACAGTGATGAGATGTTTGATTTCGATGGAAATATTGAGTATTGATGGAAGTGGAGGAGTTGTCGGTTTACCGTTTGATTGTGGTAGTCTGAGAATTATCCTGACAAGATAAGGGATAAACAGCCAAGACGTGAAGTTGAGTTGTGATCAACTTAGTTGCGGAGAATAATCAGATATTGGAAGCTCCATATTATACGTTTGTTTGAGTGGCCAAGGAATTAAGATTGATTAAGTTGTGTTGAGGCTTGTGTTTGGTGTGTATGCTACGACAGCAAAGTGTGAAGTCGAGTATAAGAATGTATAATGACTTTCGGTGATTATTAAGGAAAGTAAAATATGGAGTACAATACGGGTATAATTAGACCTTTGGAATTTCAAGAGTTGAAATGCGTTGAGTGGCCTTCGGAGTGTGAAAATGTTGTATTCGTCTTTTGAAGCACCATTCGGAGCGTTGGACGTTATTTTAATGCTCTGTGTGATGGTGAAGTAGTGGCAGGGAAATTAATTAATTTATTGATGGAATGTGTTTGATAATTAGAAGAATATAGAGGATCATGTTGAGCATCGGGAACTTGTGTTATCAGTATTGGAGAAGAAGTAGTGATATGCCACTGTGAAGAAGTTCAGGGAGTTTTTGGAAAGTTGTCAATAGCTCGTGTGTTGGTCTTGCCGAATCCGACGGAACTATTTGTTGCGTTGTAATGCTTTGTTAATATGACTGAGAGATATGTTAAGTGCAACATCAACGAGTTTTGGCTATGCTTTGAAGCAACTTAAAGTACATAAGGGAATTATCAGACAAGTGATTTAGAGTTGGGTGTTGTTGTGTGTTTCTACCGGAGTTTGGAAGCCTCAATTGTTTAGTTGAGATTTGAGATGGTTAATGATCTTAAGATCTTAAGGTATTTGTTTGATTTGAGAAGTTGAATATGATGCAGAGGAAATATTTGAGACTTCTGAAAGAGTATGGTCTTGGTTGAGTTACCATTCGATTGAGACCAAGTGGTAACTGAGTTATTGCATTGGAAATCTTTATATGTACTGATGATGATGGTAATGAAGTTAGGACTGATTGAGTAAATTCAGAATATGATTGTAGTCTGTGAAGAGACTTCTCATGGAGTTGAACTTTATATGATACGACTGACTATTGGTATTCTCGATGAGATTCGAGGAGGTCGGAATTCTAATCCGAGTTAATAGATTGATTGAATTTAAGGGATAAAAGTAGAGGAGGTGATTTTTGGATTTATGGAAATGGTATCATGAGATGTCAGGATGGAGTATGTGTTCTGAATAGTGTGAGTTGGATGAAAGTACACGGGAAGAAGGACATTGAGATAAATGGAGTATCCATGCAGGTACTGGGAAGGTGTGACCGAATTTGAGGAATTATTTTGAGGACCATAGATGAAGAGAGGAGTGATTGAGTTTGTATATACTGGATTAGACTTATTAGAATGTCGGAGAATAAACGTCAGAGACCGTTGGGTCGGATGCAACTATTGAATATTCTCGAGTGGGATGGAATAGTATTTCCATAGACTTTGTGCCGGGTTTTCTGAAGAATTTGAAGGGGTATGATTTGATTTGAGTGGTTGTGGATAGATCGACAAGATTAACTTATTTCTTACCAATGAGGATTAATCATCCTGTGCTGAAGCTATCTAGGAGATATATTGAGGAAGCTGCGAAGTGGTATGAGATACCGTCGAATGTTGTGTCAGATGGGAATCAGAGTTTTTCATTGGGATTTTGAGGGAGTTGCAGACGCTTTGAGCGACCTGTTGATGATAATCTCTGTCTAGCATCCGTGGACGGATGGGTAGACAAAGAGAACTATCCAGTATGTAGAGGATTTCTGGAGGGCTTGTGTGTTGGATCAAGGTGGATCGTGGGATAATTAACTATCGTTGCTTGAATTACCTACAATGATAATGATCATTCTAGTATCGGAATGACATTGTATGAGGCTTTGTACGGTAAGAGGTGTAGGAATCCTTTGTGTTGATGTGTGCCAGGCAAGAGTGTTGTACTCGAACCTGAGATTATGCAAGAGACGACTAGAAAGATCAAAAGGATCCAAGAAAAGAAGTGTTTCGGGAGTTACAATAGTAACTGGTGTTGGTCGAGCTTGAGGTCTCGGAAGCACCCACCGTGTTTTGCTTATTTGTATCAGAGTGGCGCAGCGGAAGCGTGGGAGAAGAAGTATGTTAGACTGTTTTACCGCTGTCACTTGTGGGAATTGCATGATATGTTCATGTACCTAAGTTGAGGAAGTGCAAGTGCATTCATTCAGATAGATGGTGTACAAGTGAGAAAGGAATTGACCGTTAAGGCATTACTAGTTCAGGTTGATGAACGAGAGGTAACTTCGAGGTAAAGGAATTCCTTTGATGGAGGTAGTTCGAGAGAGAGTTAGATTTGGAAGGTTGGGATGCGAGGATCGTATCCAGAGTTATTTGAATCAGGTAACATTTTCGAGGACGAAAATTCCTAAAGTGGGGGAGAGTTGTAACAGCCCAAATTTCATTAAATAATTAATTGTAGTAATTAATTGATTTAGTGGGATTTTATGTTAATATTGGAATTAATTTTTATTAATTGGAATTAATAGAGAATTGAAAGGAAAATAAAAGGAATATATAAGTGAGGAAGAAAAGAAAAGAAAGTTAGAAACATTTGGAGAGAAAGAGGAAGGAAAGAAGAAAGAAGAGAAAGAGAGGAGAAGAAGAGGAAAAGTGGAAATCATCAAGAACCAACATCAAAGCTCCGATTAATCGAGGTAAGGGTGAGAAATGTTTCTATTTGATCATTGCATGATGTTATGTATGTTGGGTTGGTTTTGGTAGAGTTTTCATCACTTTCCAATTAGGGCAAATGTTGGGTTAATCGGTAGATTGATGATTTAATCGGTTGGAACTGAGTAATAACGCCGTAGAATAGTCGGGTAACATGTATTGGTGTTATTTGTACTGATTTGGATGTTTGAGGTTTGGTTGATGATGGATTGATGAAGGAGAGGCAGAATAGGGTTCTGTTCTGCGCAGGTTCGCTGGCTCTCGCCAGGCGAGCGAAGGCGAAGCTTCGCCAGGCGAAGCCTAGCGAATGCTGGCGAGTAATTATGGTTAAGCCCCAGTGGACTTTGCTGGCGAGTTCGCCAAGCGAAGTTGGATAGCGAAGGTTCGCCCAGCGAAGGTGCTGGCGAATGGTGGCGAATGAAGTCAGTAGCTACTGACTTGGGCTCGCTGGGAAGTCTCGCCAGGCGAAGCCTAGCGAGTGTTCGCTGCGAGAGTTCGCCAGGCGAAGGCCAGGCGAAGGTTCGCTGCGAGGGTTCGCCAGGCGAATGAAGGCGAATGTGACAGCATTTTTCTTTTGCTGTGTTGTTCATGTGGAGATGGTTTGGTTGCTTCTCATAGGGGAATGCCTCTATGATATGATATAGATATGATCTATTGTGATGATGTGTGTTGTGGGTAGCCTACGGGCGTGAATCCTAGTTGATGTCCGATGCGTATTAATTGTGATAAATAGAAATACATGTGAATACAATGATGAATGTATGTGTATTGTCCAATGAACTTGCGAATGCTTAATGGGTATACAATTATGTGAGAGATGCATGGGAACATATCGTGGATATGTGTGCATCGGTTAATAATTGTGAGAGATGCATGGGAACATATCGTGGATATGTGTGCATCGTTAATAATTGTGAGAGATGCATGGGAACATATCGTGGATATGTGTGCATCGGTTAATAATTGTGAGAGATGCATGGGAACATATCGTGGATATGTGTGCATCGTTAATAATTGTGAGAGATGCATGGGAACATATCGTGGATATGTGTGCATCGGTTAATAATTGTGAGAGATGCATGGGAACATATCGTGGATATGTGTGCATCGTTAATAATTGTGAGGGATGCATGGGAACATATCGTGGATATGTGTGCATCGGTTAATAATTGTGAGAGATGCATGGGAACATATTGTGGATATGTGTGCATCGTTAATAATTGTGAGAGATGCATGGGAACATATCGTGGATATGTGTGCATCGGTTAATAATTGTGAGAGATGCATGGGAACATATCGTGGATATGTGTGCATCGTTAATAATTGTGAGGGATGCATGGGAACATATCGTGGATATGTGTGCATCGTTAATAATTGTGAGGGATGCATGGGAACATATCGTGGATATGTGTGCATCGTTAATAATTGTGAGAAATGCATGGGAACATATCGTGGATATGTGTGCATTGTTTGATGACGTGGTAATAGCATAAATGTCATGAATATATGAAATATGCTTGTGAATATAATGGGTTTTGGATGATTGGGGAATATGTATGAAGGGATATGTTTGGGTATGTTCATATTTGTTTAATATGGTAAATATAACTATGAAATGAATTTGTGGTGAGAAATGTAGAATGCAATTATATGATACCTGTATATATATATATATATATATATATATATAATCTTATGCATTGATTATTATGGTAGTATTTCTCACCCTTCTGCTGTGTTATAATGCTCTATGAGGCATTGCAGATTAGGATGCTGGAGTCCCTTTTGTGAAGTATTCTTCATTCTTTTGAGTCTGCTGCTCTGATATGTAACACCGGGTAGTTAGACTAGTATAGTCATTCTTTTGTGATACATTGTGATGTATCAGTTGATGTGATTGTGTAATCTAACTGATATGATGTATTAATTTGGAATAACTTGTGTGTACGTGGATTAATATTTTGAAAACGATTAAATGATTTGATCTTCCGCTTAATTTTAAAAATGTTACATATCTTATGGAGAAAAATGTGAAAGTGTTTTATTGGTGAAATTGTGGCATTCTTCTTTTATACCTTATTATAAAACCTTTTTACTCTGATAATTTGTATGTGCTTAATTGTTTTATATGCATTTATTTGGGGTATAGAAGGGGGTGTTACAATATCCCACTTGGGAAATTGGAACTCTGATTTTGTTTATTTATAATGTTTATTAATTTAATTGATTTTGGGAAGTGGGGTGTTACAATTAGGACCTAACAGGTAATCATCCTAGTTCCAGATCCGAAAAGTATATCTCTATCACGATTCAAATCAAAGATAAACAGGTAAACAAAGAAAACACCCATATCGGATAAACAATTGTTTTGCATAAAATACAATGATCAGAATACGTACACACGCTTAACCCTTTTTACATGTATTCATCAAATCCGCCAAATGTCGGTGAACATCGTTCTTCATCACTATTATCACATATCCACACAATATCATATTGATCCTACCCATGCTACTCATGCTACTTAATCAACACAACACCATGGAAGATATAATGAATATCAACTTTAAAGCCATGTCAAAAGTTTGTTCATTGATAGAAGAAAATTTGAGATTAAAGATGTGAAATAGTTTTGTCAAAACCCACATACAAGCAACCAAAGATAATCAATCAATAGAGAATCAAAACTAGTTCACAAACATAAATTAGATGAAATACATAAGGTATCAAAAGATTACAATCCAAACCCCAACAAGAGATCGAAGATCTTACCTCCTCCCCCTTGGGGTTTTGTGTTTCTCTCTCTAAAGAAATGAAGAGAGATAAGTTCTGATGTTCCAAAATGTTACAAAATGAAGTTCTGTCCCAAAAATGGAGTTATGACCTAAAAATACAAGAAAATGACTTAAATACACGTTTTGGATCTGTCACGTTCGCTAGGCGAACAGCTAGCGAACGCGAACTTTTGGCACTTTCAGATCTGTTCAATTCTGGGCTCGTTCGCTACCTGCTCGCTAGGCGAGCTGCTAGCGAGCTGACAATATTTTGCTACTGGAAGTGTTCGCTGGAGACTCGCTGCGCCTTCGCCTAGCGAGTGCTTCGCTACCTTTCCTCGCTGCATCTTCACCTAGCGAGCTTGCTGTTTGTTTGCTTGTTTTCTTGGTTCCTTTGCCCCTTTCTTGTGTCTTTCTTTTCCATTTGTTTTGTGCCTGATTCCTGCACAATAGCACACAAATCAAAGGTACCAAAAGATTTTCATAATATATTGCAAACTAAACAAAACAAGAGTGGTTTTCAACACTTTTATGACAAAAATGAGTGAAAGGTTGCAATATATGATAGATCAAATAAATGAAATTTGGCATCTAACAATGACCTTTCTCTTTCTTCTCACTCAGCTGCTTGTAGTGAGTAGATCGAGCTCGGCTATCCTCATCATAAATTCTGCTCTTATCCACCAGTTCTGCAAACCGACGAATCTGCTGGTACCCAATTCCTTGCTTAATCTCTGGTCTCAATCCATTCTCAAAATTGAGACACTTCAACATCTCTGCGTCAGCACGATTGTAATACGGACAAAACTTTACTAAAGACTCAAAATTTGCCGCATATTCAGCCACAATCATATTCCCTTTTTTCAGCTCCAGGAATTACACCTCTTTCTTGCTCCGAGCATCTTCAGGAAAATACTTCCTCAAAAATTCTTCCTTAAACACAACCCAAGTTATTGCAATGCTAACACCTCCCAATCTCTGACGGGTGTTATCCCACTAGTCCTCAGCTTCCTCTGCTAGTATATGCGTACCAAACTGTACCTGCTGAGCATCAGTGCATGCCATAACTCGGAAAATCTTCTCAATCACTTTCAGCCACTTCTGTGCACCATCAGGATCATGAGTGCCCACAAAAGTCAGTGGATTGTTCCTCTGGAACTTTCCCAAAGCACGAAACTCATCTGGAGGTCCACCATTCTGGGTCATCACTTGAGCAAGTGATTCCAGCGCATCAGCAATAGCACGATCATTTCTTCCAGCCATTTGCAACCACCAACATGGTTAGAAGAAACAACTCATCCAGTAGTGTTCTCACATTATTGACTGACAGGGGACTAACAACATAAAAACTTGGCCGGACGAACCGACCTGCTCTGATACCACTAATGTAACACCCTTTTCTACCCCACAATTTTAATGGAAAATTATTCACATTTATCAGAGTAAAATATTAAACTAAAAAAACCACCTCAAAGGGCGTACATTTCCCAATAAATAAAAAATTTCATCAAAAGGCAGCAGAACTCAAAAAGGCATAATCCAAAGTTTTCCTTGCGCTGCAAGGAAATTAACATAACAAAAACATCAATAAAATAAGGTTTGACTCAAAGACCCCAACCCGATGTTACACTATCAGAGCAAGACCCTCTAAGTCAACCACAATGGCCAACGATCCAAAACTTCAAAAGTCCTCGACGACATCCACGGCTAAACATGGTCATCTGCACGTTACCCACGTGGAGGCAACATTCAAACAGGCAGGGTGGGTAAAACGATTCATAATAATCAATGTAGGAAATCAATATATAAAATAGCGTCATTTTCATATTCAACATCATCATATTCATCAATGGGCATCAAAGGGCACAACATCATAAATTACTCAAGATCATCTCATAAATGCAAATGCAACAAGACTCATGCAAGTGGTACCAATCATCACATCTCGATGGACACTGGGTCATCAACCCTCCATAGATCCCCATCAATAGGATCGATTCTACTTGAGAATCGGAGAACATCAAAATACCTCACATCTGCACAATGGGTCTGAAGTCAAAGAAATCAAGGTCTTGAACCGAAGTCCAGATGCACATGAATGCATAATGCACACGTCAGTAATCATCCTCATAATAACATCATAGGTGCATCATCATTCATCAAAATCATAATCATCAAACTCATCATCATAAATCATGTCATCATAGAATCATTAAAATTCATGGAAATATCATCATAGTTGATCAATATTACATCATAGGAATCATCATATAATCACGTACTAATCACATAGAAATCATTGTCATACTCATATTAATTCGTCAAAGAAATCACAGCATCAAAACATCAAGGCATCACTGTACAAAATCAGAATTCACGAAAACTCTGCTACATTCGCTAGCAAGTTCGCTGTGCGATTCTGGGGCGAGTTTATTCGCTGTGTGAAGGATTCTTCGTTGTGCGAGTCTGCGACGAGTTTCGTTCGCTCTGCGAACACGCGATTATAGTAAAACGCTGTTACACACCAGAACCTAAAATCAACAGAAAAATCCAACGATTTCCTCCCCCAGTGCCCCCAAAACATCCCTAAATCATCTCTAAGGTCTTACGGCGATAAAGGCACAAAATCTACGACTTATTAGGCCAACCCCGTATAATATTCATGCTCTAATTCCCATAATTTCCTTACAACTACACCACAGTCATTAGAGTTTCTCACAATCTAATTTCCCTACAGGGTTAAACAAATGTCAAACCAGATCTTTGGCCACAAAGGCCTAATTTCCTTTAACCTAAATCAGCCTCGAATCTATCAGGCCATCAGTTCAAATCCCTATACAGTTAAAACCTCAACAATAGAATTTTGGCCACATCTCAAAATCAGCCTCAAACCCTTTAAACCCTTAAATCGGCTTTAAACACATTGAAATCACACATTGGAAATAATGAAGGCAATACTCCCCATACCTTAATTGCCGAATCTAAGCCTTCTCCTTGATTCTCATAAACTTTTCGAAGCTTTTGCCTCAAACCTCTTCGTCAGAGCTCTAGCCTCAATTTTCTTCTCTTTTCACGGTATAACAAGAATGAATCCTAATTCCCTCAGAAATCCCTTTTTGTTAAACCTAACTTTGGGCTTATAAATTGGGCTTTTCCAATATTACCCTCACTAACTCCTCCTTAATTGTCCAAATTGCCCTTAGTTAACTTATATTTATTTAAATTAATAATAATACCAATATATTCATATTATATAATATTATTTAAATAAATAACTTAAAATCCATAATTCTCCATATTTCACACCAACTACCGAAAATTACCAAAATGTGAATATTATTATTTAAATAAATTAAATAAACATTCCAATAAATTTGAGGTGTTACATACTCCACAAAAAAATGATTTAGATGAAAGGTTTATTCAAACCATTTTGAAAAGGGTTAGATGCATGTTGGTTAGTGCAGGATTGAAAAAAGTGTTTTGGAATGAGGCTGCAGTGACCGTAACATACTTGATAAATAGGTGTCCTTCGACTTCCTTGGGGATGAAGACGCCTGAAAAAGCCTGGTCTGAACATCCACCTAATCTTGACGGACTTAGAATATTTGGTTGTGTAGCCTATACTCACATTAGGAAAGACAAGGTTAAACATAGAGCTCTGAGATGTATGTTTCTTGGATATCCTGAAGGAGTCAAAGCGTACAGGTTGTGGTGCCTAGAGTCAGGTCACATGAGATGCAATTTTTAATGAAGTAGAAATGATGTTCAAGAAGACTGATGATGTTGGTCGAAATGCAGAGATCTCTACAGAAGATCTGGAACATGAAGAGATTCTTGTTGACGTGAAACATAGTGATTCTGAATTGCATAACCCATATGAAGTCGAAGAACAAACACAAGTTCGTGATGAAGATAAGGAGACTGATAATGACTATCTGTTGGAAAGAGACAGATCGAGAAGAGTCATCAAGTTGCCTCAGAGACTTGGTTATGCAGATCTCATAACTTATGCCTTAATCTCTGCAAGTGAGATTTTGGATGAAGAACCTAGATACTATAAGGAAGCGGTGAGGAGTCGAGACAAGATTGAATGGCTTAAATCCATGGATGGTGAGATAAAATCTCTTCATGATAATAACACTTGGAAGCTGATCGAGAAACCTGTTAGTGCATGGTTAGTCAGGTGTAAGTGGATTTTCAAGGTTAAGGAAGGAATCAAACAAGTGATGTCGAAGAGATTTAAGGTAAGGTTGGTTGTTAGGGGGTTCACTCAGAAAGAAGGTGTCGACTTCAGTGATGTGTTCTCATCTGTTGTAAAACAAATATTCATTAGAATGTTGTTAGCCATGGTGGAGAAGTTCGACCTAGAGCTGTAACAGATGAATGTGAAGATTGCCTTCCTATATGGTGATCTAGATGAAACGATCTTGATGAGGCAACCTGAAGGTTTTGTAGAAAAGGTAAAGGAAAATTATGTGTGCAAGCTGAAAAGGTCATTATATGGCTTGAAAAGAATTTCCTTGACAATGGAATATGAAATTCGACAAGTTGATGACACACATAAGTTTCACTAGAAGGCAGTTCGACTACTGTGTTTACCTCGGATTTTGACTAGGACATTCACTTGTTATTTTGTTGCTTTATGTGGATGACATCTCTATAGCAAGCAACAGTGTCGAGGATGTTATGAAAGTGAAGACTGAACTGGATAAGGAGTTTGACATGAAGGATATGGGAGCTGTCTCCAGAATTCTTGGGATTGACATTCAGAGAGATGGAAAGCAGTCGAGATTATGCTTATCTCAAGAGACATACCTACTGAAGATTCTCGACAAGTTTGGTATGTCGAATTCAAATCCTGTTGTAACTTCGATTAATCCTTAGCTCAAGCTGAGTACGACTCTAAGTCCTAATACTGAAAGCGAAAGAGTCTATATGAATAACATTCAATAGGTTAGTATAGTAGGTTTTTTGATATATGTTATGGTATGTACAAGACCAGAAATAACGTACGAAATGAGCCTTATAAGCAGGTATATGACTAATCTTGGGAAGGCGCACTGACAAGCATTGAAATGAATACTAAGGTACATAAATGGGTCTTTGAGCAGATTTCTGATTTATGGTGGATCATGTAATGATGATAGAAAAGTATAAATCAAAGTATTTGTCGACTCTAATTATGTAGGTTGTATGGATTCTAGAAAATATTTTTCTGGGTTTGTGTTCCCTATGTTTGACACATCAACCAGTTGGAAAACAACACTTCAAAAGGTTGTTATCTTATCAACCACTAAAACAGAGTATATTGCCCTCAGTGAAGTTGTGAAAGAAACATTGTGCCTTGAAGGTTTTGCTAAGGAGCTAAAAATCCAAGGTCAAGCAATCACTGTTAAATGTGGTAGTTAAAGTGTAATACATTATACATATGTCAAAGAATTCAACCTATCATGAGCAAACCAAACACATTGATGTGAGACTGCATTTCGTCAGAGAGATAATCGATTGTGGAAAAGTCCAAGTGCTGAAGTTTTCAACTAATGACAATGTTGCCGATATGATCACCAAGACATTGACACGTTGCAAGTTTTTCCACCGTATACAACTGATAGGACTGCATGATGACAACTAGTTACTTTCGCGGTTCAGAGTTTGTTCAAAGGTGGAGGTTTATAGCTTATGGGTTATAAGCTAGTGTTGTAGCAAACTCTATCGAAGTCAAAGAGTTAGTGTAGCTATTGAAATTATGCTAGACTGTTAGCATGTTGAATTGGACTAGTCTATTAGGCTAATTGTTTAGTATGTTAGTTGAAATTTAGGGTTTATTTCTTACTTCTCATTCAACCCTTAATAATTCTAATCAGAGGGAGAAAGTGGTGTGGTTGAAATTCAATTGTAAATATTGTTCCTTAATGTGTTTTTGAATCAAGAATTCAGTTTTTGTACCACTTTAAATTGTCTTTCTCTTCTCTTCTCTCTTTTCTTTTACTTTGTGTTTTTTATTAATTAAAAAATCGACAGTATTCTGTTTTTCTAAGCACCGCTTTCACAACTGTTACGAAATTTGATTAAATATTTCTCATGTCTCTTTTTTTTGGGTGAATATTCTCATTTAAAATGTCAAGTGTGTAGATTTCTCTAACAAACAAGCACAGACAAGACAACACATAATTTCTTATCAATGCAACAAAGTCAAAATTGGAAAGAATAAACATCAAGTTTCTAAGTTAGTTTCAAAGTGTGTAGTAACAAAACATGTATTTTATTGATAACTCAAATATATATATGAAGGTCAATTGGTTTGAAATAGAGTATCCAATAATTTCTGCTAAAAGAATTGAGAATTTTCTTCACTATTCTTCTTTGTGATACAAAATACAAACTCAAGTAGATGATCCTAATAATGCAGATCTTTATAGTGTCTACAAGTAGACACAATGAAGGTTTCAAAGCCATGGAGAATTGTGAATAGGAGTTGCAACAGATTTAACTTGAAGATATTTGTGAAGTGCTTCCAATCCATAATCTCTTCCAAATCCACTCATCTTATACCCTCCAAAAGGGCAGTCAATATCAAAGGCAAAGTAGCAATTGATCCAAATGATGCCTGCCCGAATCGACCTTGTGACAGTATTGGCAATGTCCAAGTTTTGGGTCACAATTCCTGCTGCTAGGCCATATTTAGTATTGTTGGCCTTCTTAATTGCTTCATCAATGGTCCTACAATATTTACTTCAACATTTTGGTGCAAATTCACAAATATTATTTCAAACTAATATCAGGGTCTCAGGGAAAAGTATATGAACGCGGTTTGGGTCGCCACATCATTTCTTTAGTTTATAAAGCTCTAACTACGACATAACTCTTATAATAATTTCAAAAAATAAAATATTTATATGTTCTCACATGTGTCAATGTTGTGTCGGTATTTAATACTAACACATGTTATAGACCAGACACATCATTCTGAAATATCAGTGTTACATAGATTTTAGATATAACTGCAACTTTTACTCTGACTCTATTTAACTGCAATTCTTCATAATATTTAGAATTTTAGCACCGCCGTAGATGTGATTCAAAACATTGAAGAAGACGGTGAAACGGAAATATAAGTTGTACTTACTTGAACTTAGAAAGTGTCATAACAGGTCCAAATATTTCATCTTGTGCTATTAGCATATCATCCTAAACATGTTTTTTTTTTTTTTTCATAAAGAACAAATAAAAACATTTAGTACAACATTTCATTTTAAGATGAAGATTTAGATGATTTCATTTCTCTTGGTAGAGTTGAAATATACCTTAACATTGGTAAAAATAGTAGGCTCAATATAGTATCCTTTGTTTCCCACTTTCTTGCCCCCACATAATACTGTGGCTCCTTCATTCTTTCCATGTTCAATATAGGAAAGAATTTTATCAAATTGTACCTTACTAGTCTGCAAAGAAAATAATGTGCAAATGAGAATTATGTTAGCAACAATTTCTATTTTAGGTAAGAAAGATTTCGATTTTCTGCAGATTACATCGTTTCATAGGATAATCAATCTGAGTCATTAGATGAGTTTGAACAATTCAAGTTACACAGTCACTAAATTAATATCAAATGATCTTAATTGTTAATTTGAGATTAGATGGCCGAGGTTAGTAACTGCGTGACACAGTTAAATAAACAAAGTCTATTTCCAATTTTTGGGCTTATTTAACTTATCCTTACTTGGGGTCCTTGTTGAACTTTAGGATCGAAAGGGTCACCAACTACCCAATTTTTCACCTTTTCCACCACTTTCTTCTCAAACTCATCATAAACTCCTTCTTGAACAAAAACTCTTGAAAATGCAACACATACTTCACCCTGAAAATTACAAAGAGTTACTTATGTTACAAGTCATTGTTATTTTTTATGTTACAAGATTTTCTTTGAATGAAATTATATACCTTATTATGAAGGATTCCAAATAGAGCAAGATCAACAGCTTTATCAACATCAGCATCATCAAAAACTATGACAGGTGACTTGCCTCCTAACTCAAGCGATACCGGCTTCAAATTGCTCAACGCGGCCGCCTGCATTACGAGACGACCTGTCTCGGTTGAACCAGTAAAACTGACCTGTAAAACAAACAAAACTTAATAGACCATCTTTAGCTTAATCAATTATATAAAATGTTTTTGACACCAAGTTACTGCATCAATGTCCATATGTGAGGTTATCGCAGCTCCAGCATTTGAACCAAATCCAGGTACTACATTGAGTACTCCATCCGGAATTCCCGCCTTCAATATATTAATCACATTAAGCTCAATTTTAATCGAATTAAGATCGAAAACTTAATCAGCAAACTTTCTTTAGCCTTACCTGTTTAGCGAGATGAGCATAAAACAAAGCCGAAAGAGGTGTCTGTTCAGCAGGTTTAAGAACCATAGTACAACCAGCAGCCAAAGAAGGAGCAACCTTAGTAAAAAACATAATAGTCGGAAAATTCCAAGGTATAATATGTCCAACAACACCAATAGGTTCCATCAAAGTATACAAATGAAGATTCCTAGAAGTTTTGAACACTTCTCCATGAATTTTATCAGCAGCACCAGCATAATAACGCAAGATATTAGCCGCTTCCGGTACATCAACAGCTTTACACCAACTATACAACTTCCCTCCATCAATTGTATCCAATGCTGCAACTTCTTCTATGTTTTGTTCAATCAACGTCGCCCATTTCACCATAATCTTTGCTCTTTCCTATCAAACGTTTCATAATCATGTCAAATTAATATACGTTGCTCCGTATAATGATTAATTTGATTGAATTCATGTGTAAAAATAGACGATGATTTGAAAACTTACAGCACCAGGCATGCGTGGCCATGGACCATTATCGAACGCTTGGCGTGCAGCTTTGACAGCTATATCAACATCTTCTTTGGTAGTTTCAGCAATTTCTGTAATTACTTCTTCTGTTCTTGGATCAACAGTTTCAAAAGTTTTTCCTTTTTTATTCAGCAAAAATCCAAAACGCATATAAGTTTAACTAGCCAATTCAAATTCCTATTTTATTTAAGAAACTAATTAACTAAAACCTGAAACTGAGTCCACAAATTCTCCATTGATGAAAAGCTTTTTAAACTTTATAGTTGGAATAGTTTTCATCTCAAATTCTCTTACTTTTAACATGTAGTATATGAAATATAAGTATAAAGATAGAGTTATAGAGAAAATGAGTGTGGTAAATTAGTTATTTATAAGGAAAATATGAATATGAGTTTGCATTATGTGACATATTTTATTGGCCTACCCTTTTGAATGGCACAGCAGAGTCAGAATTTGTGGGCAGTACAAAGAATATGAAAGAAATTAAACAGAAAAAATGTGTAAAGAAATTGTGATGCACCTTCATGGTGAGTCAACAATTAACTTTTTGTTTTATCTTATAATAAATGACTATAATAAAAATGACACAATGTCATGTTTATACTCTCTTTCAAAAGTGATGCATTAGTATGAAGGTCTAAGTGTATAACACACAACTACTTCTTCAATAGTTCAAGAAAAATGATAACATAAACTTAGTTTTTCTATAATTTATAATGTTTGATGATATTTTTTCATAACTCTAAATTATAATGTATATATATCATTCAAAACATAGTCTACATACACCCGAAATGTAAAGTTATTATGATACTTGAAACAAATTTTCATTTCATTGGTATTTAAATTTCAATTAAAATTTAAAAGTGCATTTTTGTCAAACAAAATAAGTAGAAATATTCAAGCTAATTTATAGTGAATATTTTTGTGTTGTAATTAAGTTTTAGAAGTTCGAAGTTAGTTATAAGTTGGTTAGGCAAATATAATTAATTTCTTATGCGGTTACTACTAGTTTCATATATGGCATAAGACAAATAAAAGAGAAAAAAATGAAAGAAAAAGAAGCGGAATGATAAAGGTGCTAAAAGAATTCAAAGATTTAATGAGATACAAGCAAGAATGGTGCCTCTCACATCAAGAAATTCAAGAATAAGGCGGATAGGAAGGAAATGCAATGTTATTTCTATCAAAAGTTTGGTCATTATGCAAGAGAATATTACTTCAATAGATAATCCAATGGCATTGACAATGAAAAAGCCCAATTTGCACGTACAAAAATAAAATTGATTATGAGGAGGTCACATTAATAGTCAATGCACAATTGACACAAGATAAAGCTAATGGATGGTATCTTAACACATGTTGCAATAACCACATGAAAAACATCAAAGATTGGTTTATCAAGATTGATAAATCAATGAGAGTGTCTATTAGATTTGTAGATAATAACATAGTTACATTTGAGGGTAAATAAAATATTTGTGTGAAGAAGAATGATGGACAAGAAGCAATCATAGATGATGTACTATATGTTCCTTTAATGGTAAGTAACTTGATAAGTTTGGACCAATTGCTTGACAAGAACTATACCATGAGGTTAGAAGATAAGGAGCTTAAGGTGTTTAATGTAGTTTCAAACTAATATTGAAGACACCTTTGTCAAACAAAAGAAAATTTAAATTCATTATCAACATGCTTAACCACCAATGCCTTGAATCAACCAAAATTGAGGATCAAAACTAGATTTAGCATCAGAGATATGGCCATCTAAATCTCAGGATTCTTAACCTAATAAACATAAATAAAAATGGTGTATGGAATGCCTCAAATCAAAATGTCAAAGCATCTATGTTTAGCCAAGAAAAAAAAAAGAAAGTCATTCAAGCATGACTTGCCTATGAAGTCAAAGTAGAAGTTTGAGATTTTTTACTCAAATATATATATGGACCACTTGAAGTTAAGTTAATGGAAGGTAATTTCTATTTTCTAACCTTCATAGATGAATTCTCCAAATATATGTTGATTTACTTGATGGAAATGATGCAGCCGCAAATGCATGGTTATGCGAAGTAGTAAAAGATATTGAACCATAGATACTAATGACTTAAGTACCAAATTTTTTCCTATCGATATATATCTAGAGAAATCAAAGATATGGATTTTGGTAAAACATCTTAAATGAAAAAGCACTTACATGAAAACAACTTATTTGTAAAAACACTTAAATTCCAATTGAGGTAAACATGACCTACAGTTATGGTTCTTAATCTAACACAATCACAAGATCCATGTCACTTCTATCATGAGAATTCCACATAAATTATAGAAAATAGATAAATATGGGCAATACCTGCTTTCTCCAGTGCATCGCCCTATCAACGGCGAATAATTCGTCTACTTTCGAATAGCTGGATTATACGTCGAAGATTCGTTACTTTTACTCAGCTATATAGTTTTCTCAAATTCCTCCAAGCGCTTTTGTTGCTTTGGACTCACTTGTTTAAAAATTTGTGCTCCTTATCGTTGCATATCCTTTCAGACTACAGTTGATACCTGCGAACACCTTACTTTCGTAATGGAGTTGGAATGAACTCAGATTATAAAATAAGTTTAAGCTAAAATTCTCATAATCAATATGTGATGGATCATACAAGAGGTTATAATATAATCCCCAAAACCCCTAGTCCCTAATGGACTACTCACTCATGGCGAGGGCAAACACAATCAAATTGGTATTCAACATTGAATTCATATCAAATAATTATAATAGATAAACAATTGAATATGGATGAATAACAAGACTTGATTTAGATTAAGCTTTAATCCAGTCTTGCTCCCTTGGAGACTTTAGTACAGAGAAAAACAAAATAAGAAATACATAGAAACTTGTAGAATAAAACTTGGATCCTAAAACTTAAAATAGGCTATGAGTTTTATAGTAAAAGCAAAAGTAACACAATATCTTTGGTTCAATTCCTATTACATCAGATTTTTTGGTAGGCAATCAAGGAGATGTTAGTTTAGAAGGTTTATTAGACAACTTTAGCATGACCTTGAAGGAAATTGACTCCATTATTCGATAACTTTAGTGTAGATATAGATCTAAATATAAGATTATTCTTTCTTTTACTTTGCAGAGTTCTCGAGGAAATCAAAGATATAAAAATCTGAAGAATCATAGTTAAACAGATAACTTATTGGATCGAACATACAGTATCTTCGTATTTGATCCTGATTGATTTTGAATTTTTGATCCTCAAAGGTTATGAGCAAATTTATGGAAATCGTAGGAATCAGAACTTGATTCCCACAGACAGTGCCACTGTTCCATTCTAGAATCAAAGATTTGGATGCGATTTATAAATTGAGGATCTTGAACTCGTGATGTTGGTCTCCATTAAGGAGGCGCGAGGTGAACTCACATGGTTAACACTCTGACGTCCAACTCAGTTCAAGATTAAATGTGATTTTAATAAAAAGTGGAGATCACATAATGTACTTTACTTTCCTATATGAATTGATTTATACTTTGGGTCAAGATATGTGGATTTGAGATAACCTATGCCTTGAAACCTTAGGTCTTTGGCCGGTCCAGAATAATATGATAAAACACTATAAGCAAGATCAAAATCTAGACGATATTCTAAAGATGAACAAACTTAAAAGCATAGAAAATAATGCAGAAAATTAAAAGAGACGGGTAAAGAGAAACGTACACCAGATGTATAGTGGTTAAACTCATTCGTCCTTGTTAGAGCTTAGTCCATTTTTCAATGGTTTTAACATTGAATATTATAATGTCTTCCACTATTTGTAAAGATAATGATACTGGTATATATTTTGGTTCAAAGAATTATCAATAATATGAATACTACAAGCTCAACCATCACTACAAACTCTACTATTCTGGAATGGGCCAGAGGCTGGCCCAACATCGGGCACGACCCAACCCAACTCCTCTTCGAGGAGGCCCGATGAAGGTCTAATCCATCAACGCATACTGGGAGCTCTCACAGTCTCCCCACGGTCTCCACGTGCTCCCCATGTGGGGACACATCATCAAATAACTACCCACCTCCCGAAGGTCACGGGGCAGTTGACCCAGGGCGAAGACGATGTATTGGTCTTCCCTACACCATGTAAGCTTTGATAGTTACTTGTATTGGGCCTAGTAATCCAACCCAGTGCAAAGTAACCTTTGGCTCAGCGCTAGGGGCACATTATAAATACCCTCTTTCACCAAAGGGTCAGGTATTCTATTATTTACACATTTTCTCTGTACTTGCTCTTTTTACTCCGTCACTTACTTTGGCGTCGAAGTACCTTATAGGTACACCCCCTCCTCTTCTCTACCACCAGAGAATTAAGGAGTTCATGACATGTTGCTGGCTACTGATCATTTTCTGATTCGGTAAGATCAGTGGCGCCGTTTGTGGGAATCTTGCTTCCCCATTCTTTCTTCTAAAGGAATCCAAGAACCAAAGCATACCTCAATATTCGTTGATCATGGCCAGCCCGCGCAATGACGACAACGTCATGGAACCGCCTTCATTCCGTTCACCAAATGCGACGACCATGATCCCAATGTGATTGTTCACAACAAGGAAGGCGATACCAAGGACGGGCACACTGCCTCACCCTCCTCCGACGATGCGGCTTTCAATACCGCCCGATGCTTTGACAGCCCGACTGTCTTCCAACCAATCCCTGTGCCGCCCAACACCGACCCGACCATAATGGCTCTGTTCATGGCGATCAATCAGACAAACATGATGATATTACAACAGAACGAGCGAAAAAGAATGTTGGAAAAGGACCGACAATCTCATTTTTCCCCGCAGAGACATCGTCGCCCGGTTTCTCGCAGCCCGTCCCCGTGACGACGAGAAGCCCGTCCTTCCCCTCCCCCGCGGAGGCTGTAACATGGTAAGTCTCAGAGTCTCTGTCTGTGGCAACCTGGGCGTCGTCCACGACTGGAAAGGCCTCATCCCATGGAAACCCAGAAGCGGTACCACTCTCCTCCTCGGAAAGAGTGACGCTCTCTGGCTCCCAAGAGAAGTAGAGCTGACAGACAAAATGGGAAACAGAAGAGTTGTCCGAGGATCCATTCACGTTGTAGGAGCCCTCAATACGACCCTTCCCCCTTGCAATCGCCCATCAGAAGTGACGAGGACCACCCCCGCATTCTATTGCCCAAGGTTATCAGAGAAACTCGCCTCCCCGTCGGGATGGAAAACCCCTAGTACTGGCTACCTACGATGGTACGACCGACCTGGACGACCACATTAAAAGCATCGACATGATGCTCGACTACAGGAACGTTCGGGGAGCCATCAAGTGCAGGATCTTCCCCACGGCCTTGAGGAAAAGCATGACGACATGGTATAAGAGCCTTGAGCCTGAGTCCATCACCTCCTAGAGAGAGATGAAGAGGTAGTTCTCTAGGAACTTCACCGCTTCCCGACGACACCCAAAGATGGGAGCATCTCTGGAAGCCATCATCCAAGGGAAGAAAGAATTTCTTCGGGACTACATATAGAGATTTGATAACACGAAATCGTATATATATTTTGATGCATAATTCGACTAAAGTTTAACTGTTTTTGATCCGATTTCGGGTTATTTCCGTGTTGTTTGTCTGATGTTTTGCAGGTATTTAACGATCACGTCTAAACAAGGCAATATGAAGAAAAGAAGCAATCTCAGATGAAATATGGACGAAAAAAGGATGAAAACATCATGAAAAGCGCAGAATGCTGATTTTGCTGCTGTGACGACCGTCACAGCTCCATGACGACCGTCACACCTTGTGACGACCGTCATGCAGGCAAAAACGCCCCACTTCAATTGCACGTTAAAGAAGCAGTTCCAAGTCCCAAATAGTGGACCACTACTCCCTGATTTTTCTGCCTCAAAGTCCACCCTCTCCAATTATAACTGTTAGAATTCCATTTCTATAAAAGGGGAAGAAGGGGACCTCAGAAAGGGAGCCGCATTCATACAACGAAGTGCTGCCAAATTTATTTCCAGAGCAAACCTTTCCAGTTTAATATTCTTATTTATTTCTCTTTGCTTTTTCTGCATTCCTTTCATTCTTCTGTAATTTCTACTTCCATTGTACGATCAAATTGGCATAAAACCAGAATCCTGCCAACATTTGTGGAGGATCTGCCCAAAGGCCAATTGGAATATTTACAGGTTTCTCATTTCAATCGTAATTCCAGTTTTATTATAATGCATATTATTATTTATCATTTTCATTTATGTTTTACCTTTCCCAAATCCATGTCTAGCTAAATTTAGGTAATCGATATGTAGTAATAATTCGAAAGGGATTTGATAATAACTGGTGGAAAATTGTCTTTTCAAAAGTAATTCATGGTCTGAGTGTTTAAAATTAATTTACTGAATAAACTTCGTTGCGAAAGCGAGAACTTATTTAAAAGTAGTTTTGCCACGAAAGTGGGAAATTAATTAAGATACGAACCAACAAGCGAAAGCTGCGGTAAGATCAGATAGTAAACACGAGTCATTCATTTTAATAACAGCGAAAGCACTTTAAAATGAATTAGAACTTAGAGATTTCCAAAAAATAATTTTAACCCCGAATGGGATACGAAAGTGTACGTTTGGCCCTTAGAATTATGAATAGCGTCAATAACCATCGTGAGGCGAGAGTTTTTAAATCACCATTTTCTGCTTAAATAAACTCTGAAAATTATTTCATACACCGTAACTTGTCAAATCCCTGAAGAACACAATTACTGCATATTGATTCAATCAATTATAATCTAAGTAACAGTCTTAGTTTCCCTTTTAGTGACAATCTTATTCCCTTAAACATATTCTACCTAGCTAAACATAGTAACTCCCGAGAACACTAGTTTGATTACGAGTCCCTGTGGGATCGATATCTATTATTACTACGCGATAGACTGTGCACTTGCAGTTAGGTTGTATTAGACATAGAAAGTCGCGATCAAGTTTTTGGCGCCGTTGTCGGGGACCCGTTTAGTCAATAGTGTAACCTTCTGTTACGCCGTATAGACTAGGTTAACAATTTTCATTTTTCCTTTACTAGTGCTGTCGATTGTATGCCAAGTAATCGCTCACAAGGCGATATCTTGAAACCTTCAGTCGCAGAACTAGAACGCTTCT
The DNA here is from genome assembly GCA_963859935.3 of Lathyrus sativus. Lineage (NCBI taxonomy): Eukaryota > Viridiplantae > Streptophyta > Magnoliopsida > Fabales > Fabaceae > Lathyrus > Lathyrus sativus. Next base: position 689,907,522 of record OZ012735.1, read on the forward strand.
TACATCTAAGAAGCCGAATCATTGAGTGCCAACTCAAACATAACATTCCCGATCCTCTCACTCCCATTCCCAAATCCGAAGAAGAATCAAACATGGCTGAAGGACCTCCAAACAAACCGCTGAAGGCATACGCTACACCCTCTCAGATGGAGCCTAGAAGTAGCATTGTTGCCCCAGCTATTACCCGAAATGATTTTGAGCTGAAACCATCATTGTTGTCAGCTGTACAACAAAACCAATTCTCAGGAAACGCAACTGAGGATCCGAACGAACATCTAACGAAGTTTGTACAATACGCAGACACGGTGAAAGCAAATGGAGTAACTCTAGACGCAATAAGACTTCGTCTTTTCCCATTCTCTCTTAGAGACAGAGCATGGACATGGTTGCAATCTTTACCATCCAACTCCGTTACGACGTGGGAACAATTGAAGAACGTCTTCTTAGCGAGATATTTTCCGCCAAGCAAAACTGCTATGCTTAGAGCTCAAATCAACGGATTTCGACAAAAAGATGCTGAATCTCTTTACGAAGCATGGGAACGATTCAAAGATATGATGAGAACATGTCCTCACCACGGTCTAGAAGACTGGGTGACAATCCATACTTTCTATAATGGGCTTTTATACAATACTAGATTGACAATAGACGTCGCCGCGGGCGGTGCACTTATGGATAAGCCATACGACGAAGCCTATCAATTAATCGAAAACATGTCTCAAAACCATTGCCAATAGGGAGGTGAACGCACTCCAACTAAGAAAACCACAGCGAAAGGTGGGATGTACGAGATCAGCAGCCTTGAAAAGTTCAACGCTAAAGTAGATGCTCTAGCACAGAAGATTGATAGTCTGACCGTTAACCCCACTGCAACCGTCGCTGCCGTAACTCCAAATTGCGAGTTATGCGGAAGCACCACTCATAATGCGCCCGAATGCCCATTGCTAGCCGGAATCCCACCAGACCAGGTAAATTATGCTCAAGGAAATCCTTACGCAAATACCTATAACCCAGGTTGGCGAAATCATCCAAACTTTTCTTACAAAAGCGAAAATGCATTGCAAATGCCTACTGCTCCGCCAGGATTTTAGAAACCAGCTGCTGCTCAGACTGCACCTAGGAAATCAAACCTCGAGTTGATGATGGAAAAATTCATAGCTACTCAAGCTCAAACAAACAAAGAATTCATGAATCAAAACATACACACTAGCGAGCAAATTAAACAGTTGACCGAAAAAGTAGACGCTTTAGCCACCCACAATAAAATGTTAGAAACACAGATATCACAAGTGGCTCAACAACAAGCCTCTGCTGCCGCACCTGCTGGCACATTTCCTGGACAACCCGAACAGAATCCAAAAGGCCAAGCAAATGCTGTAATACTAAGAAGTGGAAAAGAATTGGACGAACCGATCGATCCGAGGACCGAAAACTCAGCCATGCAACAAAAACCAACTGAACAAGCAGAAAAGGAATCCGAGTTAGAGAAGAAGGAAGACGACGAGAAGGAGGATACCGCAAGTGAAAAAACTCAAGCACCTCCAGCGCCATATAAACCACCTATTCCTTATCCTCAAAGACTAATAAACTCCAAAACTTCAGGACAGTTTAAGAAATTTGTAGAGCTCCTTAAACAGCTGAATATAACTATTCCTTTTACATAAGCGATAACTCAAATGCCGTCATACGCTAAATTTCTCAAAGAAATCCTGTCGAATAAGAGAAAGATCGAGGATAACGAAACAGTTACACTTACTGCAGAGTGTAGCGCTATTATTCAAAACCGCATGCCTCCCAAATTAAAAGACCCAGGTAGTTTCTCCATACTCTACGTCATAGGAAAGTTCGTGATAGACAAAGCTCTATGCGATTTAGGAGCCAGTATCAGTGTTATGCCTTTATCTATATGCAAAAAGCTGAATATGGGAGACCTCAGACCAACCAAAATGTTCGTTCAATTAGCTGACCGATCAGTAAAATTCCCCGTCGGAATATTGGAAAACGTTCCAGTACGCATAGGACAATTCTACATTCCAACCGACTTCATAATCATGGACATCAAGGAGGACACTGTAACCCCAATTATCCAAGGAAGACCATTCCTAGCTACAGCCGGAGCTATTATAGACGTGAAGAAAGGAAGGCTAACATTCGAAGTAGGAGAAGAAAAGATAGAGTTCATTCTCACCAAGTTCTTACAAGCACCAGCCATAGACGATACCTGCTATTTAGTAGACGAAATTGACGAATGCATAAGAGAACTTGAAAATGAAGAGACCACGTACTCAAAAATAATAAAGATTCAAATACCTGATATTTCTGAAGACGACGATTGGCGTAAACCGTATAAAGACGACAACCTAAGTGAAAGCTTAGCATTGACCCCAAACCACATGCCAGGTCCGAAGAACCCATCTTTAGAACTTAAAACACTACCCAAAAACCTTAGATATGAATTTCTAGACGATGAACTAAAAAGACCAGTGATAGTCAACGCCGACTTAGGACAACCAGAAACCGAAAAGCTATTAGAAGTCCTAAAGAAGTACCCCACCGCGTTAGGCTATAACATAAGTGATCTAAAAGGTATAAGCCCTTCGATCTGTATGCATCGAATTACAATAGAGGAAGACTCTAAAACCTCTCGAGAGCATCAGAGAAGACTGAACCCCATCCTGAGCACTGTAGTCAGAGATGAAGTAAAGAAATTGCTAGATGCAGGAATCATCTATCCGATCTCCGATAGTGAATGGGTCAGCCCAGTTCATGTCGTACCGAAGAAAGGAGGAGTCACAGTAGTTAAAAACGAAAAAGGAGAATCAATAAAAAAAAGAGTCGTGACTGGCAGCAGGATGTGTATTGATTATAGGAAGCTTAACAAGGCCACACGCAAAGATCATTTCCCGTTACCCTTCATAGACCAAATGTTGGAAAGATTAGCCAAACATTCATATTTCTGCTATCTAGATGGTTATTCAGGATTCTTCCAAATTCCCATTCATCCTGATGACCAAGAAAAGACTACATTCACATGTCCTTATGGTACTTTTGCTTACCGCCGAATGCCGTTCGGACTCTGTAATGCTCCAGCAACCTTCCAAAGATGCATGATGGCAATCTTCGCAGATTTCATAGACGACATCATGGAAGTATTTATGGACGATTTCTCGGTATGTGGACAAAGTTTCGAAGGATGCCTACAAAACTTAGAAATGGTCTTAGAACGTTGTGTAAAAGTAAACCTCGTCCTAAATTGGGAAAAATGCCATTTTATGGTCCGACAAGGAATAGTTCTAGGACATGTCATATCAGATAAAGGAATTGAGGTCGACAAAGCTAAAATAGAGATTATAAAAGATCTCCAACCTCCAAAATCCGTACGAGAAATACGGAGTTTTCTAGGACATGCCGGTTTCTACAGAAGATTTATAAAAGATTTTTCAAAAATCACAAAACCTCTGACCGACCTGTTGATGAAAGATGCTGAGTTCGTCTTCGACGACGACTGTCTAAAAGCATTCGAAACATTAAAATCAGCCCTTATCACCGCACCAATTATGCAACCACCCGATTGGCGACTACCGTTCGAAATCATGTGCGATGCGAGTGATTATGCCGTAGGCGCAGTTCTAGGACAAAGGAAGGACAAGAAACTCCATGCCATCTACTATGCCAGTAGAACCTTAGATCCTGCCCAAATGAACTACGCTACCACAGAAAAGGAACTTCTAGCAGTTATATTTGCGCTTGACAAATTCCGTTCGTACTTAGTAGGAGCAAAAATTATCATATACACAGACCACGCTGCCATAAGGTACCTAATAAGCAAAAAGGATGCCAAACCAAGACTATTGAGATGGATCCTGTTATTACAAGAGTTTGACTTAGAAATCAAAGATAAGAAAGGAACCGAGAACATTGTTGCAGATCACTTATCCCGAATAGAAGGCATCAGACACGAACCAGTACCGATAAACGACGATTTCCCGTACGAACGTCTGATAGCCAAATTAGAAAGTGACATACCCAACTCAATCTCGAAAGATCCAGAATTCGAAAAAGTCGTAGAAGCCGTCTATGCCCAAGTCACATTACCTTGGTATGCTGACATCGTTAATTACCTCGCTGCAGGCGTGCTTCCACCGGATCTCACTTATCAGCAAAAGAAGAAATTCTTCCACGATCTGAAACACTGGGACGAACCTCTACTCTTCAAGAGAGGGGCCGACAACATATACCGTCGCTGTGTCCCAGAGGAAGAAATAGAAAATATCATTTCCCAATGCCATTCAGCACCATATGGTGGTCATGCTAGTACATCCAAGACGTGCGCTGAGATTCTCCAAGCCAGCTTATTCTGGCCTAACCTCTGGAAAGACGTTCACATCGCTGTGCTAAAATGTGATCGATGCCAACGAACTGGCAACATCTCACGACGCGATGAAATGCCTCAGAAAGGAATCTTAGAGGTAGAAATCTTTGACGTATGGGGAATAGATTTCATGGGACCATTCCCACCTTCTTTTGGTAATAACTACATACTCGTCGCTGTAGACTACGTGTCTAAATAGATAGAAGCCATTGCTGCTCCAACAAACGAAGCACGAGTAGTAATCAAACTCTTCAAAAACACAATCTTTCCTAGATTCGGTGTACCCAGACTCGTCATTAGTGACGGCGGATCTCACTTCATATCGCGAATATTCGATAAACTTCTCTCTAAATATGGAGTCCGACACCGAGTAGCTACACCTTATCATCCGCAAACTAGCGGACAAGTAGAGGTCTCGAACAGGGAAATAAAACAGATATTGGAAAAGACTGTCGCTACCTCAAGGAAAGATTGGTCATCAAAGCTACAAGAAGCTTTATGGGCTTATAGGACCGCTTTTAAGACACCAATAGGTACTACACCCTACAAATTAGTTTACGGTAAATCTTGCCATCTCCCTGTAGAATTAGAGCATAAGGCCTTCTGGGCCATTAAGACACTCAATTTCAACTACACCGAGGCAGGAGAAAAGCAAATCTTGAACTTACACGAATTGGAAGAACTTCGATTAGACGCTTACGAAAATGCCCGTATCTACAAAGAACGAACTAAAAAGTGGCACAATAAACGTTCAGTCAAGAAATAATTCAGTGTGGGAGACATCGTATTGCTATTTAATTCAAGATTAAAACTCTTCCCAGGTAAACTAAAATCTAGGTGGTCTGGACCCTATGAAGTGACTAAAGTACTTCAGAGTGGAGCTGTCGAAATTACCGATAAGACGAATGCACCGTTTATCGTAAACGAGCAACGTCTAAAACATTATAATAAGAACGAAAACAACCCTCAAGTCTGCAGTATAACATTGCTTGAGCTTCCATCTCAAACACCCGAATAGCTTCTCACCAAGCTATCGTCAGGCTTTAGACGTTAAAAACAGCGCTTACTGGGAGGCAACCCAATTTCCCTCGTTATTGTATTTCATTTTTCTTTAAAATTTTACTTTGAAAATCCAACAAAAATTCTAAACTTATAATTACTACCACTTTCTACTTTCGTTTGTTTTCATATTTTTTATTTTATTTTATTTTTCTCTTTTGTCTTTTATTTCTACCGCTTTTTGTTTTTAAAAATCCTGACTTCAAACTCCTGTTTTAAACTTTTCAGGATTTTTAAAGTCTTCAAAACATTCCTTCTGTTCTCTCTGAATTACCTGCGAGTATGGCCGAGTACGACTTCACAAAGGTTCATTTTCGAGGACTAGCTTAAAAGGCAAGATTTGCAGCACTAACTGAAAGAGAAATCGCCTTAACGTTGTACTATGATAAGTCTACCATGGATAAACTAGGAATCACGGATAGCATTCAATACCTGTTCAATCAACTGGGTTGGGAGAACACTGCTTTGAAAACACGTTTTGCTACCTATAAGGATCTCACCTATGAATTCCTTATTTCATTCAGATACATACCCAACTATGGTTTTGGATCCAACACAGAGCTGATTACCTTTCGAATGTTTGGAATGGACCAAACCCATAGCCGGATATCACTAGCTAACCTCCTAGGATTTCCTAACGGACCGCATGTGTTCATCAGTGCAGAAGACGACGATCTTGATTTTGAACTCGACCAATTCTGGGGTAGAATCACAGGCGACTATCACCTTGAACAAGACAGAATGTATAATGATGATATCCATAACCCAGCTTTCAGATACTTCCATAAGATACTAGCTCACACCCTGTTTGGGAAAGAAGAAAATATTACTACAGTATCTAAAAAGGAGTTATTCATCATGTTCTGTGCTTCTCAGGGACGTACAGTAAATGCAGTGCCTTTCATGATGAGATCTTTCAAACGCCTCACTCAGGAACCACAGACACCTATTCTTATAGGAGGCCTCGTGACAATGATTGCCCACGAGCTTGGCCTTAGATTCCACTTAAATGCAAGCACTCGTTTTATGGCACCATCCGACCCATGAACATACAATTCTGCTTCAACAGGCGCATTTTAGGAACTATGGGGCCTGGACCTTATGAGTACCTCATTAACGAAAAACCAGTACAGCTATTCACACTGCCTGATCATCAGATGACAAGTATCCACAACAAGGACAACTGGCTTTATGAACTGGACGAGCCTATGGGACCTCCTTCACCTCAGTCAACACCACAGAACTATATGTATGACATTGACCACATCTCTGAGGCACACGACTATATGTACTATGAGGATGCTGTATCCGAAGCTGAAGTAGACCCTATGACTCCTCCGCACTACAACACTTATCCTGAGCCTATTGTAATACCCCAAATTTTGCCATAAGATTTGTCGTCGCATTTCGTTGCATTTTTATTGCATTTAATCAATTACTAACAAATTTGTGTAGTCGTTTGACTTTTTGCAGGTAAATATCATATGGCATGCATTTTTTTTCTAAAAAGTAAAAATGGCACAATTGGCAAGAGGACATGTGTAAGGAGTTGTGAGTGTGAGAGGTTGAGAGTTCGAATCTCACATTTGTCACTTTTTGTTTTTTATTATTTTTACTCTAAATTTTTCTATCTTTCATTAAAAAATAACAAAAATAGTTTTTTATTATTATTTAATTATTATTTTCGTATTTTAATTAAATCATTTTTTAAAATATTATTTTTTTTCACTTTTTTCTAAATTATTCATAAAAATATCCAAAAAATCATAAAATAAAAAATATTAGAAAAATTTTTGTTCTTTTTATAATATTTTTGATTTTAGGAATCAATAGGATTATTAGTTTTTATTTTAAGTTTATTTTAATTATTTTAAATTATTTAAATTTTATTTTTTCTTAACTAATTATTTAGTTTGGGCTTTACAATGGGCTTTAGGGACATTATTGACAATTTGGTGTTAACCCTAATTTGTTCCCTATATATACATGTGTTGCCTTGTTGAAAAAAGGGGAGAATGAAAAAAACCTAAGAGGAGTGAGTGTCGTTTACCGTTATTTCTTTTCCTTCATCTATTACTGTTGTTTCTTTTTCTTCATCGTTTACCGTTATTTCTTTTCCTTTATCTATTACTGTTGTTTCTTTTTCTTCATCTTTTACCGTTATTTTTTGTTTTTTCTTCATCTATTACCGTTATTTCTTTTTCTTTATCTATTACTGTTACGTTTATATATTTATAATTTTTAAATTGTTAGAGTTTATATATATAAGATTAATTTTTGATCGAATTATATCGATACGATGCTTGCACATTTGTGTGCATGACGCGTGACATTTGTGTTAGTTCGATCTGGTTGCGATGATTGCATTTTTGCGTGAGCAATAATACTGTTTTTTTGCTTAATTTCTTTTTCTTTGCGATAAATTTTGTTTCGTCCGATTTAGATCTGGTTGCGCTGAGCGCATTTCTGCGTTAGCAACATTGTTGGGTTATTTGGCACATTTAAAATTCATTATTGCTTTATTATTATTATTTATTATTATTGTCATTATTTATTATTATTATTATTATTATTATTACTATTATTATTAATATTATTATCATTAATTTATTAAAACTTGTTATAATATAAAAATCTGTTTTTTAAAATAAATAACATTAACATCTTTTCCAAATTAATATGAAAACCTATTATTTTTAAGAAAAACTTTTTTTAGATGAATTTAAAATAATAACTAAAATCTTTTTTAAAATAATAACTAGAACCGTTTTTTTAAAAAAATATATATAATAATAACATTCAACCTTTTTTTTTTTAAATAAAACCTTTTTGTTAGATAATTAAATTAAGACTATTTTTGAAATTTTTTTAATAATATTAAAACCTCTTTTTTTTTTAACTTAAATCAAAAGCTTTTTTATATATCACAAATAAACAACAAAGAATATCTATAACTTTAGCACTTCCGTTTCATAACTCGCCTGATTACTGTGTGACTCTGTCTACTAACCTTGTGTATTCAATGTGCAGCTTGTTACGTTGCTATTAGTTATTTTAATGTGTTTTTCAATTCAAGTTGTTTATAATTGTATCTGTTTCTCATTTGTAACTTCGCGAACAAATTATTGCGTTTACCTTTCCGCACTTTAATTTCTGTTGTTTGTATGGTTTAAATTCTCGCATTTGCATCGTTAATTTGTCCCATTGCATTCCTCCGAAGGATTAGGTCTAGCCGTTTGACCGCCACGCCAATAGTCCTCAAAACTTCAAACCCTTACAAACCCTAACTTTTCACAAATGTCTCGCCGTGGACAAAATTACAAAACTACCCCTAGCTTTAGGTCAAAGAGTCGCCACACTCATTTTAGGGTTTCCCGCCGCGGAATCCCTAACCTAACCCTAATGCACTTAACAATTTATAACATAGAGATCGGATTTTAAGACTCCATGTAAGCGTGTCCTTAAGATGCGTTTATTCCCCTTGAGACCTTGACCACAGTCAAGAAGTCTCTAACCTCCCTTTTGAGGGGAACTACAGTTACTCTGATTCCATTCCCGTAAGGATATGTAGGCATAAGATGCGATGTCTTGCCGAGTAAACTTAGAATTAACCCCTAGGTCTTTTTTAATTTTCAATCCTTTGTATATACCCTAAAGCAAAATAATTAATGAAATAAATAAAAAAATAAACAAAAGGTTCCCGTAGAGTAGTACGGAAGTTTAGGGTGCTAATACCTTCCCTAAATTTAACCAACCCCCGAACCTTAGATCTCTCCCTTTTAGGTTTTTCCTTTCTTTAACCTTTCCTTCGGATAAATCAAAGACCGGTTGTAAATGAATTAAGATTCAAGTTAATTAATAGCTTGACATCCAAATTTCACCGCAACACCTATCCCTGAGGAGACCACCGACAAAATGGATATTGTTCTACTCCGATTGGACAACGTTGATGCAACTCTGACTACTGTAAAAGATGACATCGCAGGCATACACAGCGAACTGGTAGTCTTCATGGACTTAGTCTGTGACCAGCTCGACTACTACGCACGGAAATTCGATGAGTTGAAGGCACGAAAAGACTAGATACTAGTTTTAGCAGTAGATTCAGTTTAGTTTGGTTTAGCTTAGTTTCGTTTAATCATTTGGATTTTTCGCATTGTTAGTTTTTTTTATGTACTACATACAATCCTTCCAATTTCATGTTATTTCAATTATAGTCTTTATTCAATTATTTTGTTTTTACGTTACTCTTTGTTTATTGGCTGCTATATTACATTGTCGTATCAATACTAGGCCTAAAAGTCACTGCAAGAACGCCCTCAGAGCAAAATTCTGCGTTTTGCAGATTTTGCTGCTGTGACGACCGTCACAGGACCCTGACGAGCGTCACGCGGGTGACGAACGTCACACATACGTGACGACCGTCACGAACCCAAAACTGCTATCTGATATAACAGGGGTTGCGTTTTCTCTCCCACTACCATCATTTCAACTTCCAATCATCAGAACTCCTACCCCACTACAAATTTTCGTTCTCCCCACATTGCACCATATATTTCAACTCCAATCTCAACTTCCAACCACACTTCTGTCAATTTTTCCCACTTTGTAGAACAACTCCAATCTTCAGAACCCTCTCAATCTTCCAACAATGGCGAGAAATACCGAAACCCCAGATATCAGTAACATTGTCTTCAGCGAAGGTGACTTAGGCGAAAGACAGCGGGCAAACTACATCGCATTCCATCAAAGGTCGCTCCAGCCGACTCATTATCCACACATTCCGTCGCTTACGGAGCTCAGACTCCTTGAAGGCGTAACTTGGATGCTTCAAAGAGCAGGCATCTGAAATCTCTGCACCAATCCACTGCCAACATACGAACAACTCACTCTCGAGTTCTTGAGTTCGTTTACCTACGTCACATCCAGCGGCGACCTCAACCAACACTCCGGTGCCGCATGCTTCCGGATGTTCGGCACAAACTATCAGGTGAACCAAAACCAGATTGCCGCCATCTTACAGCTACCTCGAGGCGACAATGCTCACCGCCGCCTCACCGATCAGTTCCAGCACGAAGCTTTCGCGCTGTGGTACCAGTTGACCGACATCAATGCCGATGGTTGGGACTCTCTGCACGCCACACATATCCATAACCCAACCATCCGGTACTTTCACAGAGCATTGAGCAACACAATCTTCTCCAGGGACAGCAACCATAAGGTGAATTCGAAAGAGCTCTTCTTCCTCCATTGCATCTTCAACAACGAACCTATCAACGCCGCTCCGTTCCTGCTGGCTCACATTCAGGCCAACTGCAACCGTGGCTCGAAGCCATTTTACTTTGGCGGGATTGTCACTGCCATTGCACTTGGGCTGAACTTAGGCGACCGCCTCCAGCACCTCCATTCCATCCCCTTGGTGTTCCTTGACACCGACCACTGCAGAGCCTCTCACCTTATCCGCTCCAGAGCTGATGGCAAGTACCATCCGGTAGTGCGTGGCAAAACCGTCCGAAGCATCATCCTTCCATCACGCACCCGGACACACCCAGAGGATCGTACCAACTGGTTATTTGACCTTACTGCCCCTCCTGCTGCCGCTGTTCCTACTCAGGACCACACCCAAGGTTCTGACGATGAAATCCAAGCTGAGTTGGACAGGTCTGAGCAACCGGAGGCATCGCAACCTCCTCCTTCCGAAGGTACATCCTCTCGCCGCCGCCGCCATCATCTAGTGCCCGACTACACAGAAGAGGACCTCCGCCGCTCTCTCGACCAGCAGGCCCAGATACTCGCTATGCTGCAGCAGCAGAATCAGCGAGCAGACCAGTTCGAAGCTTGGCATCGGACTCAAATGCAACAACTTCAAACCGGCCAAGCTACCATTACTGAGAACCTGGAGAATCTGACTTTGCAGGTCGAAGGACTCCGTGACACTGTCTACCACACCGGAGCTATGAGTTATGAGGACCGAGTAGCCCTTGCCAGAGCCAGAGGACGCCAGCGCGGACGTGACCGAGGCAGCGGACGTGATTAGTTATCCATTTTTCCTTATTTGTTTACTATATTTCCAGTTTATTTGTACTTTCATTTCAGTTGTACCTCCCTCTCGCATGCTTCAAAATCAGTGGGGACACTGATTAAGATAGTGTGGGAGCGGAGCCTTTATTTCCATTCCACTGTACTTTGAATTTCGTAATTTCTATTTAAACATTTTCTATTTTTAGCAAATAAAGCTCGTTTATATATCCTTTTTTCGTTACGCAAACATCCCCACATTATACAACGTAAACAAAAAATTTTCGTTCGTTCCTCAAAAGCAAAAGCATCACGAGAATGTACCCGAGTTCAAACCAAGTTTTGAAACTCTGAGGAAACGACAGTTCTAACGAAACCAGTACCGTCCTGACACCTTAGATCTCCGGTTTATGCGAGTCGGTTTCACTACCTACGTGTACCAAAGTCTCAAGTGTCTACGCAAACTCAGCCTCAAGTAGTTTATACTAGCAGTCAACACCATCCTAAAACACTTCTAAGCAAGCGACCGATGCAAATAAGTGTATGATCTCCAAAAAGATGAAAAATCATGAAAAGAGAGCTAGATAGCCCAAAAATATAAGACACGTTTCCTTCTAAGTTAGGTGCTCCTCACCCGAGCATTTAGCCCAACGGCACGTAAACTCATTGAAAAATCAATGAAATAAGCTTATGATCAATGAAGAAGATCAAAAACAGAAATGAGATCATATTCACTAACAGGTCGACTTGCCATGAAAGTGTATGGACAACGGGCTTAATGTGATTGCGCTAGAACAAACAGGGTGAACTTGCCGCGAGAACTTTGACACCAAGCTACAGTAGCATGACTGGGACCGGTTTGCATAAGAAGGAGACCTCCGAAGACTTGTAGTCCAGTGTCGTCATGGTACTCGTTTTGTTCTTACCAAGAATCCCGGTTTTTCCCAACTTTGCGAACGAAGAAGTTGCCTCGTGCTTGCCGACTTTTTCATGTTTTACTTGAGGACAAGCAAAGATTCAAGCTTAGGGGAGTTTGATAACACGAAATCGTATATATATTTTGATGCATAATTCGACTAAAGTTTAACTGTTTTCGATCCGATTTCGGATTATTTCTGTGTTGTTTGTCTGATGTTTTGCATGTATTTAACGATCACGTCTAAACAAGGCAATATGAAGAAAAGAAGCAATCTCAGATGAAATATGGACGAAAAAAGGGTGAAAACATCATGAAAAGCGCAGAATGCTGATTTTGCTGCTGTGACGACCGTCACAGCTCCATGAAGACCGTCACACGGGTGACGACCGTCACACCTTGTGACGACCGTCATGCAGGCAAAAATGTCCCACTTCAATTGCACGTTAAAGAAGCAGTTCCAAGTCCCAAATAGTGGACCACTACTCCCTGATTTTTCTGCCTCAAAGTCCACCCTCTCCAATTATAACCGTTAGAATTCCATTTCTATAAAAGGGGAAGAAGGGGACCTCAGAAAGGGAGCCGCATTCATACAACGAAGTGCTGCCAAATTTATTTCCAGAGCAAACCTTTCCAGTTTAATATTCTTATTTATTTCTCTTTGCTTTTTCTGCATTCCTTTCATTCTTCTGTAATTTCTACTTCCATTGTACGATCAAATTGGCATAAAACCAGAATCCTGCCAACATTTGTGGAGGATCTGCCCAAAGGCCAATTGGAATATCTACAGGTTTCTCATTTCAATCGTAATTCCAGTTTTATTATAATGCATATTATTATTTATCATTTTCATTTATGTTTTACCTTTCCCAAATCCATGTCTAGCTAAATTTAGGTAATCGATATGTAGTAATAATTCGAAAGGGATTTGATAATAACTGGTGGAAAATTGTCTTTTCAAAAGTAATTCATGGTCTGAGTGTTTAAAATTAATTTACTGAATAAACTTCGTCACGAAAGCGAGAACTTATTTAAAAGTAGTTTTGCCACAAAAGTGGGAAATTAATTAAGATACGAACCAACAAGCGAAAGCTGCGGTAAGATCAGATAGTAAACACGAGTCATTCATTTTAATAACAGCGAAAGCACTTTAGAATGAATTAGAACTTAGAGATTTCCAAAAAATAATTTTAACCCCGAATGGGATACGAAAGTGTACGTTTGGCCCTTAGAATTATGATTAGCGTCAATAACCATCGTGAGGCGAGAGTCTTTAAATCACCATTTTCTGCTTAAATAAACTCTGAAAATTATTTCATACACCGTAACTTGTCAAATCCCTGAAGAACACAATTACTGCATATCGATTCAATCAATTATAATCTAAGTAACAGTCTTAGTTTCCCTTTTAGTGACAATCTTATTCCCTTAAACATATTCTACCTAGCTAAACATAGTAACTCCCGAGAACACTAGTTTGATTATGAGTCCCTGTGGGATCGATATCTATTATTACTACGCGATAGACTGTGCACTTGCAGTTAGGTTGTATTAGACATAGAAAGTCGCGATCAAGATTCAACCGAGAAGCTGTACAAGTAGCCACCTCAAATGACATGAAGAGATATCTGATCGAACGAGGACTCCAACCTTGAACTAAGTTCGCCAAGGCCGTCGGCATCGAAAGGCCTAACACGCTAGACACACTCCTCCACAAGGCTCAAGCCTACATTCAGTACGAGGAGAAGGAGGCCGCCAACTGCGCCCGTGACTCGCGAAACCAGAAGTTTGCCAAAAACTTTAGGCACAAAGACTTCACTGCTCCACAGCGAGGCAGTGAGAGAAGAAGAGAAGATCGACTCCGAGACTCCCGGGAGCAAAGGGGGCCAAGGGGAAAATTCACCGAGTACACGCTACTCAAAGCTCCCCACGAGCGCATTATGTCTGAGTACATAAACTCGGAGTTCCAAAGAGATGGTGTCCGCTTCCCAAAGCCAACGACCCATAAGTCCAACATCGAAAAGTTCAAGTACTTTCAGTTCCACCAGAGCCACTGACACGTCACGAAAGATTGCATCTACCTCAAGGCTGCCATCGAAATTCTAATCAAGGAAGGGAACTTGAAATAATACACTAGAAGAAACGAGGCTCCTCGACATGAAACTCACGAGGCGAAGAGGGTCGAGGAGGTGCCACCACCCTTCAACGAGACCGGGCTACAAGTCGCCTTGTGCATCTCCCAACCAGAAGACTTCTACCTCCCCTACAAGGCCGACACAACTCTGTCCGCTTGCAGCCCTTGGGAGAACTTCCCAACTGCAATGGTTATATTCGACGGGGGTCCCATCAAGCTTTCAGTAGGGTCGGTCAAGAGGAAATTTGAGGAGATGATCGACAAGAGTTCAAAGCAGAACGCCATCCTTGAAAAGTTCAAGGGGAACTCGAACCAAATCACCTTCTACCTCGAGGAGCTGTTGGGTGGCGCCCCCAACTCCAGCATTCCTCTGCTAATATGGGCTCAGATGGAGAACTTTGATGTCCGTCGCATTCTCATCGACCAAGGAAACTCGGTAGACATCATGCACGCCCACCTTTTCATCACTCTCCAGCTCGACGAGAGCCATCTAATGACGTATGTCGGCTCTGACCTACAAGGCTTCAATGGTACAACCACAAGGACATGGGGATACGTGGAGCTCCTCGTCACCTTTGGATCCGAAGAAACTGCTAGACAGGTCAAGATCCGCTTCCTAGTGATAGAGTTGCCCTCATTGTATCAATGCATTATGGAGAGGTCGGCCCCGACCGAGCTAAATGTGGTGTCGTCCACAGTGCACCTAAAGATGAAGTACTACACGACTAGGGGTCGAGTAGTCGCCTTTCACGGAGACACCAAAGCAGTCAAAAGATGTTTCGAAGCGGCCATAAAGGGACCCAACTTGATCAACAATACGCCCAAGAATTTCGACAAGCCATCCCAGACTGAGGAGAAAAAGCCGCTGCCCTGCGTCAACTCTGTCAACCTTGACAGCCGCTTCCCTAACAAGCAGGAGCACAACCAAGTAGCGGAAGACGCGCCTCCAACAAACAACGGGTAGCCACTCCACCTAATCCGCCCCATTTTAGATGGCGAGTTCGAGCTCATCATACTCGACGACGACCCTGATAGAAGCGTGAAAATTGGAACTGGGCTCCCCGACCTCTCGAGGAAGCAACTGAAGGCCTGCCTCCGGGAGAATGTTGACCTCTTCGCGTGGAGAGCCACAGAGATGCTCTGGTTTGACTCCAACATGGCTTATCACCATCTCCCCATAGATCCGACCACTAGGGTCGTAGTACAACGTAGGCGTAGGCAGTCTCCCGAGAAAGCGAAGGCTGCTGAAAAAGCTGTAAAAGACCTCCAAGAGGCAAATCTTATTGCGGAAGCCTGGTGCACAATCTGGCTGTCCAACGTTGTATTAGTTAAAAAGTCTAATGGAAAAGGGAGAATGTGTGTTGATTATACTTATCTTAATCGAGCATGTCCCAAAGATGCATATCCATTGCCTAACATCGACAAACTGGTCGACAATTATGTATGTTTTAAATTATTGTTATTCATGGATGCCTACTCGGGGTACAACCAAATCCCCATGGCAAAGGCTGACAAACAGCACACGGCTTTCATGACCGAGTCATACAATTATTATTACAATGTAATGCCCTTCGGCCTAAAAAACACCAGCAAGACCTAGCAGCGAATGATGAACAAAGTCTTTCGAGGCGAGATCGGAGACACGCTCGGGTCTACATGGACGACATGATCGTGAAATCACGAGAAGAAATCAACAACACTGCCCATCTCAAAAGGGTCTTCGATACAGCGAGGAGATGTAAAATTAGGTTCAACCCGGAGAAGTGCATCTTCAGCATCCGAGCAGGCAAGTTCCTCGGCTTCTACTTGACGGAGCGAGGAATAGAGGTGAACCCTGAAAAGTGTAGGGTCTTTTCTGAGTTTCCGACGCCGAACTCGAAGAAGTCGATCCAATCCCTCAATGGGATGCTCACCTCACTATCTCGCTTCGTGGCCAAGTCTTCCCAACACGCTCTCCCATTTTTAAGCTTTTATGCAAGGAGGCCACGTTTGAGTGGACCGAGGAGTGCAAATAAGTCATCCTTCATATCAAACGATTCGTCTCAGAACCCCCAGTTCTGTCACGACCTGAGGACGGGGAGACTCTCTATTTGTACCTCACCATCGTAACTGAAGCAATCAGTGCGGCCCTCATCCGTGAAACCCCCAAGGGGCAGAAGCCAATCTAATTCACCAGCAAAGCCCTACAAAGCCCTGAACTCAGATACCAGCAGATCGAGAAGGTAGCACTGGTCCTTATCAACGTGGCCAGAAGGCTACAACACTACTTCCTGGACCACACGATCATGGTTAGGACATATCAGCCTATAAAACAGCTACTCGGACGCCCCGGTATGGCGGGCAAGATGCTCAGATGGTCACTCAAACTCTCTGAGTTCAACATCCAATATAAGAGAAAAAAGGCCCTTAAGGATCAAGTTCTGGCCGACTTCGTCGCAAAGATGACTGCCATATTTCCCCCAACACTAGGAGCCCACAAGTGGACCATCTTCGTCAACGAGGCCTCCAGCTCAATAGGAAGTGGAACAGGCATCATCCTAGAAAACAAAGAGGGTTCTAATAGAGGTCTCCCTCGCCCTAGCCTTCTCGATGCCAAACAACCAAGCCGAGTACGAGGCCTTCCTCGCAGGGCTTCGCCTAACGAAGGACCTTGGCGCGAAGGAGATAAAGATATTTACCGACTCCCAGCTCGTAGCCTCTCAAGTACGGGGAGAATACTAGGCCAAGAACGACAACCTCGCCGAGTACCTCACCCTGGTCAAAGAGAGCATGAAAAAATTCGACTCTGTAGAAGTGAAACACGTTCCTCAAGAACACAACACTAGGGCAGACATCCTCTCGAAGCTGGAAAGCACGAAGAAGAAAGGCAGGAACAAGTTTGTCATCCAAGAAGTGCTCTTTAGACCGAGTATCGAGAAGCCCACTTCGTCCGTTGACGTGAACGCCATCGGTGACAGCAACTGCTGGATAACCCTGGTATATGCGTACCTCAGGATGGGCGAACTTCCCGACGACCCCAAGAAGGTGGGCTGGTCAGGCGCCAAGCTTGCTCGTATGTTTTGGTCGATGATAAATTATACCAGCGAGGATTCTCCATTCCTCTCCTCAAATGTGTCGAGGAGTCTAAAATCCCTAACATACTCCAGGAGCTCCACGAAGGGGTCAACACTCAACACCTCGGCGGAAGATCCCTCGCCCGTAAAGCTCTTCGGGCAGGATACTATTGGCTCACCATGCAACAGGATGCCAAGGAACACGTCAAGCAGTGCAACAAGTGCCAACGACACAGGGACATGCACCTGGAACCATCCAACGATCTCAAAACATTCTTGTCCACGTGGCCTTTTGCGTGTTGGGGGATGGATATCCTCAGAGTCTTCACCATAGGTTCGTAGCAGAACAAATATTTGATAGTCGACGTCGACTATTTTACGAAGTGGATCGAGGCTGAAGCCCTCGCCAAAATCACGAAGCACAACATACTCAGTTTCTAAAAACGAAACATCCTTGCCCGATTCAGCGTACCCTAAGCAATCTTCACCGACAACGAGACACAATTCACCGACAAAAACTTCCAGGACTTCGTTATTAAGCTGGGCATGAAAATTTTAAAATTTCTGAGTAAAAAAACTTACTGTTTTCAAAAAAATTTATAGAGATTTTGAAATTTCCAATATCTCTCTGGATATTTTTTGAAATTTGTGTAAATGTTAAGTGGATTTTGAAAATGAGTAAAAAATTTGCAAGGATAACATAATCAGTTCATTGAGTTTGGAAGATTTCAAGTACAACTGTGAGATGACAAGTTAAATGCTCTTAAGATAATGATATGGAAGAGAAATTTGTGATTGGGCCTTTCATTCTGTGTAATTATTCATGTTTGGGTACTGGAAGTTTTACCTCATACCCCTACACTTGTATCTATACCCCTACATTAAAAATTTTTGGACCAAAATATCCTCGTATAAAAATTTATTATTTTTTAATTTTTTTATATTTTTTTATTTGTTTACCGGAAGACTTTTTGGAAGTCTTCCGGTTCACATTTTTTTCGTATGTTTACCGGAAGACTTTTTGGAAGTCTTCCGGTTCATATTTTTTTTTAATTTGTAATTAATATTTAAGATTTATTAACTTTATATAAAGACCAATTTAATGAATTTTTGAATATTATACTTAAAATATAAAAATTCTATAAATATAGAATTATTTTCAGAATATTTTCTATTTGCTATAATTATTAGAATACAATGAGATTAAAATCATTTATTTTAAATGATCATAATAGTAAAATTTTCTCAAATATCTTATTAATCTTAAACATTAATAAATAAAATAAATTTAAATATAGGATATAAGTTTACATTATTCAATATATTTAATCAAATGAAAACATATGTGATAAATAAATAATGTATTTTAACTTAAAATGATACAATAAGTTAACTTGCAAAATAATATAAGTAATAAATTAATAATGTATTTTATTTAAAATAATCACAATAATAGAATACGCAAATAATGTGTTTTATTTATAGGACTGATATAGTTTTATTGATTATTTAATTTTAAATACTACTATGAATATAGTATTTAATCTATACTTTAGAACTCACATAATTATAAATATAAAAAATATTGTTTTATTACCCATATTTTTATTTAATTAAAAAAATAAGAATATAAATTTCTTATTTGTTTTTCATTTTCATTTGATCTTTTTTTTATTTATAATTTTTTTTTCATATTCTATATTGTGCTTACTTTAAATAAAATATATTATTTATTTATTAAAAATACTAAATAAAGTGAAATAATTAAAAAGATCAAACAAAAATGAAAAACAAATAATAAATTTATATTCTTATTTTTTTTAATTAAATAAAAATATGGGTAATAAAACAATATTTTTTATAGTTATAATTATGTGAGTTCTAAAGTATAGATTAAATACTATATTCATAGTAATATTCAAAATTAAATAATCAATAAAACTATATCAGTCCTATAAATAAAACACATTATTTGCGTATTTTATTATTGTGATTATTTTAAATAAAATACATCATTAATTTATTACTTATATTATTTTGCAAGTTAACTTATTGTGATCATTTTAAGTTAAAATATATTATTTATTTATCACATATGTTTTCATTTGATTAAATATATTGAATAATGTAAACTTATATCTTATATTTAAATTTATTTTATTTATTAATGTTTAAGATTAATAAGATATTTAAGAAAATTCTACTATTATGATCATTTAAAATAAATGATTTTAATCCTAGTATTCTAATAATTATAGTAAATAGAAAATATTCTGAAAATCATTCTCTATTTATAGAATTTTTATATTTTAAGTATAATATTCAAAAATTTACTAAATTGGTCTTTATATAAAATTAATAAATCTTAAATATTAATTATAAATTAAAAAAAAACATGAACCGGAAGACTTCCAAAAAGTCTTCCGGTAAACAAATGAAAAAAATATGTACCGGAAGACTTCCAAAAAGTCTTCCGGTAAACATACTAAAAAAAAATGTGAACCGGAAGACTTCCAAAAAGTCTTCCGGTAAATAAATAAAAAAATATTAAAAAAATTAAAAAATAATAAATTTTTATACGAGGATATTTTGGTCCAAAATTTTTTAATGTAGGGGTATAGGTATAAGTGTAGGGGTATGGGGTAAAACTTCCTTGGGTACTGGATAGAAACAATGTCATTAGTCTGTGTTGCATAGGTACATGTACTAGTACGGAGTACAATATTTAAAAAAAAAACTATGATACAAGTAGATTATTATAATTTTTTAAAAATACAATTATAAAAATAACAAAGGAATTATATTGTTTAAATAACAACAAAACATTAAAATTAAAAACTAACTTACTTGGAAAAGATTAATATATGCGCAATAATATAAATAAACCACTATTAAAAAGTATCAATAAATCATAAAATCATCGTTGAATATCAATATTTCCTCTCCAATATCTTTAAAAAGAGTGACTTATAGTTCACATTTATTGAGAGAAAGAATAACAACTTCAAGAATATCAATTCCATCAAATAAATCTCATTCATCTCCACCAATATCTCACATTTTTGTTACTCATTTATCATAAACCTTACTCTTTCTATAAAAAAAAAACAAATATTTGTATGAACCAAAACTAAATCTTTAATCCTCTTTGTATTGAGCATATTCTTTTTCAAAGATTGAATAATTTCTCTTAGCAGATATATGCTACATACTCGATACCGATCCTTTATATAAAATGAAATTTCCGTGCTTTAGAGTAATTAACATATACAACAAAAAAAAATAAAATAATAAGTGTATTAAATTTTGAGATGGTTAATGTTATCTATTTAGCCGACGGTATACTTTTAATATATCACGATTTCTACCTAACAGGATTTTTTACTAGTTTTACAAATAAATAAAAATGAAGATTTTTGTGTTTTTGTTTCTTTGAATGTCTTTTTTTCTTCTAACTTTACCACATGTTGGAATTGTGAGTTAGCCGTTTTGATGCAGAGTGTTTAATATTGTTGGTTTTGTTTTGTTATTATATTGAATTCGACACTTTTGTTTGTAACAATATTGAAAAGAAAATTACTAAAGAAAAGTATATAAATTTAATATCATTTAAAACAAAATAGACTTTTTTTGTCTGACATTTAATTATGTCTGCTCCACAGTAAGTGAGTGTTGTAGTTCGACTCAAGATTAATTTAAAGGTAAAGGATTTAAGTAAGAGTTTTAATCTTTAAAAATTTGACGCAAAATAGGTTTAAAAAATTTTAATTTAGTTATAAATATATAAAATAAAATGTAACTTACATCAGTTAAGTGAGCTTAAAAAGACCTTTTTTTTTTAATCTTCGGTTCAAATACTTATCAATCACATAAATTAATTTTTTATATATATTTTAAAATTTTATTGTAAGAGTAACTTTAAGTTTTTAAATATGTTAGGCTCACTTACTCTCACTCGAATGATTTGTAATATACGAGCTAAATCGACATAAGTGGTTAGTTTAAAGTTCAATTATTAACGATAACAATTATTTATATTTATCAATTATTATAAATACTTTTTTTTATATTTATAAATTAATAATTAAAAAAATAAATTTATCAAATATATTTGGTGTATTTTTTTTATTTGAATGAATTAATATTTATTTCTTTAGTTAAAAAAATTTAAAAAAAAATTTTAATGAGTAATCACTCATATTATTAAAATTAGTAATTTATTTAATTTTATAAGTTCATGGCACGCATGAGTTTCATTACAAGTCAGTTCGACCATTGTGTTTACATCAGATTTCGACCTGGTAATTCATTTGTTATGTTGTTGCTTTATGTGGATGATATTCTAATAGTAAGCAATAATGTCGAAGATGTAATGAGGGTGAAGGCTGAACTCAATAAGGATTTATAAATGAAGGATCTGGGAGCTGTGTCCAGGATTCTTGGGATTGACATTCGAAGAGATAGAAAGCAGTCAAAATTATGTTTATCTCAAGAGGCATGCCTACGAAAGATTCTCGAAAAGTTTGGTATGTCGAATTCAAAGTCTATTGTGACTCTAACAAACCCTCAATTCAAACTGAGTCTATATCAGTGTCCTGATACTGATGTCAAAAGAGCTTATATGAATAACATTCCATATGCTAATATAGTGGGTTCTTTGATGTATGTTATGGTATGTACTAGACCCGACATATCATATGCAGTAAGTCTTGTAAGAAGGTTCATGGAAAATCCTGGAAAAGGTCAATGGCAAGAATTGGAGTGGATTCTAAGGTACACAAATGAGTCTCTGAATAGAGTCCTAATTTATGGTGGAGTCTTGGGTGAAGATAGTAAAGCAGCAGTCGACGGATATGTCGACTCTAATTATGCAGGTTGTATGGATTCCATAAAATCTATTTCTGGATATGTGTTCACTGTGTTTGGAACAATAATTAGTTGGAAAGCAACACTTCAGAAGGTTGTTGCGTTATCAACCACTGAAGCAGAATATATCACCTTAACTAAAGCTGTGAAGGAAGCATTGTGACTTACAGGTTTTACAAAGGAGCTGAAATTTCAAGATCAAGTTATCACTGTTAAATGTGATAGTCAAAGTGCAATACAACCGTCGAACCAAACACATTGATGTAAGGCTGCATTTTTTCGGAGGGATAATCGAGCATGGAGAAGTCCAAGTGCTGAAAGTTTCGACAGATCATAGTGATGCTGATATGATCACCAAAACATTATTCAGTTGCAAGTTTTTCTACTGTATGCAGTTGATAATGCTGCATGAAGAAATCTAGTTTGTTTCTTGATGTTATAGAGTTAGATCTATTGTGGAGATTTATGAGATATTGGATCAAACTCTAGTTTAGCATACCGCCGAGGTCTGCTCACATGCTGTTGTCAAAGACCTACATGTTGTAGTTGAAATGTGTTCTAGTATGTAGTTGTCGAATTATGTCTTCTATTAAGGATCCAATTGTTTAAGTTAGTTTGTACCCTAAGTTAGCTTATAATGGGTAATTGTTAAAAAGTCCATTAGCTTAGTATGTTGGGTTTATTATAAATAGCATACCAGTCTCTCATTTTTAGTGTGGTGTGGCAAATCCTAATTAGGGTGAGAGGGTTATTTGTTATTCTTGAGTAGTTGTAATCTGGTTTAAAGAGAAAGTAAAGAATAGCAGTTATAAGCAATCCTTGTTGTTCTTCTTGTTTTTTTTGTTAACCCTAACCCTTGTGTGTTTCTTACCTATAAAAAAATTGTTTATACTTTGTTTGAAGGCATCATTTTTCACAATAATTATAATTTTAATATATTAATTTTTTTCCAGTTAATTAATAATAATGTATTTTATAAAGTTAATTTAGTATTGTACATACTAAAATGACTTTATAATTGGCTAGTTGTTCTTATTATTATCATTACTATTGTATTATTTTTTTATCAAGTAGAATTGACGCTCATTATGGAGTTATAAGTTTCGAGTTGTACTTGTTAAAAAAGTATAATAAGAGTAACCATGTAATTAGAGAATTTATGTGGTGTTTAGAGTTGTTGGTATTGTTTAGAGTTAGCTCACGCAAAGTGAGAAGAAGTTTTGTATATGTGTTTTATAATTAAAAATGATTTCTCTTTTCAGTCTTAAGCCTAAGGTATTTATATAGACTCTTTGGACATGGGCTATAGAATGGTTATCTTCATTTCTCCTTCAGAAATGTGGGATACGTGGGAGCTGTTTTTCTTCTATAATCATGGGGATGTGGTTTTCCTCTTTAATAGGTAGGTGGATCGTGCAAACTATGTTGGATAGCTCAAGTCCAATTTGGATGCCTTATGGTAAGTCACTGGTGACCTAAGCGCTACACCGATACTCGACCGACATTTCTTCAGGCAGCCTATGATAGTCGCCCTTCCCCAATGCGCTTGGAATTGCTCACTCTAAGCCATCATCCTTTTTAGGCTTGATAAACTTATCCCAATACAAGTTTATTTATTTTAAGGTAGTGTCATTTAATTATATAATTTTGAATCATTATTAAGTTAATATTGTGAAATTGACAGTTACAATCACACCATAAAATTTGATGCGTGGGGATAAATAACAATGACAGACAAAATAAATGGCATTCAACAAAAAATAACTCTTTTTACAACACGTCATCAACTTAACTTGGTAGGAGAAGATAAAAGGCAATAAACATAATAACTTGCTTATCCAATTCGATCAAATGATCTACTCTATAGGAGAGAACAACTCTTTGATTCATTATACTTCTTAAACTTTTACAAAATATTTTAAATGGGTTATAAGAAAATAGTCACCCTAATTTCGAAGAACAAACCTTATTTTCTACTCAAGTGTTTCATAATATCTGAAACTCTCTCTCTATATGAATCACATAAGCCCAAGATGTTAGAAATATTTCTAAATCCTCCTAGATAACTCAAAGGACTTCCTAAATTCTAAGAACACAATCTTAGGAATTTAACTTTGCTTTTCTAAGATTACCACTAGGATTTTCAAACCCTTATATTTGTCGTTAGCTTTCAAAGTTTCTAAGGTTGTGAAGACAAGAATGATAAAGATACATATTTATAAATGGTGAAACCCAACAGATACTCAACGGGCCCAAAACACAACCCATTAACATACTGGTCTAAAAATTAAAACAACCAAGCCTGATACATGAAAACTGTCTAGACCTGATTAGATGCCTGACAAACCCGAATCGTCCAGTAAACTTGATAGAACCTTTGTTGACCCAACTGTCAGCTACTGTCGCTCTCCGTCGACCATACCTTTCATCGTAGCTCGCCAGAAATCCATCATGGAGTGTTGTCGCTAGTACCTATTAAACTATCATGCACTTGTGTTTCCAGGGTATGGTCAATGGCCTTTTGCCTACTGTCGTCTTTGTCAACTTTCAAGCTAATTTTTCCTCGACATTTTGATTTGTTCAATCTCAAAATAAGTTTACTTTATCTTAATGACTTAAAATTTTAAGACATACTTCATCTCCCTCTTGAGTTGAAATCGTGGTGATGTCAATTTACCCATCAATCACATTGTTGCTCTATGTCAATTCAACATCTATTGAACAATTTTTATCAAGTTTAAGCTTTTCTTGAACCTTGAATCACTTTCTCCCACACACCTTTTTCTACTTCAAGGTTCTTCAACCATCTTTGACTCCACCTGCTTTAGAACGCCTCCCTAAAGGTCCTTGTTTATGAGTTTTCCAACCCTTCAGCCACATTCAAAGCATAAAACCCAAGGTTTGCATAAATGTCCCTTTGAGATGGTACAATCGACCTCTTTACCTTATCACGAGTCAAATGATAATAAAATATCTTTATAATTGTTCCTTTGCTTAGGAGCTAGAAACACATTTAGATACCTCTACCAAATTCACTCTAAGAAACACATAAAAGCATAAAACCAATGTTTTGGTAAATACAACACCATATTTAGGTTCTAGGTTTTATTGGACTTGTATCTAGCAAGAGTATGTTTAGTTAGTTAGAGAAAGGTAGTTAGAGTTAGTTAATCAATGTAACGAACCATTGCAACTATATATGTGTAACATTCCCTCTTGTAATGATTATGATGATAATATACAAATACATGAAGATTATGCACTCACTCTCTCTCTCTTTCTCTCTCTCTCTCTCTCTCTCTCTCTCTCTCTCTCTCTCTCTCTCTCTCTCTATATATATATATATATATATATATATATATATATATATATATATATATATATATATATATATATATATATATATATATATATATATATATATATATATATATATATATATATATATATATATATATATATATATATATATATATATATATATATATATATATATATATATATATATATATATATATATATATATATATATATATATATATATATATATATATCCTTCATTGCTATCATGCTTGAATCATCTTTTAATATGGTATCAGTCTAACTAGGGATTTAATCTTTGCTACATTTGTATCATCATCATCGTTTTATACTTTTCACCATAAGTTAAGATTGAGGTTTCAAATAAGCTTCATCATTTTCATCATCATCGTGTTATACTGTTCACCATAGGTGAAGATTGAAGTTTCAACATCGGTGGAATATTCAAGTTGAAAGTAACATCAACAAGCTTCAAAGAAGCATCAATGGATGATCTTGATTTTACATTGCTCAACTCACAATAGAATGCAAAATCATCACAAGCCATGTTTTTATGGCGTTTTCCGGGTTAGTAAATACATTTGCTCCAAAATTGTCAATCAAGATGCAATAAAACAACTTCTTGCTCTGGAATCAACAATTTGAAGGCGTAATCCTATCGCATAAACTTCACAAAATGGTTCTCAATCCTTATATTCCACAAAAATTCAAAATAAACAATGATTGATTGGAAAATATCGTGTCTGAAAACTTATAACATTTGGATCATATCAGATCAAGCATTGTTAATGTGGCTTCTCTCTAAGATCTCAAAAGTTGTGTTACCACATATTATTTCTTGCAAGCTTTCATGTGAAATATGGGATAAAGTGCACAAACACTCCAATTCTCAAATGAAATCTCTAACGCACTAGCTCAGATCTGAACTCAAAACGAGCAAGAAAGGAAGCAAATTAATTTTTGAATATGTTCTAAGAATTCGCACAATTGTTGGTGCCCTGCTTGTTATAGGTGATCCTATCTCTGAGAGAGATCAGATTGATGATATATTTCAACTCTTACCAGAAGAATACAACCATTTTATCATGATGATATATGGAAAAAAGGAACCAACTGATATCTATGATGTAGATGTTCTTCTATAAGTGAAAGAAGCACAACTTGACAAGTATAGGCAAGAACTTGTAACAACAAAATGCAACGACTAATGTAACACAAGTTGTGACTCACTCAGGGAATGGTAGAAATGGACACAACTCTGGTGGAAATAACTACTTTATAGGTAAAGGGAGATCAAGTTATGGTAGAGGTTGTGGAAGACAAGCTTATACTTCGATTAACAGACCTACCTGCCAACTTTGCAACAAATATAGACACTTAGTGGTAGAATGATGACATCGCTTTGACAAATATTTTAAACATGCACCAACCAAAGATTAAGTTATGGTAGAGGTCCCAATAATGGAAGCTACCTTTGCCTTGTTGGTCTATGGGATTTTCTGGTTCCCAAAGATTGATGATTTTGTCGACATGGATGCAATTAAGTTGTTCATCCTCAAGAACCCAGCTCCTACATTGTTAGCTAACACGTACCATTCGATCCATTCGAGGAATGCCGAAGGAGGAGGACATATTGTTTGTTGTACCGCCTTGTTGTATTCATTGTTTATTGCTCGCCTAGCTCGGCACCCATCTGTTTGGGAGCAGATAGAGGCACCCCATTGGTCTGAAATAGTCATGGCCCTTACTCACTCTGATATTGTATGGTATGACCCTACTTATGGAGGTGTTGAGATGATTCATAGCTGTGGAGGATTCCCCAATGTACCTCTTATTGGGAGGAAAGGATGCGTCCGTTACAACCCCGCTCTGGCTCGCCGACAATTGGGGCACCCGATGAATGAAGTACCTGACCTAACTCTACTGGAGGGAATTTTTCTCAAGGAGGGAGAAGATCCAGACTTGAAGGCCACCATAATATATGCATGGAAGTACGTCAACACGGAAGGAACAACTGTCTTAGGATTCCCTAATTGTGCTGCCTCTGAAGACTATCTGCGTTGGGTGCGAGAGAGGGCTCTCGACCTCAAGATGCCTTTCCCTTTTCATGAACCTATGGTGCTGACCTTTCATGATCCCGATTGGTTTGATGTGAGTGAGATAGATCAGTTGAAAGCTGCCTTGGATGAGGCCCAGAAGCTGAAGACCGCTTGGAGAAACAAGTTTTTCACCCTTAAGGTAAAGAAAGAAAAGTCTCAGAAGCTGCCAGAAATAGAATCTACAAGAAAAAGAAAGGCGCGAGAGGATTTATTTTCCTCTCACACCTCTTCAAAAACTGTCACCAGGGATGACCTTCCCCCAGCTATTGTGGCTTGGAAAGAATGTGTAGATCGACTCATCAGTGAGAAGGCCGAATTGCAGGAGCGCGTCAATCAGCTGGTAGAAGAGCTTGGTGCGCAAAAAGAGCATAAGGAGTAGATCTCTAAGTTTTCTTTTTCTTTTGTTTCAATGTAATAAACTCTTAAAAGAGTACTTTGCTTTGTAATGCCTCTCAAGTATCAATAATAAAATAAGTTTTTTTTATCCAATGTTATAATACCGAAAAAACAATTCGAGTTTCTTGAAGTTTCATACTCATTTACATTGACATAACATCTTTTGCATTCCAGGGTCTCACTCTTGCTTCATCTCTATAGACAAGCTGAGTCACTAGTACAATACTCGCGCCAGTCAACGTCAAAAGATGGATCAGCTTGAACAAGAGAACAAGGTGCTCCGTGATGAAGTTGCAATCCTGAAAGAAAGCTTGGAGAGGTTGAATGGTTTAGTTGAAGCTTTGTCCAATCAAGCCACGCTCAACAACCAAGATGTTCAAAGGCCAGTTGTCTCCGAAGTGCTGTAAGCACCGATCCCAGTGGTGCCTACTGTTGCTGAAGTGACCTACAACATGCCGCCAGGTTTTCCGTGGGGAATGCCTCCTCATTTCACTCCTGCTGGCTATCGCCCACCTGTTCCTGAGGTCCCTATCATGACCGTTGCTCAAGTCGTCCCTGCCACTACTGCCGTAATGACCACAGCTCCACCACATGTGAATGTTACTCCATGTATTCTGAACGAGCCGATTTTCCATGGGTCTCCGACTGAAACTGTGGGTTTTGAAGAAAGAATGGATGATTTTCAGGACCAGTTTTCTGAGATTCAAAAAGAATTAAAAGCCCTTCGTGGAAAGGATTTGTTTGGAAAGAGTGCTTCTTACTTGTGTTTGGTTCCTAATGTCAAGGTTCCGCCAAAATTCAAGGTTCCGGATTTTGAGAAGTACAAAGGAAATACTTGCCCTCAGAGTCATCTCATCATGTATGCCAGAAAGATGTCTGCACAAACTGACAATGATCAGTTGCTTATCCATTACTTCCAGGATAGTCTGACAGGCACTGCGCTCAAATGGTATATGGGGTTGGATAGTGCGAAGATTCGATCTTTCAATGATCTAGGTGGGGCCTTCATCAAGCAGTATAAATATAACATAAACATGGCTCCTGACAGAGATCAGTTGAGGGCCATGATGCAGAAAGACAAAGAGAACTTCAAGGAATATGCTCAACGTTGGCGCGAGTTAGTCGCACAGGTTACGCCACCATTGGAGGAAAGGGAAATGACCAAGATTTTTCTAAAGACCCTTGGTCCTTTCTTTTACGAGAAAATGGTCGCAAGTGCACCCAGTGACTTCACCTAAATGGTGAATATGGGAATGCGCTTGGAGGAGGGATTCCGAGAAAGAAGATTGGTCAAAGAAGAGAATGCTCCTAGCGGTGCTAAGAAGTATTGAAGTGGTTTTATGAAGAAAAAGGAAAAGAAGTGAATGTTGTACAAGAAGGGAGACCCAGAAAAAGGTATTCACCAGCATATCAGGTTGCAGCAGTATCGCCAGTATTCAACGCTCCAGCTTATCAGCCACAACCACAACAAAGTCCACAATCTCCTCAACAGAATCGACCATTCAACAATCAAGGCCGTGTATACAGGAAGATAAACTTTGATCCCATCCCTATGAAGTATGCTGATTTGTTCCCAGCCTTGATCCAAAAAGGTCACATCCAGACAAAAGCTCCACCCGAGGTTCCCAAGAATCCCCCTCCTTACTATAAAGCTGACAGATTTTGTCCTTACCATCAGGGAGCTCCAGGTCATGACATTGAGAGTTGTTTTGGTATGAAAGCAGACGTCTAGAGGCTCATTAAGTGCGGAATCTTATCCTTTAAGGATTCCAATCCTAATGTGCAGGACAATCCATTGCCTCCACATGGTTCACCCTCCATAAACATGATTCAAAGTTACCCAAAAGAAGGTGATCAGGAAGTTTCAGATAAGAAGACTGAAGAAGTATGTGTTATAGTGCCTCACTTCAAGGAAGTGGAGCGTATTGAAATCATGTATGATAGTAGAAAGTCGACCGTTACTCCCCTAGTAATCAATGTGCCAGGTCCCGTTCCTTACACTTCCAATAAGGCCATCCCATACCGATATAACGCCACGATGTTGGAAGATGGAAAAGAAGTACCGTTACCTACTTTGCCTTCGGTTGTTAACATTGCAGATGTCATTAGAGTGACAAGAAGCGACTGAGTATACCCTTCAGTGCCTTCGAAAGACAAGGGAATCTCAGTAGAGCAACCAAGTTCAAAGGACCCAATTGTGGATCAATCTGGTGGATCCAATCTGTCCAAGGCGGACGAAGTGCTGAAAGTAATCAAGAGAAGTGAATATAAAGTTGCAGATCAGCTTCTGCAAACCCTGTCTAAAATCTCTATCCTACAGTTGCTAATGAGTTCTGAGGCACATAGGGAAGCGCTCCAAAAGATATTGGAGCAAGCATATGTAGAACAAGATGTTACAATGGAGCAATTCGATAATATCATCGGTAATATTACTGCATGCGACAATCTGGGTTTTAATGAGGAAGACCTCCCAGAGGAAGGAAAGAAGCATAATATGGCCTTGTATATTTCTGTGAATTGTGGGAACGACTCTTTATCCAGTGTGTTGGTTGATACTGGATCCTCTCTGAATGTGATGCCTAGAACCACTTTATCAAAATTACCTTATCAGGGACCGCCGATGAGGCCCAGTGTTACGGTGGAAATAGGATACCAAACTATTAATTAGTTTGAATCACAATTCTTGATTCACAACCGCTCTTTGATTTATTTGAAGGAAAAAGTCAAAAGAGGAAAAACCTATTTTTGCATCGTAAACACAATGCGGGGAGAGACCTAGGTAAGGGGTTGGTTAAACTTAATGAAGGTACTAGCACCCTAAACTTCTGTAGTACTCTACAGGAACCTTTTGTTTATTGTATGCTTTTTATTTTTATTATTTGTTTTAAGTATATATTGAGCTAAGGGATGGAGTGACCTAAAAGACCTAAGGGTTAGTCCTAAGTTTACTCGACAAGACGTCGCATCTTGTGCCTAAGTTTACTCGACAAGACCTAAGGGTTA
This sequence comes from Lathyrus sativus, assembly GCA_963859935.3. Taxonomy (NCBI): domain Eukaryota; kingdom Viridiplantae; phylum Streptophyta; class Magnoliopsida; order Fabales; family Fabaceae; genus Lathyrus; species Lathyrus sativus. Next base: position 689,938,759 of record OZ012735.1, read on the forward strand.
GTCCTAAGTTTACTCGAAAGGGAGGTTAGAAACGTCTTGACTGTGGTCAAAGTTTCAAGGGGAGTAAGCGCTTCTTAAGGAACCGCTTACATGGAGTTTTGAAGCTCCTATTTCTACGTTGAATTGTTGATTGAAATTAGGGTTAAAATTAGGGATTCCACGGCGGAAAAACTCTAAACAGAGCACGACGGCTCTTTGACCTAAAAGCTAGGGTAAAGGGTATTTTCGTCCACGGCGGGACGCCTAGGCTAATTAGGGTTTGAAACGGTCAAAAATCAGGGTTATTGACTCGACGGTCAATCGGCTAAACCTAATTCCTTCTGAGGGTTTTAACGGTAAATTATGCAACTGATGAATTATTACATGGCAGAGTTAACGGTACGGAAAATAAAGAAAGTTGTAAAACAATAAGCATCGCGACGATCACTCGCGTAAATTACAAATCCCAAAAAATGCAAAAATAAATAACTGTGACGATAGCCTCACATAAATTACAACCAAAAAAATAAACAAGAACAATAATTGCGACGATGGCCTCGCATAATTACAACCCAAAGAAAATAAAATGTGAAAATACCCAAGGACAAAAGATGAAAATTAAACGGGAATATTAAGCATTTTTATTTTAGTATTTTTTAGTTAGAAAATTGGAATAAAAGTGTGAAATGTTAGAAATTTAAAAATAAACAATGTTAGAAATTTATTAAGAAAAAGTTTTAGTTAAACAGTTAGAGTTTTAATAAAAAGTTAGAAATTTATGATATGAAAAAGAAATTAAAGTGCTAGGATCTTAATTTAAAAAAGAGTGTTAGAAATTTTAACTTAAAGAAACAATTAGAATTTTAATTACATGAAAGATAAATTTTAATTTAAAAAGAAATAAGGTGTTGGAAGTTTTATTTTACATAAGAAGGAAGTTAATTTTAATTTTTGAAAAAAATAGTGGATTTTAATTTTATAAAAAACTATTTTTTTAAAGAAAGAGTTAGAATTGAATTTTTAACTAGAAAATCAAGTTTTTTTTATTTATTTGAAAAAGAGTTAAGTTTTTTTGATTAAAATTTTTTTTAAAGTTTTTTCATTGTAACATAAAAGAAATCTTAATATTAATTATAACAAAAAGAGTTTTAATTTTTAATTATAACAAAAAGAGAAGTTTTAATATTAATTATAAAAAACAGAGAGTTTTTAATTTTAATCAAAAAGAAAAATTGTAGAACTAGTTACTACCTTATAATATCATTTCAAATTAATTAAAAAATGAGACAAACAAATGACAAATGAAAAAGAAAGAAAAATAGAAAACAACAAAAAACAATAAGAGGGGATAAATTGGGGGAGGGTGACGGTTACTGCTGAACGTGTTACTAGGTCTTTGTTTTAACCCTCCCTCTTCATCTTCTTGCATGCGGCGCTGCTGCCATTGTTGCCTGTTGAAACTTTTTTTCTTCTTCTTTTCATGGCCACGATCCCTTCTTCTTTTCCTGCAAAAAAAACATCAAAAGAAAACATCTGTTAGAAATAAGAGTTACTCACCTTTCACGGGTTTGAAGTGGCTTTTCTACGATGGAGTTCGTTGATGATGAAAGATGATGGTTTTTTTCAAAAATCTCTCCTCTTCTGATAAGTTTTGAGAACGGCCGCCGTTTTTCTCTTTTGTCTCCTTTCTCCCTTTCTCAAACACAACTTATGTTTATATAGGTAACAAATTAGGGTTAACTCTAACCTAATGCCCACTTTAAAGCCCAACTTAAATAATTAGTTAAAACTAAATAAAATTCAAACAATTTAAAATAAACTTAAAATTCTATTTATTTATACTAAACATTAAAAATATTATAAAAAGAATAAAATCTTTTCTAATTTTTTTAATTTTATGATTTTTGGTCTCTTGCCAATTGTGCTATTTTATTCATTCAAAATAAAGTGGCACTAGAAACCCTGTAAATTAAAAGAGCGTGCCACATGATATTTTTTTGCAACAATCAACCAACTACACGAACTTGTTAGTGGTTAGTTTAAACGCAATGCAAAATGAAATGGGATGCAAGATGAAACGACTAATCTTAGGGCAAAATTTGGAGTATTACACCCAGTCATGTCATTGTCAAAGCTTTTGATTGATCTAGAAAAGCGGTAATTGGTGAAGTAGATCTGCCAATGACCATCGGTTTGCAGACTTTCATGATCACGTTCCAAGTCATGGACATTCGCGCCGCCTACAGCTGTTTGTTAGGGAGGTCGTGGATATATGAGGCTGGGGTAGTTACCTCCACCCTACATTAGAAACTGAAGTATGCTTTTGAAGGAAATACGGTTACAGTTTGTGGAGAAAGAGCTTTAGTGGTGAGTCATCTGTCATCTTTTTTGTATGTTGAAGCTGAAGAGAAGATTGGTACGCAATTCCAGGCTTTATCTATTATAGGCGATAGTGCTCAAAAACCTAGAATACCCATGTCATCATTCAAGGATGCGCAACAGGTTGTGAGCAGTGGTCCTCAGACAGGTTGGGGCAAAATGTTGTTTTTGCCAGAGAATAAGAACAAGGAAGGTCTTGGTTTTTCCAGTAGGTCTGCTCAACAGGTCTTCAGAAATCAAGAGTTCCTGCCAATCAACGAAGTATTCCGCAGTGGAGGGGTTGTCCATCCTCCTCATATCAACGCCGTGTTCGAAGACGAGTCTGAAGGTTACATATCAGATGGTTCAACAAGTCTCTCCATTCCATTTGAAGATTACGAGCCCTATATGGAAGATCCGAGTTATGTCTCAGATGACTTTGATTATAGTTTTGGAGTCTATGCTGTTACAGAAGATTCTGATGAAGATGTTCCAGATTTTGTGACTTCGGAGTTCTGGTCAAGAATTGGAGTGAAGTTGAAGCCCCTGTTGTGATTCATATATCAAAGTAAACATTTGTTTTTTAAGTTTTCGCTCTGCCCAAGGCGAAAATGTGTTGTGTGGGCTTACTTTTAATAATTCCCTTTGCTCTGCCCAAGGCAAAGATGACCTTGTTGGGCATTTCTTTGTTCGAATTTTGCTATCATCAATAAATATATGTTTCCATTTATATGTTTTTTTATCTTTATTTATTATTACTGTGTTGGAAAATAATAATAAGTAGCACCTCGCGTACACACACTTCCCACTTTATAAAACTGAATAAAATAACATCACATGCGCAGATTGCTACACATATCACATCCCGGGAATAATGACCCACTTCCTTCGCCAAACTTCGAATTTCCTGTGTTTGAGGCTGAAGACGAGGAAGATGATATTCCAAAAGAGATCTCTAGACTACTAGAGAAGGAAGAAAAGGCTATCCAACCTCATCAAGAGCCAGTGGAAGTAATCAATTTGGGAACAGAAGAAATCCGTAGGGAAGTGAAAATTATAGCTCTGCTCAAGCCAGGTGTGAAAGAGCAGTTGATTGAGTTGCTCAAAGAGTTTGTTAACGTGTTCACGTGGTCGTATCAAGACATGCCTGGATTAGATACTGCCATAGTTGAACATCGCCTGCCGTTGAAACTAGATTGCCCGCCGGTTAAATAGAAACTCAGAAGAACTCGGCCCGACATGGCCCTGAAAATCAAAGAAGAGGTACAGAAACAGATCGATGCAGGTTTTCTTGTCACTGCCGAGTATCCGCTCTGGTTAGCCAACATTGTGCCCGTTCCAAAGAAGGCTGGAAAAGTGCGTATGTGTATGGATTATAGGGATCTGAATAAGGCCAGTCCGAAGGATGATTTTCCATTACCTCACATCGACATTTTGGTTGACAGTACTGCGAGATATGAAATCTTCTCTTTTATGGATGGATTTTCAGGATACAATCAGATCAGAATGGCTCCTGAAGATAGAGAGAAGACGTCATTCATCACGCCCTGGGGCACCTTTTGCTACAAAGTTATGCCTTTTGGACTGAAGAATGCTGGGGCAACATATCAGAGGGCTATGACTACTTTGTTCCATGATATGATGCACAAAGAGATTAAAGTTTATGTGGATGATATGATAGCTAAGTCAAAGACTGAAGATGATCATGTCAAGCATTTGTTGAAACTGTTTGGTCGATTGAGAGAATACAAGCTCCGTTTGAATCCTAACAAGTGCACGTTTGGGGTACGATCAGGGAAATTATTGGGTTTCATTGTCAGCCAGAGAGGTATTGAAGTGGATCCTGATAAAGTGAAGGCTATTCGGAAAATGCCAACTCCGTCTACAGAGAAACAAGTCAGAGGATTATTGGGACGTTTGAACTACATCTCCTGGTTTATATCTAATATGACTGCTAAGTGTAAACCTATTTTCAAGCTGTTGAGGAAAGAACAAGGGTATGTTTGGAATGAAGATTGTCAAAAGGCTTCCGATGGTATCAAAGAGTATTTGCTCGAACCACCTATTCTGATACCGCCAGTCGAAGGGCAACCTTTGATCATGTATTTGACTGTGTTGGAAGATTCGATGGGTTGTATGCTCGGTCAGCGAGATGAGACAGGAAAGCAAGATCACGTCACCTATTATTTGAGTAAGAAGTTTACCGACTGTGAGTCCAGATACACTATGCTTGAGAAGACTTGTTGCGCTTTAGCATGGGCCGCTAAGCGTCTGCGACAGTACATGTTGAGTCATACCACTTGGTTAGTTTTGAAGATGGACCCTATCAAGTATATTTTTGAGAAACCTGCATTGACGGAAAGAATTGCAAGATGGCAGATGTTGTTATCAGAATATGACATCGAATGCCGTACTCAGAAGGCTATTAGAGGAAGTATTTTGGCTGACCATTTGGCACATCAGCCTATTTTGGATCATCAACCTTTGAATGATGATTTCCTGGACGAAGAGGTTATGTATTTGAAAATGAAGGATTGCGAAGAACCTCTGCCAGGTGAAGGACCCGAGCCCAGTTCTCAATGGAGTCTGATTTTTGATGGAGTCGTCAACGCTCATGGGAGAGGAATAGGCACGATTATCGTGACTCCCCATGGGTCTCATATTCCGTTTACCTCTAGGCTAACGTTCAAGTGTACCAATAATGAAGCCGAGTATGAAGCATGTATTATGGGCCTTGAGGAGGCCGTGGACTTAAGAATTAAGAATTTGGATGTATTCAGTGATTCTGCTGTAGTCATTTATCAAATCACAGGAGAGTGGGTAACTCGACAGGATAATTTGGTCCCGTATAGAGATTATGCAAGAAGACTGTTACCTTTCTTTGACAGGGTTGATTTTCACCATATCCCTCGCGATGAGAATAGGATGGCGGATGCATTGGCAACTTTGGCCTCCATGATTATGGTGAATTCTTGGAATGCGTGTCCTCGGATTGAAGTAAGACGTCTTGACAGACCCTCCTTTGTCTTTGCCATTGAAGATACTGAAGATGGAAAACCCTGGTACCATGATATTGAAGTGTTTCTAAGAATGCAAGAGTATCCTTCGGGAGCATCCAACAAGGATAGGAAGATACTGAGAAGGTTGGCCGGTAATTTTCTCCTGAGTAATAATGTGTTATACAAGCAGAACTTTGACATGGTCTTGTTGTGATGTGTTGACAAGCGGGAAGCAGACATGTTAATGACGGAAATTCACGAGGGGTCCTTTGGTACTCATATGAATGGGCATGCTATGGCCAAGAAGCTCTTAAGAGCCGGTTATTATTGGATCACAATGGAATCTGACTGCTGCAAGTTTGCTAAGAAATGTCACAAGTGTCAGATCTACGCCGATAAGATTCATGTGCCTCCAAATTTGTTGAATGTCATCTCGTCTCCTTGGCCATTCTCTATATTGGGAACTGATATGATTGGAATGATAGAACCAAAGGCATCTAATGGACACCGATTCATCTTAGTTGCAATTGACTACTTCACTAAGTGAGTCGAAGCGGCATCTTACGCTAATGTAGCTCGACATGTGGTTGTCAAATTTATCAAGAATCAACTCATTTACAGATACGGTGTGCCGAGCAAGATTATCACAGATAATGGGTCCAACTTGAATAATAATATGATGAAAGAACTGTGCAAAGAATTCAAGGTCGAGCATCATAATTCTTCTCCCTACAGACCGAAAATGAATGGGGCTGTTGAAGCCGCCAACAAGAATATTAAGAAGATAATTCAGAAGATGGTTGTCACATACAAATACTGGCATGAGATGCTCCCATTCGCTTTACATGGATATCGTACCTCGGTATGCACATCGACTGAGGCAACTCCTTTTTCACTTGTCTACGGTATGGAAGTTGTACTCCCGATAGAGGTCGAGATTCCCTCCATGAGGATATTGATGGAGACAAAGCTGTCAGAAGCCGAATGGTGCCAGAGCAGATATGATCACTTGAACCTAATTGAAGAGAAGAGGATGACGGTCTTGTGCCATGGGCAGTTGTACCAACAGAGGATGAAGAAGGCATTTGACAAGAAGGTTCGACCCCGAGAGTTCAAGGAAGGCTACCTTGTGCTCAAGAAGATTCAGTCTTTCCTCACCGATTGATAACACGAAATCATATATATATTTTGATGCATAATTCAACTAAAGTTTAACCGTTTTCGATCCGATTTCGGGTTATTTCCGTGTTATTTGTCTGATGTTTTGCAGGTATTCAACGATCACGTCTAAACAAGGCAACATGAAGAAAAGAAGCAATCCCAGATGAAATATGGACGAAAAAAGAGTGAAAACATCATGAAAAGCGTAGAAGACTGTTTTTGCTGATGTGACGACCGTCACATCCCCATGACGAGCGTCACACGGGTGACGACCGTCATGCAGGCAAAAACGCCCCACTTCAATTTCACGTAACAGAAGCAGTTCCAATTCCCACAGAGTGGACCACTACTCCCTAAATTATCTGCCTCAAAGTCCACCATCTCCAATGATAACCGTTAGAATTCCACTTCTATAAAAGGGGAAGAAGGGGACCTCAGAAAGGGAGCCGCATTCATACAACGAAGTGCTGCCAAATTCATTTCCAGAGCATACTTTCCAGTTTAATATTCTTATTTGTTTCTCTTTACCTTTTCCTGCATTCCTTTCATTCTTATGTAATTTCTACTTTCATTGTACGATCAAATTGACATAAAGACCAGAATCCTGCCAACATCTGTGGAGGATCTGCCCAAAGGCCAATTGGAATATTTACAGGTTTCTCATTTCAATCGTATTTCCAGTTTTATTATAATGCAAATTATTATTTATTGTATTTATTTATGTTTTATCTTTCTCAAATCCATGTCTAGCTAAACTTAGGTAATCGATATGTAGTAATAATTCGAATGGGATTTGATAACAACTGGTTGAAAAACTTTCTTTTCAAAAGTAATTTATGGTCTAAGTGTTTAAAATTGATTTACTGAATAAACTTCGTCGCGAAAGCGAGAACTTATTTAAAAGTAGTTTTGCCACGAAAGTGGGAAATTAATTAAGATACGAACCAACAAGCGAAAGCTGCGGCAAGGTCAGATAGTAAACACTAGTCATTCATTTTAATAACAGCGAAAGCACTTTAAAATGAATTAGAACTTAGAGATTTCCAAAAAAATAATTTTAACCCCGAATGGGATACGAAAGTGTACGTTTGGCCCTTAGAATTATGATTAGCGTCAATAACCATCGTGAGGCGAGAGTCTTCAAATCACCATTTTCTGCTTAAATAAACTTTGAAAATTATTTCATACACCGGTAACTTGTCAAATCCCTGAAGAACACAACTACTGCATATCGATTCAACCATTTATAATCTAAGTAGCATTCTTAGTTCCCTATTAGTGACAATCTTATTCCCTTAAACATATTCTACCTAGCTAAACATAGTAACTCCCGAGAACACTAGTTTGATTACGAGTCCCTGTGGGGTCGATATCTATTATTACTACGCGATAGACTGTGCACTTGCAGTTAGGTTGTATTAGACATAGAAAGTCGCGATCAAGTTTTTTGCGCCGTTGCCGGGGACCCGTTTAGTCAATAGTGTAACCTTCTGTTACGCCGTATAGACTAGGTTAACAATTTTCATTTTTCCTTTACTAGTTCTGTCGATTGTATGCCAAGTAATCGCCCGCAAGGCGATATCGTAAAACCTTCAGTCGCAGAACTAGAGCGCTTCTTACATTTAAGAAGTCGAATCATTGAGTACCAACAAAAACAACTAAAACATAACATTCCCGAACCTCTCACTCCCATTCCCAAATCCGAAGAAGAACCAACGATGGCTGAAGGACCTCCAAACAAACCGCTGAAGGCATACGCTACACCCTCTCAGATGGAGCCTAGAAGTAGCATTGCTGCCCCAACTATTACCCGAAATGATTTTGAGCTGAAACCATCATTGCTGTCAGCTGTACAACAAAACCAATTCTCAGGAAACGCAACTGAGGATCCGAACGAACATCTAACGAAGTTTGTACAATACGCAGACACAGTGAAAGCAAATGGAGTAACTCCAGACGCGATAAGACTTCGTCTTTTCCCATTCTCTCTTAGAGACAGAGCGTGGACATGGTTGCAATCGTTACCATCCAACTCCGTTACGACGTGGGAGCAACTGAAGAACGTCTTCTTAGCGAGATATTTTCCGCCAAGCAAAACTGCTATGCTTAGAGCTCAAATCAACGGATTTCGACAAAAAGATACTGAATCTCTTTACGAAGCATGGGAACGATTCAAAGATATGATGAGAACATGTCCTCACCATGGTCTAGAAGACTGGGTGACAATCCATACTTTCTATAATGGGCTTCTATACAATACTAGATTGACAATAGACGCTGCCGCGGGCGGTGCACTTATGGATAAGCCATACGATGAAGCCTATCAATTAATCGAAAACATGTCACAAAACCATTGCCAATGGGGAGGTGAACGCACTCCAACAGAGAAAACCACAGCGAAAGGTGGGATGTACGAGATCAGCAGTCTTGAAAAGTTCAACGCTAAAGTAGATGCTCTAGCACAGAAGATAGATAGTCTGACCGTTAACCCCACTGCAACTGTCGCTGCAGTAACTCCAAATTGCGAGTTATGCGGAAGCACCACTCATAATGCACCCGAATGCCCATTGCTAGCCGGAATCCCACCAGACCAGGTAAATTATGCTCAAGGAAATCCTTACGCAAATACCTATAACCCAGGTTGGCGAAATCATCCAAACTTTTCTTACAAAAGCGAAAATGCATTGCAAATGCCTACTGCTCCACCAGGATATCAAAAACCAGCTGCTCAGAATGCACCTAGGAAATCAAACCTCGAGTTGATGATGGAAAAATTCATAGCTACTCAAGCTCAAACAAACAAAGAATTCCTGAATCAAAACATACACACTAGCGAGCAAATTAAACAGTTAACAGGAAAAGTAGACGCTTTAGCCACCCACAACAAAATGTTAGAAACACAGATATCACAAGTGGCTCAACAGCAAGCCTCTGCTGCCGCACCTGCTGGCACATTTCCTGGACAACCCGAACAGAATCCAAAAGGCCAAGCAAATGCTGTAATACTAAGAAGTGGAAAAGAATTGGACGAACCGATCAATCCGAGGACCGAAAACTCAGCCATGCAACAAAAACCAACTGAACAAGCAGAAAAGGAATCCGAGTTAGAGAAGAAGGAAGACAACGAGAAGGAGGATACCGCAAGTGAAAAAACTCAAGCACCTCCAGCGCCATATAAACCACCTATTCCTTACCCTCAAAGACTAATAAACTCCAAAACTTCAGGACAGTTTAAGAAATTTGTAGAGCTCCTTAAACAGCTGAATATTACTATTCCTTTTACAGAAGCGATAACTCAAATGCCGTCATACGCTAAATTTCTCAAAGAAATCATGTCGAATAAGAGAAAGATCGAGGATAACGAAACAGTTACACTTACTGCAGAGTGTAGCGCTATTATTCAAAACCGCATGCCTCCTAAATTAAAAGACCCAGGTAGTTTCTCCATACCCTGCGTCATAGGAAAGTTCGTAATAGACAAAGCTCTATGCGATTTAGGAGTCAATATCAGTGTTATGCCTTTATCTATATGCAAAAAGTTGAATATGGGAGACCTCAGACCAACCAAAATGTCCGTACAATTAGCTGACCGATCAGTAAAATACCCCGTCGGAATACTGGAAAACGTTCCAGTACGCATAGGACAATTCTACATTCCAACCGACTTCATAATCATGGACATCAAGGAGGACATTGTTACCCCAATTATCCTAGGAAGACCATTCCTAGCTACAGCTGGAGCTATTATAGACGTGAAGAAAGAAAGGCTAACATTCGAAGTAGGAGAAGAAAAGATAGAGTTCATTCTCACCAAGTTCTTACAAGCACCAGCCATAGACGATACCTGCTATTTAGTAGACGAAATTGACGAATGCATAAGAGAACTTGAAAATGAAGAGACCACGTATTCAGAAATAATAAAGATTCAAATACCCGATATTTCTGAAGACGATGATTGGCGTAAACCGTATAAAGACGACAGCCTAAGCGAAAGCTTAGCACTGACCCCAAACCATATGCCAGGTCCGAAGAACCCATCTTTAGAACTTAAAACACTACCCAAAAACCTTAGATATGAATTTCTAGACGATGAACTAAAAAGACCAGTGATAGTCAACGCCGACTTAGGACAACCAGAAACCGAAAAGCTATTAGAAGTCTTAAAGAAGTACCCCACCGTGTTAGGCTATAACATAAGCGATCTAAAAGGTATAAGCCCTTCGATCTGTATGCATCGAATTACAATAGAGGAAGACTCTAAAACCTCTCGAGAGCATCAGAGGAGACTGAACCCCATCCTGAGCACTGTAGTCAGAGATGAAGTAAAGAAATTGCTAGATGCAGGAATCATCTATCCGATCTCCGATAGTGAATGGGTCAGCCCAGTTCATGTCGTACCGAAGAAAGGAGGAGTCACAGTAGTTAAAAACGAAAAAGGCGAATCAATAATAAAAAGAGTCGTGACTAGAAGTAGGATGTGCATTGATTATAGAAAGCTTAACAAGGCCACACGCAAAGATCACTTCCTGTTACCCTTCATAGACCAAATGTTGGAAAGATTAGCCAAACATTCATATTTCTGCTATCTAGATGGTTACTCAGGATTTTTCCAAATTCCCATCCATCCCGATGACCAAGAAAAGACTACATTCACCTGTCCTTATGGTACTTTTGCTTACCGCCGGATGTCGTTCGGACTCTGTAATGCTCCAACAACCTTCCAAAGATGCATGATGGCAATATTTGCAGATTTCATAGACAACATCATGGAAGTATTTATGGACGATTTCTCGGTATGTGGACAAAGTTTCGAAGGATGCCTACAAAACTTAGAAATGGTATTAGAACGTTGTGTAAAAGTAAACCTCGTCCTAAATTGGGAAAAATGCCATTTTATGGTCCGAAAAGGAATAGTTCTAGGACATGTCATATCAGATAGAGGAATTGAGGTAGACAAAGCTAAAATAGAGATTATAAAAGATCTCCAACCTCCAAAATCCGTACGAGAAATATGGAGTTTTCTAGGACATGCCGGTTTCTATAGAAGATTTATAAAAGATTTTTCGAAAATCACAAAACCTCTGACCGGCCTGTTGATGAAAGATGTTGAGTTCGTCTTCGACGACGACTGTCTAAAAGCATTCGAAACATTAAAATCAGCCCTTATCACCGCACCAATCATGCAACCACCCGATTGGCGACTACCGTTCGAAATCATGTGCGATGCGAGTGATTATGCCGTAGGCGCAGTTCTAGGACAAAGGAAGGACAAGAAACTCCATGCCATCTACTATGCCAGTAGAACCTTAGATCCTGCCCAAATGAACTACGCTACCACAGAAAAGGAACTTCTAGCAGTTATATTTGCGCTTGACAAATTCCGTTCTTACTTAGTAGAAGCAAAAATTATCATATACACAGACCACGCTGCCATAAGGTACCTAATAAGCAAAAAGGATGCCAAACCAAGACTATTGAGATGGATCCTATTATTACAAGAGTTTGACTTAGAAATCAAAGATAAGAAAGGAACCGAGAACGTTGTCGCAAATCACTTATCCCGAATAGAAGGCATCAAACATGAACCAGTACCGATAAATGACGATTTCCCGTACGAACGTCTGATAGCCAAATTAGAAAGTGACACACACAACTCAATCTCGGAAGATCCAGAATTCGAAAAAGCCGTAGAAACCGTCTATGCCCAAGTCACATTACCTTGGTATGCTGACATCGTTAATTATCTCGCTGCGGGCGTGCTTCCACCGGATCTCACTTATCAGCAAAAGAAGAAATTCTTCCACGATCTGAAACACTATTATTGGGACGAACCTCTACTCTTCAAGAGAGGGGCCGACAACATATACCGTCGCTGTGTCCCAGAGGAAGAAATAGAAAATATCATTTCCCAATGCCATTCAGCACCATACGGTGGTCATGCTAGTACATCCAAGACGTGCGCTAAGATTCTTCAAGCCGGCTTATTCTGGCCTAACCTCTGGAAAGACGTTCACATCGCTGTGCAAAAGTGCGATCGATGCCAACAAACGGGCAACATCTCACGACGCGATGAAATGCCTCAGAAAGGAATCTTAGAGGTAGAAATCTTCGACGTATGGGGAATAGATTTCATGGGACCATTCCCACCTTCTTTTGGTAATAACTACATACTCGTCGCTGTAGACTACGTGTCTAAATGGATAGAAGCCATAGCTGCTCCAACAAACGATACACGAGTAGTAATCAAACTCTTCAAAAACACAATCTTTCCTAGATTCGGTGTACCAAGACTCGTCATTAGTGACGGCGGATCTCACTTCATATCGCGAATATTCGATAAACTTCTCTCTAAATATGGAGTCCGACACCGAGTAGCTACACCTTATCATCCGCAAACTAGCGTACAAGTAGAGGTCTCGAACAGAGAAATAAAACAGATATTGGAAAAGACTGTCGCTACCTCAAGGAAAGATTGGTCGTCAAAGCTACAAGAAGCTTTATGGGCTTATAGGACCGTTTTTAAGACACCAATAGGTACTACACCCTACAAATTAGTTTACGGTAAATCCTGCCATCTCCCTGTAGAATTAGAGCATAAGGCCTTCTGGGCCATTAAGACACTCAACTTCAACTACACCGAGGCAGGAGAAAAGCGAATCTTGAACTTACACGAGTTGGAAGAACTTCGATTAGACGCTTACGAAAATGCCCGTATCTACAAAGAACGAACTAAAAAGTGGCATGATAAACGTTCAGTCAGGAAACAATTCAGTGTGGGAGACATCGTATTGCTATTTAATTCAAGATTAAAAATCTTCCCAGGTAAACTAAAATCTAGGTGGTCTGGACCTTATGAAGTGACTAAAGTACTTCAGAGTGGAGCTGTTGAAATTACCGATAAGATGAATGCACCGTTTATCGTAAATGGGCAACGTCTAAAACATTATAATAAGAACGACAACAGTCCTCAAGTCAGCAGTATAGCATTGCTTGAGCTTCCAGCTCAAACACCCGAATAGCTTCTCACCAAGCTATCGTCAGGCTTTAGACGTAAAAAACAGCGCTTACTGGGAGGCAACCCAATTTCCCTCGTTATTGTTGATCGCAACTTTCTATGTCTAATACAACTAACTGCAAGTGCACAGTCTATCGCGTAGTAATAAAAGATATCGATCCCACAGGGACTCGTAATCAAACTAGTGTTCTCGGGAGTTACTATGTTTAGCTAGGTAGAATATGTTTTAAGGGAATAATGTTGTCACTAAAAGGGGAAACTAAGATTACTGTTTGGATTTTAATTAATTAAATCGATACGTAGTAATTTTGTTCTTCAGGGACTTGAGAAGTGACTGGTGTATGAAATAGTTTTCACAGTTTATTTAAGCAGAAAATGGAGATTTGAAGACTCTCGTCTCACAATGGTTATTGACGCTAATCATAATCCTAAGGGCCTAACGTACACTTTCGTGTTCCGTTCGGGGTTAAAATTACTTTTTGGAAATCTCTAAGTTCTAATTCGTTTTAAAGTGTTTTCGCTGTTATTAAAACAAATGCCTAGTGTTTACTATCTGACCTTACCGCAGCTTTCGCTTGTTGGTTCGTATCTTAATTAATTTCCCACTTTCGTGGAAAAACTACTTTAAAATAAGTTCTCGCTTTCGCGACGAAGTTTATTTCGTAAATCAATTTTAAACACTTAGACCATAAGTTATTTTTGTGAAAAGAAAGTTTTCAAACAAGAGCTATCAAGTCCCATTCGAATTATTACTACATATCGATTACCTAAGTTTAGCTAGACATGGAATTTAGAAAAGCAAAACATAAATAATAATAATAAATAATAAATTGCATTATGATAAAATAAAAGTCGATCAAAATGAAAACCTGTAAATAATGCCAATTGGCCTTTGGGCAGATCCTCCACAGATGTTGGCAGGATTCTGTCTTTAGTTCCAATTCGATCGTACAGTGCAGTAACAATTACAGAAGAGTGGAAATGGGAATGAGTAAAAATGGAAAGGGAAATAAAGCAAAGGGATACAAATGAAACTGGAGAAATGGATACAAATAATAACTGAAAGTAAATTTGCTGGAAAGTAAATTTGGCAGCACTTCGTGGTATGAATGCAGCTCCCTTTTTGAAGTCCCCTGCTTCCCTTTTTATAGAGGTGGAATTCCAACGGTTACCTCTGAGGATGATGGACCTTGAGGCAGATAATTTAGGGAGTAGTGGACCATTTAATGGGAATTGGAACTGCTCTTTTGACGTGTATTCTGAGTGGGGCGTTTTTGCTTGCATGACGGTCGTCACAAGATGTGACGGTCGTCACCCGTGTGACGGTCGTCATGCTTCTGTGACGGTCGTCACATCAGCAAAAACTGCCTGCTGCGCTTTTCATTGTGTTTTCACTCCTTTTTCGTCCATATTTCATCTGGGATTGCTTCTTTTCTTCATGTTGCCTTGTTTAGACGTGATCGTTGAATACCTGCAAAAACATCAGACAAATACATGGAAATAACCCGAAATCGGATCGAAAACGGTTAGATTTTAGTTGAATTATGCATAAAAATATCTATACGATTTCGTGTTATCAAACTCCCCTAAGCTTGAATCTTTGCTTGTCCTCAAGTAAAACGTGAAAAAGTCGGCAAGCACGAGGCTGCTTCTTCGTCCGCAGAGTTTGGAAAAACTGGGATTCTTGGTAGGAACAAGACGAGTATCACGACGACACTAGACTACAAGTCTCCGGAGGTCTCCCTTTTATGCAAATCGGTCTCAGTCATGCTACTGTATCTTGGTGTCAGGGTTCTCGTGGCAAGTTCACCCTGTTTGTTCTAGCGCAATCACATTAAACCCGTTGTCCGCACACTCTCATGGCAAGTCGACCTGTTAGTGAATATGATCTCGTTTTTGTTTTTGATCTTCTTCATTGATCATAATTTGGTGTCATTGATTTTTCAATGAGTTTTTCGTGCCGTTGGGCTAAATGCTCGGGTGAGGAGCACCTAACTTAGAAGGAAACGTATCTTATATTCTTGGGCTTTTTTTTAGCTCTTTTTTCATGATTTTTCATCTTTTTGGAGATCATACACTTATTTGCATCGGTCGCTCGCTTAGAGGTGTTTTTAGGATGGTGTTGACTGCTAGTATAAACTACTTGGGGTTGAGTTTGCGTAGACACTTGAGACTTTGGTACATGTAGGTGGTGAAACCGACTCGCATAAACTAGAGATCTAAGGTGTCTGGACGATACTGGTTTTGTTAGAACTGTCGTTTCCTCGGAGTTTCAAAGCTCGGTTTGAACTCAGGTGCATTCTCGTGATGCTTTTGCTTTTGAGGAACAAACGAAAGTTTTTGTTTACGTTGAATAATGTGGGGATGGTTTGCGTAACGTGAAAATTATATAGACGAACTTTATTCGCTAGAAATAGAAAGTGTAAAATAGAGCTTACTAAAATTCAAAAGTGCAGTGAAATGGAAATACAGTGAATAATGGAGGTTCTGAATACAGTGGAAATAAGGCTCCGCTCCCACACTATCTCGATCAGTGTCCTCACTGATTCTTGAAGCATGCGAGAGGGAGATACAACTGAAAATGAAAATACATAGAACAGAAATATAGTAAACAATAAAGGAAAAAAATGAAAATCTAGTCCCGGGGCCTGTCACGTCCACGCTGGCGTCCTCTGGCTCTAGCAAGGGCTACTCTATCCTCATAGCTCATGGCTCCAGTGTGGTAGACCGTGTCTCGGAGTCCTTCGACCTGCAGGGTCAGATTCGCTAGACTCTCAGTGATCGTAGTTTGGCCGGTGTGAAGTTGTTGCATTTGAGTCCGGTGCCAAGCTTCGAACTGGTCAGTGCGCTGGTTCTGCTGCTGCAGCATCGTGAGTATCTGTGCCTGCTGGTCTAGGGAGCGACGGAGGTCCTCTTCAGTGTAGTCGGGCACGGGGTGGTGACGGCGGCGGCGGGATGATGTACCTACTGGAGGAGGAGGCTGCGATGCCTCTGGCTGCTCGGACCTGTCCAACTCAGCTTGGATTTCATCTTCGGAATCATGTGTGGGTTCCTGAGTAGGAACAGCGGCAGCAGGAGGGGCAGTGAGGTCGAACAACCAGTTGGTACGGTCCTCAGGATGGATGCGGGTGCGGGACGGAAGGATGATGCTTCTGACGGTCTTGCCACGCACAACCGGATGATATTTCCCGTCAGCTCGGGAGCGGATGAGATGGGAGGCCCTGCAGTGGTCGGTGTCAAGGAACACCGAGGGGATGGACTGGAGGTGCTGGAGGCGGTCGCCAAGGTTCAGCCCAAGTGCAATCGCCGTGACAATCCCGCCAAAGTAGAATGGCTTCGAGCCACGGTTGCAGTTGGCCTGAATGTGAGCCAGCAGGAACGGGGCAGCGTTGACCGGTTCATTGTTGAAGACGCAATGCAGAAAGAAGAGCTCCTTGGAGTTGACTTTGTGGTTGCTGTCTCTGGCGAAGATGATGTTGCTCAACACCCTGTGAAAGTACCTGATGGCGGGGTTATGGATGTGAGTGGCGTGTAGGGAGTCCCAACCATCGACATTGAGGCCGGTCAACTGATACCACAGCGCGAAGGCTTCGTGCTGGAACTGGTCAGTGATGCAGCGATGAGCGTTGTCGCCGCGGGGTAACTGTAGGATGCCGGCAATCTGGTTTTGGTACAGCTGATAGTTAACGCCAAACATCCGGAAGCAAGCGGCACCTGAGTGCTGGTTGAGTTCGCCGCTGCTGGTGATGTATGAGAACGAACTCAAGAACTCAAGGGTGAGCTGTTCGTAGGTCGGCTGGGGGTTGGAGCAGAGGTTCCAGATGCCTGCTCGTTGAAGCATCCAGGTTACACCTTCTAGGAGTCCGAGCTCCGTAAGTGATGGAAGGTGCGGGTAGTGAGTTGGCTGGAGAGACCTCTGATGAAATGCAGTGTACTGTGCTTGTTGTCTCTCGCCTAACTCGCCCTCAGGGAAGGAAATGTTGCTGATATCTGCGTTTCCGGCCATTGTTGAAGATGGAGAGATTTCGGAGGTCTTGGGGTTTTTCGGAAGAGAGGGAAATGTGACAGAACTGTGGTTTGGAGATTGAATGTGGAGTTGGGGTTTATAGTTTAAATGGAGAGGGCGAAAATCGTAGTGGGTGTCGCTACTGCAAAAATCGGCGCCGGCTGACAGAAGAGTCGCCACCGTGCGTTATTTATCCCAACGGAGGGAAAGGAAACGCTCGAAGTAAACCTCGCAAAAAACGGGGAAAAGGTATGGTCATCGCAACCAAAACCTGGGTTCGGGAGTCGGTTACGCAAGGGGAAGGTATTAGCACCCCTCACGTCCGTCGTACTCAACGGGATCCACGCTTGCTTGGGTTGTCTACAGGATACAAAACAATCTATCTATGACTGCTAAATCTAAGCGGAAGGGAATTGACTCGATAGAGCGTCGCACTCTATGCCTACGTATTCTCAAGAGAGAAAGTCAGAGTCAACGTAGTTCGGGACTACAGGGAAAATTGGCTCACCAAGACTTCGCGTCTGGTGCCTACGTACTTCCATACTGCATGGAAGATCAGAGCTTTACATAGTTCGGGCTAACTACGGCTAAACAAAACATTCTCACACAGCAGTGAGAAAATCAACTGGTTTCAAAGGTACGGGAACCTATGGGCAAAACTACGACTTGGTCTCTAATGCGCTCGGGCAAGAGAGAAAAAGGGTTACAATTAGTCGTCAGCGGGAAAGTCTCGATCGCACAACAACGAGAGAACAAAAAGGTTAGTTGTTAGTGTGCTCGCTAGGATATCGCATCCTATGCCTACATATCCTCGTCTGGTACGAGGAATCAGAGCAGCTGTAGTTCGGCTACTTCGGGACCACAGCTCAAATCTCGTTTTATTAACATTCTGAAAAATGGTTACAGTGCTCGAATACGGAAAATAAATCTCCTAGGAAATACTATCCTATCCTATCCTGAAAAATCGAATGGAAAATAGCCCCCTAACAAGTGGGCGTCTAATTCTATCTCTAAAAATGGTAAAAAGAAAATCTATGAAAAACATACTCTAAAAAATATTAAATCGACACTAATATTTTTCTCTCTTTTTCCTTCTCTTCTCTTCAACTATTTCCTCCTTTCTTTCAAAATATTTTTTATATATTTTTCCCCACTATTTTCTATATATTTTTTTTTCCATATTTTTCTCCTTTTTCCTTTTTTAAATTCTTCTTCCATATTTTTCACTATTTTTTATTCTTTCTCCCCATATTTTCTTTTCTTTTTCTCACTATATTTTCTTTTCTTTTTCTCACTATATTTTCTTTTCTTTTTCTCACTATTCTTTTTTTTATATTTTTTTCTTTTGATATATTTCCTTTGTGTTTTTCTTCTTTCTAAAACTAGACAAAATAAAGAAACAAAGAAAAGAAAACAGGGAGGGGGTACATTGCAGATTGTAGGGGTTATACAAATAAAATAACAAAAACAGCAAATTGGGCCCAGCCCAGTCACACTGAATACACACACGGGGAGGGGGGAAAACAGTAAGACGTGGGGTGTAGGCCAACAACTCGTTGGGCCTGAGGCCCAACATTCAACGCCCAGCCTCCTCTCTCTCTTCGTTCAATCCCCCCAACGCGTAACCCTATTCTCTTCCTCTCTGCATTGTTCACGTTTCTCTCTTGCAAACCCTAACGGCGCCGCCGTCTTCCATCCCCGAACTCCCTCTTCTCAAACCTTTTCTCAATCCCAATCTTCATCTCATTTCTTCTCCCCTCAACCTTTCTTGATGACGCTTCTGGAATGTTCTTCAAGGTGTTCTTGATACACGATGAAGCTTCGAACGAAGAACGATGATTCTTGATGATGAAGATTTTCTGGTGATTTCTGAACTCGTGATGAACCTGAAGGTGACGAATCTGGATATGTGAAGGCTAACATCAAAGGGATCGATGAATATCCTGGGGAAATTTGAAGATCCTGGAGATTGTTCGCTGAAGACGAACGTTGGTGATTCTCTGAAGATCGATTGTGGATTGCATGCCCTTGCTGAAGTTCGTTTCTGGAAATTTGTGCGTTCTTCTAGAGATGAATGTTCTTCTGTTGAAATCTTGTTGAAATCGTTTTCTGGAAATGGATGAATATTCTTGAAATGCATGTTGAAGCTTCAAACACTTCTGGAAACTTGTGGAATTCATGGATGGCGTTGAAGGTCTTCTGCTGAAGTTTGTTCTGGAGATGATGATCTGAAGTTTGTTGAGGATGATGAAGTTTGACCGGAAGGGATGATCGGAGATTGGATGAGGAAGATGAGTGTTGAACGGAATTCTGGAGCCTTTTGTGTTTTCCGGCGAGGTTGGATGGTGACGAGAGGAGGACGATGGAGTTGATCAGAATCTGGGATTTTGGATTTCCGGCGAGTTAGGCGGTGGTCGCCGGCCATGCATGCCGGCCGGTGAAGGTTTCCGGCGAGGCCAGGTGGGGGAGACGCGTGGCATCAAAAGTGGAGGGGACAGATGCATGGTGGACGCGTGTCCCACGCGTGGCAGAGAGAGACGCTGAGAGCACGCGTGGCAGCGTATGAGTGTGAAATGTGGCTAGCCCCCCTAGTTAACATGTGGCTTGGACTGATTTATACCCTTGAGATGCTTCTGGATCTTTCTGGATTTCGCTGGGAAATTCTGGACTGGGCCTTGGCTGATTTGATAAAAGCCCAAACGAAAAAAAACAATAATCCTCCAATAAGCTGCATTAAACGGTTAAACAAAGCAAAAATGGGATTAACAACTACCACTAATTAAAACTGATTAAAATCTATACTAAATCTATTCCATTAAACTAATAATACCTAATTAACACTATATCTAAAGACTATTAAAACTAATTAAATCCAAAAATCTATTTAATCTCTATTAAAATAAAAACCTAATATTCTATATTAACAAAACCACTATTATTTGTTTATTAAAAAATCTGTTCTATTTAATCAAAAGTACAATCTATACTATCAATTTTCCATTAAAAATAAAACTCTATCAAACTATTAAATAGAACAGATTTAATCATTCATCTAATCATCTTAAAAAGATTGAACTCAAAATCCTAAGGGAACTACCCTAATTAAAATCTACAAAATCATGCATCAACTAAAAGAATTACAAAAGCAATTAAAAGTAAAAATGTGCAAAAAATATAAAAATGAAATAAAATGGCTATTTTATGGTTTTATATTTTTCTAGACAGAAAATGGAAAATGGGAAAAAAAAGTCTCATTAAAAAATATTCATTTTTCATTTTTATATGAATTTTTAAAGATTGGAAAAATTTGGAGAAAAATTAATAAGAGAAATGAATCATGGGGTATGAAAAGCAATAACATTATGTTGTTATTGATGATGGGCCCAGAAGGTGGGGTGCGCCTAGAGTGCGACGCTTCAAACACTTCTGGAAACTTGTGGAATTCATGGATGGCGTTGAAGGTCTTCTGCTGAAGTTTGTTCTGGAGATGATGATCTGAAGTTTGTTGAGGATGATGAAGTTTGACCGGAAGGGATGATCGGAGATTGGATGAGGAAGATGAGTGTTGAACGGAATTCTGGAGCCTTTTGTGTTTTCCGGCGAGGTTGGATGGTGACGAGAGGAGGACGATGGAGTTGATCAGAATCTGGGATTTTGGATTTCCGGCGAGTTAGGCGGTGGTCGCCGGCCATGCATGCCGGCCGGTGAAGGTTTCCGGCGAGGCCAGGTGGGGGAGACGCGTGGCATCAAAAGTGGAGGGGACAGATGCATGGTGGACGCGTGTCCCACGCGTGGCAGAGAGAGACGCTGAGAGCACGCGTGGCAGCGTATGGGTGTGAAATGTGGCTAGCCCCCCCTAGTTAACATGTGGCTTGGACTGATTTATACCCTTGAGATGCTTCTGGATCTTTCTGGATTTCGCTGGGAAATTCTGGACTGGGCCTTGGCTGATTTGATAAAAGCCCAAACGAAAAAAAACAATAATCCTCCAATAAGCTGCATTAAACGGTTAAACAAAGCAAAAATGGGATTAACAACTACCACTAATTAAAACTGATTAAAATCTATACTAAATCTATTCCATTAAACTAATAATACCTAATTAACACTATATCTAAAGACTATTAAAACTAATTAAATCCAAAAATCTATTTAATCTCTATTAAAATAAAAACCTAATATTCTATATTAACAAAACCACTATTATTTGTTTATTAAAAAATCTGTTCTATTTAATCAAAAGTACAATCTATACTATCAATTTTCCATTAAAAATAAAACTCTATCAAACTATTAAAAACTCTATTAAAAGAAAATCTATATCTAAAACAATATATTCAAAAATCAATTAATTCTATAATATCTATTAAAGAAAAATCTATCCATTTATTAAAAATGAAAAATCTATATTCTATATTAAGAGAAAAGAAATCTATTCTATTAAAATGCTATTTAAAATCCTATAAAAACTATATTATCTATATCTAAAATTAAAAAAAATCATTTAATTTCTATTAAACCCTATTATATTCTAAAAAGAAAATGCTATTTATTTATTTCATTAAAAATTCTAAAAACTATATTACTCTATATCATCTAAAAATGATTAAAATCTACCTAATATATTCTAAAAAGAAATTACAATTATTAAAAATATTAAAACCTACTAATATTCTATAAAATGCTAAAAATGATTTAAATCTATTTAAAAAGAATTAAAACTATTAAAAATCCTATTAAATCCTAAAAATGGTTTAAAAGCTATTTAAACCCTAAAAATGGCCAATAAAATCCAGAAAAATCACAATAATTCCCAGAAGAACAAAATAAGCACCGAACGACACATAACACCGCGAGAGCGCACCAAAATAGCCGGTAAAAAAATAAACGGGCACCGAAATATCCCAAAAATACGATTCTACCTATCTGAACTGATTAAAAACACCTGAAACGCAGGACGAGAGCCGTGATCCCGATAAAATCAAAACAAATGAAAAATGCACTGTATGCGATATGCAGATGCGAATGCGGTAATGCGTCGAAACATCGAGCCAGATACGAGACCCGGTTGGTCAAATTTTGGGGTGCAACAGCTGCCCCTATTCAAGCGGCTTCGACCTGAATGATTGAAGAGCGCTCAGCCTTCAAACATTCAAGGTAGATGACGGTTGAATACAAATGGAACCCTGAAATTTGCCAACCGCGGGAATATACTGCAAAATTGCTTGAGGAATGGCCTCCAATAAACTGAAGTTTGGTTGTCACGGCAACAACTGATCAATTTTCTGATAAATTTTCTTCTCCTTTTCAACACCTGTGTGACGCCACAAGTATTGAAATAATGCTTCGCAAAGCAAACACCTTCCCATCTGCCATGGGATTTTCTTTGTCGACTCATGGTTCACGGCGAACCTGAGGAAACTCTCCTGGGGAATTCTGAATTGAACTGCCTGGCACCTATTCGGACGAAGGCGGCAGCTTCAGAATTCTGATATATGTCACTCTTCGTTGTTGTTTTTTTCGATGCTGACGTAACAACCAAATATGAAGAATCACTCCGCTGGGGGAGAGAAGCTTAACCACACAACTCTGCGGGTGAACAAATTCGAAATCCAATAGGTAACCATCCTGGTCCATGTTTCGACATGCGTATGCTTGATAATGATGCAATGTCCTATATGACATGTAAATGCTATGCGTTATGTTTGAAAATGCGATGCCCAGACGGCATGGATATACTATGTTTGATAGATGCAATGGCTATATATGCGAATGCTAATGCAAGCTCTAGCTGCCAGAGAACACCAGGTCTGAAAACCACTTGGCAAAATAAATGCCGAAGGTAACGCCAACTCTACTGGGGATGAACCAAAGTCACAAATCTATCTCAGCAAAATAAATGCTGGAAATGGGAAACCAAATCCGCTGGGGATAACCGTCCTGCTGGAGAACTGGAAAGGCAACCCTGCTTGGCGACTTCATTGGGGAAAGAAAGAACAACTCTGCTCGGGGATGCTCCCTTCAAACCATTGGCAACTGATTGTGCTCTGCGGGGATTGACCCAAACTGAGGATTGATTGCGCACAACACACTGCTGGTAATGCCCCTACTATCAAGGATATCAATCTTCATCTGCTGAGGATACTCCTGATCCCACTCTGATACGGGGTAAAATACGATCTCGACTCTGGGGATAATACGCAACTTTCATCTGCTGAAGAGTAACAATTCTGATTTAACAATATCCACAATGAATTCAAACATTAATCGGAACACTGGTATCCGTCGAGCTTCGTATCGGGGAACATGACGACATGCGGGTCATTGGGAACTGCTGTGTCAGATACCTTTAGGTTTTTTGATTTTCTGATTTAGGATAAACATGGACTATGTACACAATGGAAGATATGGAAAATACTAGACGAGAACTAGCATTCAAAGGTAGACTACCAGACGAGAACTGATAAGACAATAGATTATCGGACGAGAATTGATTTGGTTTTGACATCAGACGGGGCTGACTGGATAACAGACTGAGGCATAGACAACCAGGCGAGAACTGGCTGAAAGCTGACATACACCAGACGAGAACTGGTATAACACTTGAAGAAACGGTGACCAGACGAGAGCTGGTTACAATAAACTACACCAGACGGGAACTGATGCTTACGATAAACTGCACCAGACGGGAACTGATGCTTACAATAAACTGCACCAGACGGGAACTGATGCTTACGGAAGGGTGGGCCAGACGAGAATTGGTTACCGGTTTGCCAGGCGAGAACTGGACTTTGGAAACAACTGGTTACTGACACGTAACAGGTTTAGACTGCAGGTTAATGATCCAACGACAACACGGCCTTTTCGGAATGCTGATGTTTTTGATAAGGGTATTGACATGATTCCCCGATACTCAACTCCTGCTGGGGATAAACAGACTAGCCTGAATAACTTGCCCCAGTGCACTCAGCTGGGGATAAAAGATTGGCTGGAACAACTTGCCCCAGTACAATCAACTTGCCCCAATCTAACTCTTGGGAGTACTTGCTCTGAATAGCTTGCTACGAGACGACCTCGATATTACTTGTCCCGGTATCTGTACGACAAAAGGATTTAATCTCCAATTAAACACCTAACAACCCAGTTGATTTCAACATTCTCTGCGATGACTTGCCCCTGAATGAGCGTTCTAGCGACTTAACCCGATCTGATTATCCACCTGAAGTATCTGCTTTCAAATCTCAACGTTCTGCATAACTGCCCCTGACTGGGTCTCGAGAAGACTCACTTCTGATCAACTGCTTCTCAAATAAACTGCCCCTGATTTCCTGAAGCCTCGGGACTTATCCTCAGACTGACTGATTCCGAACTTACTGGGAAATAATGCCCCTGATTCATAGGTCTTCACAACATACACCCTTCTGGTCCAGACTACTGAATTATTCAGTCCTGCTTGACGATTCCCTGCTGGAATTTCTTTCATGTCAACTACTATCCTGCCATTAAAACTGTCTATTCACGAATGGTAATCTTAATGCAGTGTTTATGCAGATTTTGAAAAAATTTGAGTTGTCACTCATTTATATGTCATGATTGTGAGTGACGAATGAAACAAAGTTCAAACGTAGTGCTTATGTGATCAGTGAAAAATACAACAAGGATGTGACTAGCAAGTCAAGAAGGAGTCAGGTTACTCAACCTTATCGTAATGCGCTTCAGACTTACCCTACCTCAATTAGGTCTTTTAAGGGTTGTATCGTGGTCGGGTTCACGGTTCGTGGAAACAAAGGATATTTGGCTCAAATTTTGATTTGTACCCACCCCGTCTACGTGATGATCTCCGATCCTAAGGTTCAGTTAACTTAGCACAAGCGCTCGCCTCTTCGAGAGGTATGTTGAATGGTAAGACCCACAGTTAAGGAACTCATATGGCTTTCGGAGTGATAGTTACTCTTTCTTCGCTTTAGTGTCTGTGTACACGACTTTGTGATTTGCTGGGGAAAATTTCTTTTATCCCTTCTTTTTCATTCTTTTGATTCCCTAATTTTTGCCTGGACTGACTCCTTTTGAGTTCTTTTCGATTTTTTTTTCGCTTTCTTTGAAGTCCAGCGGGATGCCCTGATTTTTGCCTAAGTATCAGCTTTCTAGCTTTTTCGTTCTTTTTACTTAGCGGGCTTTCTTTTTCTTTCTTTTGGAACAAAGTCGTGTGACACTGGTTGTCCTGATTGCTCCGAAAGGATTGTAACTGTCTCACTCCTGATTGGTGAGATTTGACCTCTTGAAAGGTGTAAACTGATTGGTCCTTGAAAGACAACACTCCTCTGTAAGACTTGAATGCTCGGTCAAGCTAACTGACAACTACCCTGCCCCGGGTTAAGATGTGAGGGTTTAAAAGTCCGAAAAACTCTTCTTCTCCTGGCTCGAAGTGGTTAACAAGGGGACTAACTCCTTATATCTCCAGTGTTTGGGGATTTGAAACAATGCCTTGTACGTCATCGGTACGGTCTTATCTGAAAGCATACGATCCTCGGTTATGAGTTTATTTCGTCATCCTCCTCCAATCTTTGCTAGTCACAGTGATAAAGTGGAATGAATAAAATGCAAGTGTCAGTGCAATGCAGTAAATGAGCGACAGCGACATGATTAATTCAGAAAAATGCATAGTCACTTTATTATTATCACCATTCGAAACATACAATGTTTAAAAGCAGGTAGTAACTAACAGAAAAGAAACTACAAATGCAAATGATATAAAAGTCTGAGGACTGCCAATGCTGAGGCGCCTGCCTGTCTGGATCACCGGCTTATTTGCTGGGGAATACCTTCCGAGTCTACGAGCTTAGACAGCTGAGCGGTTGGGATGAACAAACAGAAATCCTTCTCGAAAGGAAATGCGATCCTGGTCAATCAACTGCTGTACTTTCGCCTGAAATGCTTTACAATCTTCGGTTGAATGCCCTGGAGAGCACCATGATAACCACACTGAACCGTGGGGATTGTACCCAGGAGGGTAAGGTTCTGGAACTGGCTTGAGAGCTTTAGGTTCCACCAAAGACTTCTGGATCAAAGACGGTAGCACCTGGCTGTACGGCATAGGCACTGGGTGAAAAGGAGCATTCCTTCGTTCCAAATTGTTGCGAGGTTGTAACACGGTGGGAGAACTGACTTTAAACAATGTTGCGGATAGCAAGAGTCGCCACCGACTTTTATTTTATCCATAAGGAAAGGTTATAAAAGAACAGGATAAGAGAACCTTAGAGAATATTTTGGGTCCGGGGGTAGGTTAATGAAAAAGAGTAAAGGTAATTAGCATCTTTTCATCCATGGTTATCCATTGGGCTCTTAGGTACTTAAGCTCACTTTTGAATTGTTTTGAAATTGTAGTGTGTGAATAGAAAATTTTCAGAATAGTTAATAATCAATCCATGTAGGATGTGTGTAAGAACTTGTTTGAAAACTTGTTGAAAATTTGTTTAAGTGCGAACCCAATTTTGCAGTGAGCAAGCACCTAGGAGTAACCCTACCCTAATGTTTAAAGGTCTTTCTTATTCTTCATTCTTTCCTTAGTAAGGACTATCCCTACTATAATGGAGTAGGTAGTCCTTACTTTGGATGTTAAGGGGTATGTGAGGGACAATTTGACTTTGAAGGCCATTGTGGGATGTAATAAGCACATATTAAGGGACCATCATCATTTTTCGAAGGGACTTGATTCGTAAAGGCAACCATAAGGGACTTTGATGATTTTTTTATTTGAGGGACTTGCTTTATACACCCCACTTAACCATTATTCGTAGGCAACTTGAGGGATATCCTTAGGAAGTGAGACGGCGATTAAAATCGACTTACGTGTGTGACGTGTTTATTTTAATTATCTTTATTTAAAGTGATCTAAATTTATTTTAATATTACATACATGTTGTTACACTCCCTAATTACTAACCATAATAATAATTAAATAATTAAACAACTTTACATCCAAGAAACAATTACAAAATAATAAGCAAAATAATTAAATAGCAAAGATAAATAAAATATAAATAAGCAATAATAAATAATAAAGGGGGTTAATTCTAAGTTTACTCGGCAAGACATCGCATCTTGTGCCTACGTATCCTTACGGGAGTGGAATCAGAGTAATCGTAGTTCCCCTCAATAGGGAGGTTAGAAACTTCTGACTGTGGTCAAGGTCTCAAGGGGAATAAACGCATCTTAAGGACACGCTTACGTGGAGTGTAGAAACTCCAAATCTCTACGTTGAAATGTTAAGTTGTAATTAGGGTTAAATTAGGGATTCCACGACGGGAAACCCTAAAATGAGCGCGGCGGCTCTTCGACCTAATGCTAAGGGTAAAATTGTAATTTTGCCTGCGGCGAGGCATTTGTGAAAATTAGGGTTTGTAGTTTGTAGTTTTGAGGATTTGAAATTGAATGTGTGAAGTTTTACGGACTATTGGCGCGGCGGCCAAACAGTTAGACCTAAGCAATGTGACAGAAATAATAGTAAATCGCGTGAGATAATTGAATCATGCAAACAGAGAGATAATGTCATAATTTAAACCATGCAAGCAGAAATTTAAAGGCAGAATTTAAAGAGCGATTGTTAAGTTCGCGAGGTTACATGAGAGGAGCAGATACAATATGATAATGAAATTTGAATTGAACAATAATAAAATAAAATAAATAACGGTTCTAGTTATTATATAAAAAAAAAGATTTTAGTTATTATTTTAAATTTATCTAAAAAAAAAATTTTCTTAAAAATAATAGGTTTTCATATTAATTTGGAAAAGATGTTAATGTTATTTATTTTAAAAAACAGATTTTTATATTATAACAAATTTTAATAAATTAATGATAACAATAATAATAATAATGGTAATAATAATGATAATAATGATAATAATAATAAATAATGATAATAATAATAATAATAATAATAATAATAATAATAATAATAATAATAATAATAATAATAATAATAATAATAATAATAATAATAATAATAATAATAAAGCAATAATGAATTTTAAATGTGCCAAATAACCCAACAATGTTGCTAACGCAGAAATGCGCTCATCGCAACCAGATCTAAATCGGACGAAACAAAATTTATCGCAAAGAAAAAGAAATTAAGCAAAAAAATAGTATTATTGCTCACACAAAATGCGATCATCGCAACCAGATCGAACTAACACAAATGTCACGCGTCATGCACACAAATGTGCAAACATCGTATCGACATAATTCGATCAAAAATCTTATATAATATAAACTCTAACAATTTAAAAATTATATATATATAAACGTAACAGTAATAGATAAGAAAAAGAAATAACGGTAATAGATGAAGAAAAAGAAATAACGGTAAAAGATGAAGAAAAAGAAACAACAGTAATAGATGAAGGAAAAGAAATAACGGTAAACGATGAAGAAAAAGAAACAATAGTAATGGGATGAAGAAGAAAACTAAATAACGGCAAACGGCACTCACTCCTCTTAGGTTTTTTTCCTTCTCCCCTTTTTTCCAACAAGGCAACACCATGTATATATATGGGAACAAATTAGGGTTAACACACAAATTGTCAATAATGTCCCTAAAGCCCATTTTAAAGCCCAAACTAAATAATTAGTTAAGAAAAAATAAAATTTAAAATAATTTAAAATAATTAAAATAAACTTAAAATAAAAACCTAATAATCCTATTGATTCTAAAATAAAAAATATTATAAAAAGAACAAAATTTTTTTCATATTTTTTATTTTATGATTTTTTGGATATTTTTTATGAATAATTTAGAAAAAAGTGAAAAAAATAATATTTTAAAAAATGATTAATTAAAATACGAAAATAATAATTAAATAATAATAATAAAAACTATTTTTGTTATTTTTTTAATGAAAGATAGAAAAATTTAGAGTAAAAATAATAAAAAACAAAAAAAATGACAAATGTGAGATTCGAACTCTCAACCTCTCACACTCATAACTCCTTACACATGTCCTCCTGCCAATTGTGCCATTTTTACTTTTTAGGAAAAAAAAAATGCAATGCCATATGATATTTACCTGCAAAAGTCAAACGACTTACACAAATTTGTTAGTAATTGATTAAATGCAATGAAATGCGACGACAAATCTTAGGGCAAAATTTGGGGTATTACAGTTATTATGATAATATTTCTCACCCAACCTCTCTTTGATGTTGGCAAAAAAAAATCATGAAGTTTGACTTTGGTTTGACCACAGTTGACCTCAGTTTGACCTTTTAACTGCATTGACTGCTTTTGACTTATCTGATCATCTGACTGAGCAAACTTTTGAGAAAAGTCTTGAAACTTGACATGGGGGTTCTTATACACATATAAGATGTTATGAAGCTCACTTGAAGTCTTGGAAGTCCATTTAGCCTGATTAAAGTCAAAAACCCCTAGTTTTGGATGCACTGCTTAGGAGGTGCATTGTCTGAGGGAATTGTCAACTCTTCTGACCAATTGTGAATTTTGTGAACCTTGTGAACCTTCTTGGAACACAAAAGTCTTGTATTGTGAGGGCAAATTTTGGGGTGCAACAGAGGTCGATTCTGATTCTGACGCTGATCTCTGATAAACCTTGGCCACTAGTTCGCTGATCTGCGATGGACAGCGACATAAGGTTCCTGATAGGGTGCCCCAGGTACGGCTGTCTGTTCAGTATTACGAGCCACAGGATGCACTGATCTCTGATAAGATGAAGAACCAACTGATTCGCTTCGAGGATATTCAACCTTTGGCATGACTGAGTTGATCACAACTTCTTCTTCATCCTGATAGTCACAAGGATATTTAGTTTCATCAGCTTGATCGTATGGAGTAATCTGAATTTTCCCGATTCTTATGGCATACTCAAGGCGCTCTCCTAATGCTACCACGTCAGAGAAACTTATTGGAAGTCCGAGCAATCTTTTGAAGTACGGATCTTGTAGGGAATCCACAAACATGCTTGCCAGCTCTTGGTCTAACATCGGTGGACGCACTCTAGCAGCAAATTCTCTCCATCTCTGAGCATACTTCCTGATGGGTTCATTGTCCCCTTGAGACAACTCTTGCAAATGCATGTGATAGGGAGCTACGTCTAGGTTATAATCGTACTGCTTCAGAAAAGCTCTGGCTAAATCCATCCATGACTGAATCTGATTTCTCTCTAACTGCATATACCACCTCAAAGATGCCCCAGTCAGACTATCTTGAAAGCAATGAATCATCAATTTGTCATCTCACGCAAACGCAATCATCCTGCGACAAAACATCATCAAATGCAACTTCGGACAGCTATCTCCCGTGTACTTCTCAAATTTCGGTGCTTTGAACTTATAAGGCAACACCAGGTCAGGAACCAAACACATGCCTACAGCATCCAGGTTAACAGCATCTTTCCCTTTCAAAGCTTTCATTTGCTCTTCCAACACTTGGAGTCTTCTATCCTTTTCAAGAACTCTTGGATCTACCATCCCAGCCGTTGGAATATCTCTTCGGTAATTCATCACAGGGAAAGCAACACCTTGATTGGTAACAGGAGGAAGACGCTCATTCTGGGCAACAAACTGCTCATGTCGATCTCGGTTCTCCACAGAAGGCTGTACAACTTGGTCTTCAGCGACGTTGTTCACTTGCGGGAAACCTTCCATAGAATCATACAGAGGGTTGGACGCCATGGTGAACCCTGTCAGGGTGTTAGGAGACTGGAAATTGCCTTCAGACATAGCTACCAGTAGTCTTCAGCTGACTTCGATGCTTGATCCTGCTCAAATCTACTCAACCCCTAGGTCGGTCTTCTGTCAATCAACAGCTGCTCAATCCAAACTCCGGGTAATCACCTTCAGGAAATAAAGGCTGGATCAGAACTCTGGCTAGCTGGAGGATGATATGCAATATGATGCAACACTGATATGCACATGATATGCAAGATGCAGCAAACAACGGGACCACAACCCCCCACACAAATCTGAATACTGTTGCGCTGCTGACGGAGACGTTCTCTCTGAAGAGAAGACCAAAATAACGGGTAGGTTGGAAGTCAAGTTTCCTGCAAAAAAAAAAACCCCACTCACAGGTGTGGACCTATATCTGACAAGGTACGGCATCCTATGCGGTCGTCAGCGTCACAGACTTTCAAGACTGACGATACGATTCCCAGAAGGAGTGGCATCATCAAGTCCTGAAGAGGCCTCACTTAGCTAACTTCCAAATGATCGATTCCCGGAGTCGACAATCCAACTGACCAAACAACCCCCTCGACCCAAAGGGTAGAAAAAGAAGTCAACCAGAAGAACCTCGTCCGAGTGTAGATTTCGCGGGACACTAGTACAAGCAAAGCCGGTACGCCCCCACTAATCTCTACTCTAAGTCTAAGGTGCACTCCAAGCCCAGGTCCGGCTTATCTCTCATCATAGAACACCCGTAACACCCCAACAGCAACAGATAATATCGATAAATAAGCCCCAATAGCCAAGCAAACAAGCGTTAGGATTGACTCTCTCTTAGGGGACGTTGGATCCCACATGCATAAGGACTATCGCAGTCCTTAGCAGCCAGGGGACGTTGGGTCCCCAGCAGAGTCGCCAGCTGTCGCTACTGCGAAAATCGGCGCCGGCTGACAGAAGAGTCGCCACCGTGCGTTATTTATCCCAACGGAGGGAAAGGAAACGCTCAAAGTAAACCTCGCAAAAAACGGGGAAAAGGTATGGTCATCGCAACCAAAACCTGGGTTCGGGAGTCGGTTACGCAAGGGGAAGGTATTAGCACCCCTCACGTCCGTCGTACTCGACGGGATCCACGCTTGCTTGGGTTGTCTACAGGATACAAAACAATCTATCTACGGCTGCTAAATCTAAGCGGAAGGGAATTGACTCGATAGAGCGTCGCACTCTATGCCTACGTATTCTCAAGAGAGAAAGTCAGAGTCAACGTAGTTCGGGACTACAGGGAAAATTGGCTCGCCAAGACTTCGCGTCTGGTGCCTACGTACTTCCATACTGCATGGAAGATCAGAGCTTTACGTAGTTCGGGCTAACTACGGCTAAACAAAACATTCTCACACAGCAGTGAGAAAATCAACTGGTTTCAAAGGTACGGGAACCTATGGGCAAAACTACGACTTGGTCTCTAATGCGCTCGGGCAAGAGAGAAAAAGGGTTACAATTAGTCGTCAGCGGGAAAGTCTCGATCGCACAGCAGCGAGAGAACAAAAAGGTTAGTTGTTAGTGTGCTCGCTAGGATATCGCATCCTATGCCTACATATCCTCGTCTGGTACGAGGAATCAGAGCAGCTGTAGTTCGGCTACTTCGGGACCACAGCTCAAATCTCGTTTTATTAACATTCTGAAAAATGGTTACAGTGCTCGAATACGGAAAATAAATCTCCTAGGAAATACTATCCTATCCTATCCTGAAAAATCGAATGGAAAATAGCCCCCTAACAAGTGGGCGTCTAATTCTATCTCTAAAAATGGTAAAAAGAAAATCTATGAAAAACATACTCTAAAAAATATTAAATCGACACTAATATTTTTCTCTCTTTTTCCTTCTCTTCTCTTCAACTATTTCCTCCTTTCTTTCAAAATATTTTTTATATATTTTTCCCCACTATTTTCTATATATTTTTTTTTCCATATTTTTCTCCTTTTTCCTTTTTTAAATTCTTCTTCCATATTTTTCACTATTTTTTATTCTTTCTCCCCATATTTTCTTTTCTTTTTCTCACTATATTTTCTTTTCTTTTTCTCACTATATTTTCTTTTCTTTTTCTCACTATTCTTTTTTTTATATTTTTTTCTTTTGATATATTTCCTTTGTGTTTTTCTTCTTTCTAAAACTAGACAAAATAAAGAAACAAAGAAAAGAAAACAGGGAGGGGGTACATTGCAGATTGTAGGGGTTATACAAATAAAATAACAAAAACAGCAAATTGGGCCTAGCCCAGTCACACTGAATACACACACGGGGAGGGGGAAAAATAGTAAGACGTGGGGTGTAGGCCAACAACTCGTTGGGCCTGAGGCCCAACATTCAACGCCCAGCCTCCTCTCTCTCTTCGTTCAATCCCCCCAACGCGTAACCCTATTCTCTTCCTCTCTGCACTGTTCACGTTTCTCTCTTGCAAACACTAACGGCACCGCCGTCTTCTGCTGAAGTTTGTTCTGGAGATGATGATCTGAAGTTTGTTGAGGATGATGAAGTTTGACCGGAAGGGATGATCGGAGATTGGATGAGGAAGATGAGTGTTGAACGGAATTCTGGAGCCTTTTGTGTTTTCCGGCGAGGTTGGATGGTGACGAGAGGAGGACGATGGAGTTGATCAGAATCTGGGATTTTGGATTTCCGGCGAGTTAGGCGGTGGTCGCCGGCCATGCATGCCGGCCGGTGAAGGTTTCCGGCGAGGCCAGGTGGGGGAGACGCGTGGCATCAAAAGTGGAGGGGACAGATGCATGGTGGACGCGTGTCCCACGCGTGGCAGAGAGAGACGCTGAGAGCACGCGTGGCAGCGTATGGGTGTGAAATGTGGCTAGCCCCCCCTAGTTAACATGTGGCTTGGACTGATTTATACCCTTGAGATGCTTCTGGATCTTTCTGGATTTCGCTGGGAAATTCTGGACTGAGCCTTGGCTGATTTGATAAAAGCCCAAACGAAAAAAAACAATAATCCTCCAATAAGCTGCATTAAACGGTTAAACAAAGCAAAAATGGGATTAACAACTACCACTAATTAAAACTGATTAAAATCTATACTAAATCTATTCCATTAAACTAATAATACCTAATTAACACTATATCTAAAGACTATTAAAACTAATTAAATCCAAAAATCTATTTAATCTCTATTAAAATAAAAACCTAATATTCTATATTAACAAAACCACTATTATTTGTTTATTAAAAAATCTATTCTATTTAATCAAAAGTACAATCTATACTATCAATTTTCCATTAAAAATAAAACTCTATCAAACTATTAAAAACTCTATTAAAAGAAAATCTATATCTAAAACAATATATTCAAAAATCAATTAATTCTATAATATCTATTAAAGAAAAATCTATCCATTTATTAAAAATGAAAAATCTATATTCTATATTAAGAGAAAAGAAATCTATTCTATTAAAATGCTATTTAAAATTCTATAAAAACTATATTATCTATATCTAAAATTAAAAAAAAATCATTTAATTTCTATTAAACCCTATTATATTCTAAAAAGAAAATGCTATTTATTTATTTCATTAAAAATTCTAAAAAACTATATTACTCTATATCATCTAAAAATGATTAAAATCTACCTAATATATTCTAAAAAGAAATTACAATTATTAAAAATATTAAAACCTACTAATATTCTATAAAATGCTAAAAATGATTTAAATCTATTTAAAAAGAATTAAAACTATTAAAAATCCTATTAAATCCTAAAAATGATTTAAAAGCTATTTAAACCCTAAAAATGGCCAATAAAATCCAGAAAAATCACAATAATTCCCAGAAGAACAAAATAAGTACTGAACGACACATAACACCGCGAGAGCGCACCAAAATAGCCGGTAAAAAAATAAACGGGCACCGAAATATCCCAAAAATACGATTCTACCTATCTGAACTGATTAAAAACACCTGAAACGCAGGACGAGAGCCGTGATCCCGATAAAATCAAAACAAATAAAAAATGCACTGTATGCGATATGCAGATGCGAATGCGGTAATGCGTCGAAACATCGAGCCAGATACGAGACCCGGTTGGTCAAATTTTGGGGTGCAACAGCGGGGTATGAATGTTGGAAGTTTGAAAGTGATAATGGGGGGAGTGGAAGGGTACACGACCCCTGCTATATCAGATTGCAGTTCTGGGCTGCGTGACGGTCGTCACAAAGGTGTGACGGTCGTCACCCGTGTGACGCTCGTCATGGGGCTGTGACGGTCGTCACAGCAGCAAAATCTGCAGAACGCAGAATTTTGCTCTGAGGGCGTATTCGGGGTGATTTTAAAGCCTAGTATTGCTACGGTGATGTAATATAATATCCAACAATCAATAAATAATGCGAAAACAGAATAATTGAACAAAACTAGAATTGAAATAACATAAAATGGAAACAATTGTATGTAGTACATAATGAAACGAACAATGCGAAAATTCCAAATGAGTAAATTAAACTAAACTAGACTAGACTAAACTGAAACTACTGCTACGAGCTAATAACTAATCTTTCCGTGCCTTCAACTCATCAAATTTCCGTGAATAGTAGTCGAGTTGGTCGCAGACTAGATCCATGAAGCCTACCAGGTCACTATGCACGCTTGCGATATCAGCTTTTACATTCGTCAGAGCTCTATCAATGTCGTCCAATCTGAGTAACACGGTATCCATTTTGTCGGTTGTTTCCTCAGGGATAGGCTCAGGATAAGTATTGTAGTGTGGAGGAGTCATAGGGTCTACTTCATTTTCAGAGGCGGCGTCCTCAAAGTACATGTAATCGTGTGCCTCAGAAATGTGGTCACTGTCATACATATAGTTCTGGGGTGTTGACTGTGGTGAAGGAGGTCCCATAGGCTCATCCAATTCATAGAGCCAGTTATCCTTGTTGTGGATGCTTGTCATCAGATGATCAGGCAGTGTGAATAGCTGTACTGGTTTTTCGTTAATAAGGTACTCATACGGTCCAGGTCCCATAGTTCCTAAGATGCGCCTGTTAAAGCAGAATTGTATGTTCATGGGTCTGATGGTACCAAAACGAGTGCTGGCATTTAGATGGAATCTAAGGCCAAGCTCGTGGGCTATCATTGTTACTAGTCCTCCTATAAGAATAGGTGTCTGAGGTTCCAGCGTGAGGCGTTTGAAGGCTCTCATCATGAAAGGCACTGCATTTACTGTCCGTCCTTGAGAAGCACAGAGCATGATGAATAACTCTTCCTTAGACACTGTGGTAATATTTTCTTCTTTTCCAAACAAGGTGTGAGCTAGTATCTTATGGAAGTATCTAAAGGCTGGGTTATGAATGTCATCATTGTACCTTCTGTCTGGTTCAGAGTGATAGTCGCCTGTGATTCTACCCCAGAAGTGCTCGAGTTGCAAATCAATATCGTCATCTTCTGTACTGATGAACACATGCGGTCCGCTAGGAAATCCTAGGAGGTTAGCTAGTGACATCCGGCTATGATTTTGGTCCAATCCAAACAATCTGAAGGTAATCAACTCTGAGCGGGTTCCAAAGCCATAGTTGGGTGTGTATCTGAAAGAGCTGAGGAATTCATAGATAAGATCCTTGTAGGTAGCGAAACGTGTTTTCAGAGCAGTGTTCTCCCAACCCAGTTGATTGAACAGGTATTGAATACTATCTGTGATCCCTAGTTTATCCATAGTAGCCTTGTCATAATACAGCGTTAAGGCGCATTCTCTTTCGGTCAGTGCTGCAAATCTTGCCTTTTGAGCGAGTCCTTTGAAGTGAACCTTTGTGAAATCGTACTCGGCCATATTCGCAGGTAATTCGGAGAAAATAAAAGAAATGTTTTGAAGGCTTTAAAAATCCTGAAAAGTTTGAAACAAGAAATTGAAGTCAGGATTTTTAGAAACGAAAAGTGGTAGAAACAAAAGGTAAAAGAGGAAAAACAAAATAAGAATAAAAGTACGAAAATGAACGAAAGTAGAAAGTAGTAGTAATTTTAGGATTTTTGCTGGATTTTTCAAAGTAGAATCTTAAAGAAAAATGAAATGCAATAACGAGGGAAATTTGGGTTGCCTCCCAATAAGCGCTGTTTTTAACGTCTAAAGCCTGACGATAGCTTGGTGAGAAGCTATTCTGGTGTTTGAGCCGGAAGCTCAAGCAATGTTATATTGCTAACTTGAGGACTGTTGTCGTTCTTATTGTAATATTTTAGACGTTGCCCGTTTACGATAAAAGGTGCATTTGTCTTGTCGGTAATTTCAACAGCTCCACTCTGAAGTACTTTAGTCACTTCATAGGGTCCAGACCACCTAGATTTTAGTTTTCCTGGGAAGAGTTTTAATCGTGAATTAAAAAGAAATACAATGTCTCCCACACTGAATTGTTTCCTGATTGAACGTTTATCATGCCACCTTTTAGTACGTTCTTTGTAGATACGGGCATTTTCGTAGGCGTCTAATCGAAGTTCTTCCAACTCGTGTAAGTTCACGATTCGCTTTTCTCCTGCTTCGGTGTAGTTGAAGTTGAGTGTCTTAATGGCCCAGAAGGCCTTGTGCTCTAACTCTACAGGGAGATGGCAGGATTTACCGTAAACTAATTTATAGGGGGTAGTACCTATGGGTGTCTTAAATGCGGTCCTATAAGCCCATAAAGCTTCTTGTAGCTTCGATGACCAGTCTCTCCTTGAGGTAGCGACAGTCTTTTCCAAGATCTGTTTTATTTCTCTGTTCGAGACCTCTACTTGTCCGCTAGTTTGCGGATGATAAGGTGTAGCTACTCGGTGCTTGACTCCATATCTAGAGAGGAATTTATCGAATATTCGTGATATGAAGTGAGATCCTCCGTCACTAATGACGAGTCTGGGTACACCGAATCTAGGAAAGATAGTGTTCTTGAAGAGTTTGATTACTACTCGTGCGTCATTTGTTGGAGCAACTATGGCTTCTATCCATTTAGACACGTAGTCGACAGCGACGAGTATGTAGTTATTTCCAAAAGAAGGTGGGAAAGGTCCCATGAAATCTATCCCCCAGACGTCGAAGACTTCTACCTCTAAGATTCCTTTCTGAGGCATTTCATCGCGTCGTGAGATGTTGCCAGTTCGTTGGCATTTATCGCACTTTTGCACAGCGATGTAAACGTCTTTCCAGAGATTAGGCCAGAATAGGCCAGCTTGGAGAATCTTAGCGCACGTCTTGGATGTACTAGCATGACCACCATATGGTGCTGAGTGGCATTGGGAAATAATATTTTCTATTTCTTCCTCTGGGACACATCGACGATATATGTTGTCGGCCCCTCTCTTGAAGAGTAGGGGTTCGTCCCAATAATAGTGTTTCAGATCGTGGAAGAATTTCTTCTTTTGCTGATAAGTAAGATCTGGTGGAAGCACGCCCGCAGCGAGGTAATTAACGATGTCAGCATACCAAGGTAGTGTGACTTGGGCATAGACGGCTTCTACGGCTTTTTCGAATTCTGGATCTTCTGAGATTGAGTTGGGTACGTCACTTTCTAATTTGGCTATCAGACGTTCGTACGGGAAATCGTCATTTATCGGTACTGGCTCGTGTCTGATGCCTTCTATTTGGGATAAGTGATTTGCGACAACGTTCTCGGTTCCTTTCTTATCTTTGATTTCTAAGTCAAACTCTTGTAATAACAGGATCCATCGCAATAGTCTTGGTTTGGCATCCTTTTTGCTTATTAGGTACCTTATGGCAGCGTGGTCTGTGTATATTATAATTTTTGCTCCTACTAAGTAAGAACGGAATTTGTCAAGCGCAAATATAACTGCTAGAAGTTCCTTTTCTGTGGTAGCGTAGTTCATTTGGGCAGGATCTAAGGTTCTACTGGCGTAGTAGATGGCATGGAGTTTCTTGTCCTTCCTTTGTCCTAGAACTGCGCCTACAGCGTAATCACTCGCGTCGCACATGATTTCAAACGGTAGTCTCCAATCTGGTGGTTGCATGATTGGTGCGGTGATAAGGGCTGATTTCAATGTTTCGAATGCTTTTAGACAGTCGTCGTCGAAGACGAACTCAGCATCTTTCATTAACAGGCCGGTCAAAGGTTTTGTGATTTTCGAGAAATCTTTTATAAATCTTCGGTAGAAACAGGCATGTCCTAGAAAACTCTGTATCTCTCGTACGGATTTTGGAGGTTGGAGATCTTTTATAATCTCTATTTTGGCTTTGTTTACCTCTATCCCTCTATCTGATATGACGTGTCCTAGAACTATTCCTTGTCGGACCATAAAATGGCATTTCTCCCAATTTAGGACGAGGTTTACTTTTACGCAACGTTCTAGTACCATTTCTAAGTTTTGTAAGCATCCTTCGAAACTTTGTCCACATACCGAGAAATCGTCCATAAATACTTCCATAATGTCGTCTATGAAATCTGCGAAGAT
Organism: Lathyrus sativus; assembly: GCA_963859935.3. Lineage (NCBI taxonomy): Eukaryota > Viridiplantae > Streptophyta > Magnoliopsida > Fabales > Fabaceae > Lathyrus > Lathyrus sativus. Next base: position 689,978,374 of record OZ012735.1, read on the forward strand.
TGCCATCATGCATCTTTGGAAGGTTGCTAGAGCGTTACAGAGTCCGAACGGCATTCGGCGGTAAGCAAAAGTACCGTAAGGACATGTGAATGTAGTCTTTTCTTGGTCATCAGGATGGATGGGAATTTGGAAGAATCCTGAGTAACCATCTAGATAGCAGAAATATGAATGTTTGGCTAATCTTTCCAACATTTGGTCTATGAAGGGTAGCGGGAAGTGATCTTTGCGCGTAGCCTTGTTAAGCTTCCTATAATCAATACACATCCTACTTCCAGTCACGACTCTTTTTGTTATCGATTCGCCTTTTTCGTTTTTAACTACTGTGACTCCTCCTTTCTTTGGTACGACATGAACTGGGCTAACCCATTCACTATCGGAGATCGGATAGATGATTCCTGCATCAAGTAATTTCTTTACTTCATCCCTGACTACAGTGCTCAGGATGCGGTTTAGTCGTCTCTGATGCTCTCGAGAGGTTTTAGAGTCTTCCTCTATTGTAATTCGATGCATACAGATTGAAGGGCTTATACCTTTTAAATCGCTTATGTTATAGCCTAACGCGGTGGGGTACTTCTTTAGGACTTCTAATAACTTTTCGGTTTCTGGTTGTCCTAAGTCGGTGTTGACTATCACTGGTCTTTTTAGTTCATCGTCTAGAAATTCATATCTGAGGTTTTTGGGTAGAGTTTTAAGTTCTAAAGATGGGTTCTTCGGACCTGGCATATGGTTTGGTGTCAGTGCTAAGCTTTCGCTTAGGCTGTCGTCTTTATACGGTTTACGCCAATTGTCGTCTTCAGAAATGTCGGGCATTTGAATCTTTATTATTTCTGAATACGTGGTCTCTTCATTTTCAAGTTCTCTTATGCATTCGTCAATTTCGTCTACTAAATAGCAGGTATCGTCTATTGCCGGTGCTTGTAAGAACTTGGTGAGAATGAACTATATCTTTTCTTCTCCTACTTCGAATGTTAGCCTTCCTTTCTTCACGTCTATAATCGCTCCGGCTGTAGCTAGGAATGGTCTTCCTAGGATAATTGGGGTTACAGTGTCTTCCTTGATGTCCATGATTATGAAGTCGGTTGGAATGTAGAATTGTCCTATGCGTACTGGAACGTTTTCCAGTATTCCGACTGGGTATTTTACTGATCTGTCAGCTAATTGTACGGACATTTTGGTTGGCCTGAGGTCTCCCATATTCAGCTTTTTGCATATAGATAAGGGCATAACACTGATACTGGCTCCTAAATCGCATAGAGCTTTATCTATTACGAACTTTCCTATGACGCAGGGTATGGAGAAACTACCTGGGTCTTTTAATTTAGGAGGCATGCGGTTTTGAATAATAGCGCTACACTCTGCAGTGAGTGTAACTGTTTCGTTATCCTCGATCTTTCTCTTATTCGACAGGATCTCTTTGAGAAATTTGGCGTATGACGGCATTTGAGTTATCGCTTCTGTAAAAGGAATAGTAATATTCAACTGTTTAAGGAGCTCTACAAATTTCTTAAACTGTCCAGAAGTTTTAGAGTTTATTAGTCTTTGCGGATAAGGGATAGGTGGTTTATATGGCGCTGGAGGTGCTTGAGTTTTTTCACTTGCGGTATCCTCCTTCTCGTTGTTTTCCTTCTTCTCTAACTCAGATTCCTTTTCTGCTTGTTCAGTTGGTTTCTGTTGCATGGCTGAGTTTTCGGTCCTCGGATCGATCGGTTCGTCCAATTCTTTTCCACTTCTTAGTATCACAGCATTTGCTTGACCTTTGGGATTCTGTTCGGGTTGTCCAGGAAATGTGCCAGCAGGTGCGGCAGCAGATGCTTGCTGTTGAGCCACTTGTGATATTTGAGTTTCTAACATTTTGTTGTGGGTGGCTAGAGCGTCTACTTTTCCTGTCAACTGTTTAATTTACTCGCTAGTGTGTATGTTTTGATTCAGGAACTCTTTGTTCGTCTGAGCTTGAGTAGCTATGAACTTTTCCATCATCATTTCGAGGTTTGATTTCCTAGGTGCATTCTGAGCAGCTGGTTTTTGATATCCTTGCGGAGCAGTAGGCATTTGCAATGCATTTTCGCTTTTGTAAGAAAAGTTTGGATGATTTCGCCAACCTGGGTTGTATGTGTTTGCATAGGGATTTCCTTGAGCATAATTTACTTGGTCTGGCGGGATTCCGGCTAACAATGGGCATTCGGGTGCATTATGAGTGGTACTTCCGCATAACTCGCAATTTGGAGTTACTGCAGCGACAATTGCAGTGGGGTTAACGGTCAGACTATCGATCTTTTGCGCTAGAGCATCTACTTTAGCATTGAACTTTTCAAGGCTGCTGATTTCGTACATCCCACCTTTCGCTGAGGTTTTCTCATTTGGAGTGCGTTCACCTCCCCATTGGCAATGGTTTTGTGACATGTTTTCTATCAATTGATAGGCTTCATCGTATGGCTTATCCATAAGTGCACCGTCCGCGGCAGCGTCTATGGTTAATCTAGTATTGTATAGAAGCCCATTATAGAAAGTATGGATTGTCACCCAGTCTTCTAGACCATGGTAAGGACATGTTCTCATCATATCTTTGAATCGTTCCCATGCTTCGTAAAGAGATTCAGTATCTTTCTGTCGAAATCCGTTGATTTGAGCTCTAAGCATAGCAGTTTTTCTTGGTGGAAAATATCTCGCTAAGAAGACGTTCTTCAATTGCTCCCACGTCGTAACGGAGTTGGATGGTAACGATTGTAACCATGTCCACGCTCTGTCTCTAAGAGAGAATGGGAAAAGACGAAGTCTTATCGCGTCTGGAGTTACTCCATTTGCTTTCACTGTGTCTGCGTATTGTACAAACTTCGTTAGATGTTCGTTCGGATCCTCAGTTGCGTTTCCTGAGAACTGGTTTTGTTGTACAGCCGACATCAATGATGGTTTCAGCTCAAAATCATTTCGGGTAATAGCTGGGGCAGCAATGCTACTTCTAGGCTCCATCTGAGATGGTGTAGCGTATGCCTTCAGCGGTTTGTTCGGAGGTCCTTCAGCCATCGTTGGTTCTTCTTCGGATTTGGGAATGGGAGTGAGAGGATCGGGAATGTTATGTTTGAGTTGGTACTCAATGATTCGGCTTCTTAGGTGTAAGAAGCGTTCTAGTTCTGCGACTGAAGGTTTCAAGATATCGCTTTGTGGGCGATCACTTGGCATACAATCGACAGCACTAGTAAAGGAAAAATGAAAATTGTTTACCTAGTCTATACGGCGTAACAGAAGGTTACACTATTGACTAAACGGGTCCCCGGCAACGGCGCCAAAAACTTGATCGCGACTTTCTATGTCTAATACAACTAACTGCAAGTGCACAGTCTATCGCGTAGTAATAAAAGATATCGATCCCACAGGGACTCGTAATCAAACTAGTGTTCTCGGGAGTTACTATGTTTAGCTAGGTAGAATATGTTTTAAGGGAATAATGTTGTCACTAAAAGGGGAAACTAAGATTACTGTTTGGATTTTAATTAATTAAATCGATACGTAGTAATTTTGTTCTTCAGGGACTTGATAAGTGACTGGTGTATGAAATAGTTTTCACAGTTTATTTAAGCAGAAAATAGAGATTTGAAGACTCTCGTCTCACAATGGTTATTGACGCTAATCATAATCCTAAGGGCCTAACGTACACTTTCGTGTTCCGTTTGGGGTTAAAATTACTTTTTGGAAATCTCTAAGTTCTAATTCGTTTTAAAGTGCTTTCGCTGTTATTAAAACAAATGCCTAGTGTTTACTATCTGACCTTACCGCAGCTTTCGCTTGTTGGTTCGTATCTTAATTAATTTCCCACTTTCGTGGCAAAACTACTTTAAAATAAGTTCTCGCTTTCGCGACGAAGTTTATTTCGTAAATCAATTTTAAACACTTAGACCATAAGTTATTTTTGTGAAAAGAAAGTTTTCAAACAAGAGCTATCAAGTCCCATTCGAATTATTACTACATATCGATTACCTAAGTTTAGCTAGACATGGAATTTAGAAAAGCAAAACATAAATAATAATAATAAATAATAAATTGCATTATGATAAAATAAAAGTCGATCAAAATGAAAACCTGTAAATAATGCCAATTGGCCTTTGGGCAGATCCTCCACAGATGTTGGCAGGATTCTGTCTTTAGTTCCAATTCGATCGTACAGTGCAGTAACAATTACAGAAGAGCGGAAATGAGAATGAGTAAAAATGGAAAGGAAAATAAAGCAAAGGGATACAAATGAAACTGGAGAAATGGATACAAATAATAACTGAAAGTAAATTTGCTGGAAAGTAAATTTGGCAGCACTTCGTGGTATGAATGCAGCTCCCTTTTTGAAGTCCCCTTCTTCCCTTTTTATAGAGGTGGAATTCCAACGGTTACCTCTGAGGATGATGGACCTTGAGGCAGATAATTTAGGGAGTAGTGGACCATTTAATGGGAATTGGAACTGCTCTTTTGACGTGTATTCTGAGTGGGGCGTTTTTGCCTGCATGACGGTCGTCACAAGGTGTGATGGTCGTCACCCGTGTGACGGTCGTCATGCTTCTGTGACGGTCGTCACATCAGCAAAAACTGCCTGCTGCGCTTTTCATTGTGTTTTCACTCCTTTTTCGTCCATATTTCATCTGGGATTGCTTCTTTTCTTCATGTTGCCTTGTTTAGACGTGATCGTTGAATACCTGCAAAAACATCAGACAAATACATGGAAATAACCCGAAATCGGATCGAAAACGGTTAGCTTTTAGTTGAATTATGCATAAAAATATCTATACGATTTCGTGTTATCAATTGTATTTCATTTTTCTTTAAAATTTTACTTTGAAAATCCAACAAAAATTCTAAACTTATAATTACTACCACTTTCTACTTTCGTTTGTTTTCATATTTTTATTTTTATTTTATTTTTCTCTTTTGTCTTTTGTTTCTACCGCTTTTCGTTTTTAAAAATCCTGACATCAATCTCTTGTTTTAAACTTTTCAGGATTTTTAAAGTCTTCAAAACATTCCTTCTGTTTTTTCCGAATTACCTGCGAATATGGCCGAGTACGACTTCACAAAGGTTCATTTTCGAGGACTAGCTCAAAAGGCAAGATTTGCAGCACTAACCGAAAGAGAATTCGCCTTAAAGTTGTATTATGATAAGGCTACCATGGATAAACTAGGAATCACAGATAGCATTCAATACCTGCTCAATCAACTGGGTTGGGAGAACACTGCTCTGAAAACACGTTTTGCTACCTATAAGGATCTTACCTATGAATTCCTTAGTTCTTTCAGATACATACCCAACTATGGTTTTGGATCCAACACAGAGCTGATTACCTTCCGAATGTTTGGAATGGACCAAACCCATAGCCGGATGTCACTAGCTAACCTCCTAGGATTTCCTAGCGGACCGCATGTGTTCATCAGTGCAGAAGATGACGATATTGATTTTCAACTCGATCAATTATGGGGTAGAATCACAGGCGACTATCACCCTGAACTAGACAGAATGTACACTGATGATATTCATAACCCAGCCTTCAGATACTTCCATAAGATACTAGATCACACCTTGTTTGGGAAAGAAGAAAATATTACTATAGTATCTAAAGAGGAGTTATTCATCATGTTCTGTGCTTCTCAGGGACGTACAGTAAATGCAATGCCTTTCATGATGAGATCTTTCAAACGCCTCACGCAGGAACCACAGACACCTATTCTTATAGGAGGCCTCGTGACAATGATTGCCCACGAGCTTGGCCTTAGATTCCACTTAAATGCCAGCACTCGTTTTGGCACCATCCGACCCATGAACATACAATTCTGCTTTAACAGGCGCATTTTAGGAACTATGGGACCTGGACCGTATGAGTACCTCATTAACGAAAAACCAGTACAGCTATTCACACTGCCTGATCATCTGATGACAAGTATCCACAACAAGGACAACTGGCTCTATGAATTGGATGAGCCTATGGGACCTCCCTCACCACAGTCAACACCACAGAACTATATGTATGACAGTGACCACATCTCTGAGGCACACGACTATATGTACTATGAGGACGCTGTGTCCGAAGCTGAAGTAGACCCTACGACTCCTCCGCACTACAACACCTATCCTGAGCCTATCCCTGAGGAGACCACCGACAAAATGGATACCGTTCTACTCCGATTGGACGATGTTGATGCAGCTCTGACTAATGTAAAAGCTGACATCGCAGGCATGCACAACGAACTGGTAGGCTTCATGGATTTAGTCTGCGACCAACTCGACTACTACGCACGGAAATTCGATGAGTTGAAGACACGAAAAGACTAGATACTAGTTTTTAGCAGTAGATTCAGTTTAGTTTAGTTTAAGTTTAGCTTCGTTTAATCATTTGGAATTTTTCGCATTGTTAATTTCTTTATGTACTACATACAATCGTTTCAATTTTATGTTATTTCAATTCTAGTTTTTATTTAATTATTCTGTTTTTGCATTATTCGTTGTTTGTCGGCTGCTATATTACATTGTCGTATCAATACTAAGCCTAAAAGTCACTGCAAGAACGCCCTCAGAGCAAAATTCTGCGTTCTGCAGATTTTGCTACTGTGACGACCGTCACAGGACCCTGACGAGCGTCACGCGGGTGACGACCGTCACACATACGTGACGACCGTCACGAATTCAAAAACTGCTATCTGATATAACAGGATGCGTGGTCTCTCCCACTACCCCCATTTCAACTTCCAATCATCAGAACTCTTACCCCACTACAAATTTTCGTCCCCCCCATATTGCACCATATATTTCAACTCCAATCTCAAATTCCAACCACACTTCTGTCAGTTCTTCCCACTCTGCAGAAAAACCCCAATCTTCAGAACCCTCTCAATCTTCCAACAATGGTAAGAAATGCAGAAACCCCAGATACTCGCTATGCTGCAGCAGCAGAATCAGCGAGCAGACCAGTTCGAAGCTTGGCACCGGACTCAAATGCAACAACTTCAAACCGGCCAAGCTACCATTACTGAGAACCTGGCGAATCTGACTTTGCAGGTCGAAGGACTCCGGGACACCGTCTACCATACAGGAGCTATGAGCTATGAGGACCGAGTAGCCCTTGCTAGAGCCAGAGGACGCCAGCGTGGACGTGACTGAGGCAGCGGACGTGATTAGCCATCCATCCTTCCTTATTTGTTTACTATATTTCCAGTTTATTTGTACTTTCATTTCAGTTGTATCTCCCTCTCGCATTCTTCCAAATCAGTGGGGACACTGATTGAGATAGTGTGGGAGCGGAGCGCTTATTTCCATTCCATTGTACTTTGAATTTCGTAATTTCTATTTAAACATTTTCCATTTTTAACAAATAAAGCTCGTTTATATATACTTTTTCCATTACGCAAACATCCCCACATTATTCAACGTAAACAAAAATTTTCGTTCGTTCCTCAAAAGCAAAAGCATCACGAGAACGCACCCGAGTTCAAAACAAGTTTTGAAACTCCGAGGAAACAACAGTTCTAACAAAACCAGTACCGTCCTGACACCTTAGATCTCCGGTTTATGCGAGTCAGTTTCACCACCTACGCGTACCAAAGTCTCAAGTGTCTACGCAAACTCAGCCCCAAGTAGTTTATACTAGCAGTCAGCACCATCCTAAAACACCTCTAAGCGAGCGACCGATGCAAATAAGTGTATGATCTCCAAAAAGATGAAAAATCATGAAAAGAGAGCTAAATAGCCCAAAAACACAAGACACGTTTCCTTCTAAGTTAGGTGCTCCTCACCCGAGCATTTAGCCCAACGGCACGAAAACTCATTGAAAAATCAATGACATAAGCTTATGATCAATGAAGAAGATCAAAAACAGAAATGAGATCATATTCACTAACAGGTCGACTTGCCATGAAAGTGTACGGACAACGGGTTTAATGTGATTGCGCTAGAACAAACAGGGTGAACTTGCCGCGAGAACCATGACACCAAGCTACAGTAGCATGACTGGGACCGGTTTGCATAAAAAAGAGACCTCCGAAGACTTGTAGTCCAGTGTCGTCATGATACTCGTCTTGTTCCTACCAAGAATCCCGGTTTTTCCCAACTCTGCGAATGAAGAAGCTGCCTCGTGCTTGCCGACTTTTTCATGTTTTACTTGAGGACAAGCAAAGATTCAAGCTTAGGGGAGTTTGATAACACGAAATCGTATATATATTTTGATGCATAATTCAACTAAAGTTTAACCGTTTTCGATCCGATTTCGGGTTATTTCCGTGTTATTTGTCTGATGCTTTGCAGGTATTCAACGATCACGTCTAAACAAGGCAACATGAAGAAAAGAAGCAATCCCAGATGAAATATGGACGAAAAAAGAGTGAAAACATCATGAAAAGCGCAGAAGGCTGTTTTTGCTGATGTGACGACCGTCACAGCCCCATGACGAGCGTCAAACGGGTGACGACCGTCACACCTTGTGACGACCGTCATGCAGGCAAAAACGCCCCACTTCAATTTCACGTAACAGAAGCAGTTCCAATTCCCACAGAGTGGACCACTACTCCCTAAATTATCTGCCTCAAAGTCCACCATCTTCAATGATAACCGTTAGAATTCCACTTCTATAAAAGGGGAAGAAGGGGACCTCAGAAAGGGAGCCACATTCATACAACGAAGTGCTGCCAAATTTATTTCCAGAGCATATTTTCCAGTTTAATATTCTTATTTGTTTCTCTTTACCTTTTCCTGCATTCCTTTCATTCTTCTGTAATTTCTACTTTCATTGTACAATCAAATTGGCATAAAGACCAGAATCCTGCCAACATCTGTGGAGGATCTGCCCAAAGGCCAATTGGAATATTTACAGGTTTCTCATTTCAATCGTATTTCCAGTTTTATTATAATGCAAATTATTATTTATTGATTTTATTTATGTTTTATCTTTCCCAAATCCATGTCTACCTAAACTTAGGTAATCGATATGTAGTAATAATTCGAATGGGATTTGATAACAACTGGTTGAAAAACTTTCTTTTCAAAAGTAATTTATGGTCTGAGTGTTTAAAATTGATTTACTGAATAAACTTTGTCGCGAAAGCGAGAACTTATTTAAAAGTAGTTTTGCCACGAAAGTGGGAAATTAATTAAGATACGAACCAACAAGCGAAAGCTGCGGTAAGGTCAGATAGTAAACACTAGTCATTCATTTTAATAATAGCGAAAGCACTTTAAAATGAATTAGAACTTAGAGATTTCCAAAAAAATAATTTTAACCCCGAATAGGATACGAAAGTGTACGTTTGGCCCTTAGAATTATGATTAGCGTCAATAACCATCGTGAGGCGAGAGTCTTCAAATCACCATTTTCTGCTTAAATAAACTTTGAAAATTATTTCATACACCGGTAACTTGTCAAATCCCTGAAGAACACAACTACTGCATATCGATTCAACCATTTATAATCTAAGTAGCATTCTTAGTTCCCTATTAGTGACAATCTTATTCCCTTAAACATATTCTACCTAGCTAAACATAGTAACTCCCGAGAACACTAGTTTGATTACGAGTCCCTATGGGATCGATATCTATTATTACTACGCGATAGACTGTGCACTTGCAGTTAGGTTGTATTAGACATAGAAAGTCGCGATCACCGATGCCAGAGGAAAATGGGCTCCGAGCTATGATGGGCCGTATGTGGTAAAGAAGGTCTTCTCATGAGGCACCTTGATGTTAGCAACAATGGACGGAGAAGAAATCACCCGCCCAGTGAACATAGATGCTATCAATAAGTATTTTGCTTAGAACTTAGGAAGTTCCAGTTGACTTAGGAACGAAATCATTGTTCCATCGATGTAATCAATATTATTACTTTCCAACATTGTAATATTGTAGTCGCGCTGTTCTGCCGACTACCATTTTAATAAATGAGGTTTTTCCCAGTTGTGGCGTGTTAAATATTTCATTATGATGGCAAAATCCCGAATAGTTTCTTTTTAAGTACCATGTGTTGTATTTGATATATGAATGAAAAAAGGATGCCCGTGGACGTTTATTTCGTCCACGGAGGCGGAAGTTCATCTTTCCCCGTACAAGACAGGTGAAGATCTTCCTCAGGCGGTGACCGATTTGTGGAGATTTGGGTTTGAGTTGAGACTTTTGTTTTCGGCCCCGTTGGTTTTTATTAGCATACACACATCATATAGATAGATAGCATAACATCCGCATTTTGCATCTTTGTGTTTGTTTGTTCTGTCGCTTTGGCCGTGTTTATCCCCAAGTGACTGGGCGTGTCTCATCCCTTCAAATAGAGTTGGCAGCCCTAGGCAAAAAGAGCACAATGCTTCTACTTCCCCATGGAGTTTGATCCTCATGGAGGACGATTGTTTTAGTACATTCCCGTTTGAGTTCATACCTCAATGGTCGAGTCTTGCTTGACGGTTAAGTGTGAATTTATTTTGCGCCTTATTCCCCAAGAAGAATTTTTATGAGGACAGATACTTCTCCGGTACCATTCTTAACAATTTATATCTGGACTGCAAGCATCCTCTTTATTTGAGCAACTCGTTTTGATCAGGATCTCCTTCAAAACGACAAACGGAAGTCTCTTCAAGACAATTTGTCCATCCCCAGTAGGGTTTATCAAGACTATCAACTCATCAAATGGCGTTCCTCCGGAAATCTGTCAGAGACATGCGTTGAGTACATTACAAACTTTTCTCTTTATTTGAGATTTTACACTACAAAGAATACATGCTTTTTACAGCTACAATAAAAATCACTCCTCAGGAACGCATTTTCCCCAAGAGTCTATCACACAAGTCTAATTCCATCAAATGACATCTCTTCCGAGAAGTTTGGGGAGGTCTATTACAATCGATCTCTTTATTTGAGAAAAATATATTTACAAATCAACCGACTTACATCTCTTCCGAAGATCCCCGGTGAAGCTTCATGATCTCCAATACATTATGGATTACTATTAGAGTTCTACAATCTACAATGACACTTTTAAATCCCCTGTGAAGATGCTCTTACGAGCTTTCATCATTTTGGGTAGAAACCGAGACCCGTTCATGGCAAACACACCATGAGTCATTGGGGAGGTTTATTTCAAGAAACCGAGACCCGTTCATGGCAAACACATCATGAAGCGTGGGGAAGTTTTTTTACACTATTATCAACACCACATTCAATTAAGAAGCTGAATTGTATTTCGATAAAGAAAGTTCATTTTGGTTATTACCAACTGCTTAGGCTACCCCCCATTGGTAGCAGGTTATCCTTCAATTTCAGGATTCTCGCCCGTTATCCAGGTCACCATTTTGCTTGGTATTATGTATTATATCTTTATTTTTGGAGATTCCTCAATGATTGTTGTCTCTCCTCGTGGTGTTTCGCGTCGTCGAGTCGGCTCTCCATGGGTCGTGTCCGGCTTCTTCCCCTGTGGCATCTTGTCTCCACAAGACCGTGTCTTACATTTTCATATCATTGCATATCATATGCACTTGGTGGTCTCTTAGGGCCAAAAATTCGTGCAATATTTGTATTTAAGTCCCTCCTATCTCGTCGAGACGAAGATTTTGATCTCCATATCTCCGGATAGAAAGAACTTAAATAGGGGCATCTGTCACACCCTAATTTTTGACCTCAAGATCCCACCTCTCTTTTTTATTATTCTTGAGTGGTATCTTTATACTTATGTGTGCGTTTATTTTTACGACTAACCAATGTATGCAGGGACAACTATTTCAGGTCGAACATGATTAAGACTCATTAAAGCATTCCATAGGAGATTAAGCGCAAAGTGCGTTTACCAATTAACAATTTAATGAACATTTCAAAACCTCTCTGCGAGTGCATTCATTCTTGAAAGGATTGCAAGTCAGATTAATAAATTTATTAAGGAGGCTTAACCTTGAGTTTTGTTCCTACATAAAGATTTCAAGCTCACGGTGAACTTGATTTGATGCCGGGTTTTAGTTTTGTTTCGCAAGGATTTATTAGAAGTGGTTTCAAGTGCATTTTTGTTCCGAATTCATTGCAAGCCAAGGCCTTTCAAAGCCCAGGAATTTAAATAATTTGGATTGCATACAAAGGTGAAATGAATTAACGTCAAAGATTAAGTTCTTCATTATCTTCCCTTCAAAGTACTCCACATAACATATTACAATTACAATTGACGGTTAACCAAGGGTGATACAATTTGAATCCTTGGCGTTCCTCGCTGTTAGTCTTTACAAAGTTCACCTCTCCAAATGGCATATCATGACCTTTACAAGAGATAACACAAATAAATCCTATTTGTCTCCTAAACCCATTTACGTTTTCCGCCGATGTTGGTCAAGGATCCTTCTCAGTAGCCACCACCTTATGCACCGCTGGAACACCTTCGAGGTTAACCCGACTCCAAGCCCGTCACGATTCCATAATCGTAGCATGGCAGTGACATCAAGTTAGACGTGCACCTGTTGAAAACACAAAACCATATATAGCGACATGTAAGCTCAAAGGATGACCTTGGCAAGTGTAGAAAAGTGCGGTTTTGGCATAAAATCAGTTTTAAAACCATGTGCTCATCAAAGTGATCAATGAGAGTTTAACTCAAAGGAGTTGGAACTGAATATACTTATCTTTTCATTATGTCGCGACCATGCTGTATTCTACAAAGTAGCTCTCAAAATCAGTATGCTACACACACTTTCACTACAACATCATAAAATACAGACTTTGAATATGTGAGAATAGAATACAGGAGAAGAAAGGATATTTGCAGCTGCGACTCCATTGTGATTTAGCTACAAGGGCGCAGCTAACATGGCCAGCAAGGTCCTCCGCACTGATTCCTCGGTAGCTACTCGTTTATGCAACAACCCATAATCCTCGGGACATTTTAGCATGACTACTCCACAGAAAGATCATAACTTCACCACCAGAATAAACCAAAACCATCCATGAAACAAGTTTCGAAGAAAGCTCCTGTATAACCTCTGAGTTAATCAACGCAGAAGATCGAGCCGTACCTCGATTTGAGAATAGAATCTCACATTTGACAACCATCATTATCCTGGAATAAATTCATTGGCTTGATAAGTCCATAACTCATTTCAAAACTTGTTAAGACAAGAAGGAAATATCTAGAACAACACGTGTACAAACCTAAGGAATGCTCCGATACTTGAGGACTTCAAGGAAAACTCGACAAAGTTTCATGGCTATCCTTTCGAGGCTCACACTCCAAACGTGCAGAACACACCAGAATGCCGTAAGAAAATTAACTCACAGGTTTGAGAAAATTAGGAAGAAGGGAAACATTTCAGAGAAAAATATTGGCCATGAACACACATAGTAAACAAGAGTATCTTTGATTGAAAATTCGGACAGCTTGATGAATTGAAGCCTGTCAGTTTTCGCGCTTTCCTACCAGCCCAGAGCGAACTATTTGGTGTTGCAGGGCCCTCAACTATCGCCATGGTTTTGTTATTCTGGCAACACCTAGAAAGCATGTTGAAGAATTGTAACCATTTAGTGATTGAGTGCAATATATTGAATCCAAGTTTTACTCAAGTATGTACCTGATGGAAGTGGGGCGGGTGTTCTGCAATCGACCTCTAAATGTAGCTTCCAACATTTATGGCTAGAGAGTCCAATGTTGATCGTAATCATACTTGGCAGCAACAAAATGATCAATAATAACTGCAAGAATAATTGGTAAATGGCAAGAATCTCAGTCATGAAGCATTCCCAAACACAATTAGACATGTTCGGTTTAAAACGGAAAGCCCATCAAACACAATAAGTATCAGCTTTTACAAGCATTCACACAATTTATTCTAAAACAAAAACACAATCCAAACGGGCCTAGTACTAAATTGGAAGTTTGTCATCATAAACAGAGCACATCATAGGCAATATCACTTTCACTTGGATTTCGAGATTAAGTTCCCAAAAATAAGTTCGAACATAATAATTCAAAAAAGGAAGGTTCAATGATTGTCTGAGACCAAAGCAGAGAGTTTTAAAACGAATATCCCCAACGTTCAAAGCAATTAACCCGAGTTTTAAACAGAGATTTCATTTGAGGCCTATAAAAGGGGATGAATTCGCAGCATTGAAAACCCTAAGAGAAAGATACCTGAAAATCCCAAAAGCACATAGCGTTCACGCACTCAAAGAAACCGAAGAGAGCGAGACCTATCTGACGAAAGATCACATCCCAGAACCTCCGTCTGCCCGTTGTCGCCCCGTCTCCGTTGAACAACCACTGTAGGTGGGTTTTGCTCCCGGCTCAAAGCGTCGCTTGCGACAATCTCTCCGTCGATTTTACCATTTTGATTTCCGATTTCATTTTGGGGTTAGGGTTCTATAATTTGGGGATTGTGAGGGAATTGTTTTGTTCTTGTTATTGTATGCCTTCGTTGTGGTTTTTTTCCTATTTGTTTTGTAGAAGAAGAAAAGCGAGGAGATGGGCAAATCGAAGGCGGAAAAGATTTGCGAGCAGAAGAGAGGAATGAGATGGCAAGAGAGACGACAGAGGGGGATAATTGGGGTTCTGGGGATTTCGATATGTTTTTGTATATGTTGTAATTCCATGCACGCACGCACATGGTAGTACCATGTACCTACACACCACAGCCACATGATCCTCATCAGATCATTATCACATGCTCCACACTCGCTTCCACACGATGCACCCACACACCTGCGTCACACCGAATCCGCGCGCCCCTTACTTAATCCCCTAATCTCACCGTTTAACTTTTTAATTAATTACTAAACCTATAATCTACCATTTAATAATCATTAACTTAAATAGTATAAACTAATATTATCTTTTTATAATCAGCCTTTTATAAATAAATAAAAAAACAAACTAATAACTTATTATTTAATTAACCTTTTTTCCTCTAAATTTAATCAACCTTTTTAACTAGCTTTTATCTAAATCAACTTTCTCTAATAATTTTAGATTCATCCCATTTTATTAATCAAATCATTTAATTTAATCATCCATCCAACTTTCTACTATTCGCATTTCATTTGTTAGTAACTCAAACAATTTTATTCATAAAAATAAAATAAAAAACCTTTTTCATAATTCAAATTAACTTTTAATAATAACCATAACCTTTAATAAACCATTTCATGTTTAAATTATTTTTTATTTAATAAGATAAATAATGAGAACCTTTTAGATATTTAAACTTCTTTTATTCAAAATGAACCAATTAAAATTTAATTAATTCAACTTTTTATTAAACTAATATAATTAAGTAACCAATTCATCCTTTAATATAATTTCTTACTAATCCTAAAAATCAATCTTGCCTAAAATCATTTCTCATTAAATCAATTCAACTAAAATAAGATCAACTCCTCATAACTTAATCAATCGTGCACGCTTTCGCCTCCGCTCTGATCCGTTCACGTGTTCACTTACACTTTCACACACTTGTGCACATTAGCGCTTTCATGCGTCTGTGTATAGATTTATTTATCGTCTTTATTTTCCGCAATTTACATTTACTGTATTTATCTTTCTCGCATGGCATGGCATCCAAAGGAAGAACCTGTGCATAACTTAAACAATTGTGTGTATCCATCTCATTTGCATCATATTCCCCATTGATCCTTGATCCCATTCAAGTCGATCTTTTAAGTTTAGATCCTACCCCATAAGGAGGACCTTTTATCTTTACAACTTAGACAAACATAATCAAATCAACTCAATTCGAACTATTCAAACATATTAGAGAATAAGATGTTAATAATCTTAAGCGAGATAAAACTCCTACCCCATAACAATTCAATCAATATGTAGGGACTTTGCCTTAAGGGAGATAAATGTGTACTTGTTGACAATCCTAGTACTTGAGCCCTTCTCTTAAGACGATGCAAAGACTATTTTCCTACAAAGTTGTGGTGGTTAAATCAAGTAATCTCCCTTAAAATGACAACTCATCTTTTCTCCTAAAATCAATCAATCAACTACCTTTATCCCGTAGGAACTTTGACCACAATCAAGGAACTCCTCAAACCTTTTAGGGGAACTACATATACTCTGATTCCACTCCCGTCAGGATATGTAGGCACAAGATGTGATATCTTGTCGAGTATACTTAGAAACAAACCCCTAGGTCTTTCATCCTTAAGCAGATAATCCATAGCAATAAACAACATAAAACAAGAGGTTCCTGTAGAGTACTACATAAACTTAGGATGCTAGCACCTTCCCTAAGTTTAACCAACCCTCGAACCTAAAACTCTCTAGCTTTTGCATTTGCATTGCATTGTGGGTAATTCGATCTTTTTCCCTTCCTTTGAACAAATTAAAGTTCGGTTGCAAATGAATTAAGATTCAAGTTAATCATGAGGGGGAAACATCCACATTAGGTCAAACACTCACTTAAAGGTTAAAGAATCACTTAAGTAAGTTAGAGAGACACCACATATTCACCAAAAACCTTAAGGTGATAGGTGTATGAGCCTCTCACTTATAAAATGCTCAACCTTCATTTTTCTAAGCAATGTGGGACTTAGAAGTCATACTTGTTTCTCAACACAACTCACACTTGTTTCTCAACAATCTCCCCTTCAAGTGTGATTTCATCCACTATGCTCCCCCTCAAGTGGAAGCTCTTCCACCCACATGCTTATACCACCATTGAGAGACACCCTTATCTCGTCATGTGAAGTTCAACGAAACACGCCGCCTGACCACCGTGTCAGGAAGACTTTTGACACAAGGAGCCAGTCCCTTACTCGAATCAGGCTCTAATACCATTGATGGATCATCATGAGAGAGAAGCATACACATTGGGTTAAACACTGACCTAAAAGTCAAATATTCATCTAAATAAGTGAGAGAGACACTACATATTCACCAAAAACCTTAAGATGATAGATGTTGTTTCCCTCTCACTTATAAAGTGCTCAACCTCCATTTTTCTAAGCAATATGGGACTTAGAACTTACACTTGTTTCTCAACACAACTCACACTTGTTTCTCAACATGACCATACCAATACCATGAACTTTGCAAGCTTTATTGTCATCAAAGAAAACTACTCCACCTTCCTCCAACTTCAAAGTCTTGGTCATATACAATGATTTAAGTTTTGTCAATACTTGGTCATATGACCAAGGTGATCCAAAGATTTGGTCATATATAATGATTCAAGATTTGCCCATATCGAAGTCGCAGTCTTCTCCCATGAAACTTTTCTTAGAACTTTATCCCTGAGGCACACGATAATGATATTTTTCCCCCTAATCCACCATCTTGGTCTTATCTCCTTGTATTAGGCGTGCAAGAACTGATGTCTCACCCTTCAGTGTTTCAACACACTTTTCATGAATTAAGATTACTTGCGTATTCACTTGCCACAACCCAAAATCGTTGTCTCCGAAAAACTTCTCAATCTACAATTTAGAACTCATGGTGCTCACTTGTAAACAAAATCCATTTGTACCATGGCGTACGCCCTTTGTTGTGAAATTGAAAGTTTCAATCCCACCAAAAAACTTGATGTGTGTGGATAAAGAACAATGACAATTAAAATAAACGACCTTTGGTAATAAAAACTCTCTTTGTAATACAACACCAACTAAACTTGTAGAAATGAATAAAAGATAAGAAATGCAATGATTTGTTTATCCAATTTGATCAAACGATCTACTTTGAGAAATAGAGTAGCTCTTTGAATTACGATACTTTCAAAAGTTGTTAAAAAAAATTACAAATGAGTTATAAGAAATTGTCAGTCAAGTTCACAAGAATAAATTTTATTTTCTACCCTTAAGTGTTTTCCAATCTCTGCAACTCTTATATATGAATCACACAAGCACAAAGTGTTTAAAAGTGTTTCTCAAACTCCTTAGATAACTCAAAGGATTTTCCAAATTCCAAAAACACTATTAGAAATTCATCCTTATCTTTCTAAGATTACCACTAGAATTCCTAAACCCTTCTCTTTGCCTTCAACTTTCAAAGTTCTTAAGGTTGTAGAGACAAAAAGGTTGAGATACATATTTATAGTTGCTGAAACCTAATGGATTCTTAATATTCCCCAAGCACAATCCATTAACAAGTTGATCTATAAACTAAAACAACCAAACCCGATACACAAAAACGGTTAGGATCAGAATAATATTAAAGAAAATAAAATTATAATAATTTTTAGGATATTTTCATAAAATAGTCTCTCACACTTATTAATAATTAGCCAGAGTTTCTTAAAATTTATTTCGATTTTATCCATTGAAAACCTTATTTATGATGATTTTGGTAGTAGGGGGGTCATATAGTCTTTCTCACATCATTATTTTCTTATTTTCTTGTATCCCAAACTTCAATTTTATTATGGCCCTCCTATTAAAAATTAGAAGCCAAAAATTCTGTTAGCAATTGGTGGATATCCATCCCCGTTTTCATAAAATGAATCAACTAGTAGCTAGAAACACACTTTGGCACATCTACAACATTCACTCCAAGAAACTGATAAAAGCATAAAACCAATATTTTGATGAATACAACATCATATTCAGGTTGTAGAACATTCTCAAATATGTGTTTTTTAGAAAGATTATCAAATATGTGTGTGAGAAAGAGTGGTGGAATCAAGATTTTTGTTATAGCTGATATGAGCATAATTCAGATACAAACCGACATCCAACACACGACAAAACTAATAAAGTGGTGAGTAACATCTCATTGTCGTTAGCATTGTTTTCAATACCATCTACAATAAATTCATTTAGATCAAACATTTTGAGGGTAAGGTTTATGCTATATTGTTTTCTTCTGTTTTCAATTGTTATTGATTTATTTAATTTATTAAAAATAAATAATTTTTTTTGTTTAATTCTAATGAGTTTTTACTATCCAATAGGTCTAAACTTTGTTATTATAAAAATAAAATAAAGAATAGGTGGTTTGTCCCACTTACAAATAAAAAATAAAAATGACCCTACCTTATGCAAGTGTGTGCTATATTATTTCAAATTAATTACAATTATCACACAATTTTATATTGTATTTAATGAATTATTCATGATGCATTATTTTATTATCATTACTTTATGAAATAAACAGCCAATAATTTGTGTTATGGTAGTGGTGCCCTGTTGATTTCACTCAAAGTATAACAACGGTACAATTAGTTATTTATTTTTCGATGAAAACTTCATGACATTAGGAAGTAAAATTTTGCAATTACAATACTTAATTAAATTAAAAGTGAGACTTAAAAATGAATTAAAAATGGATTGAATATAATGGAGAGATTGATTTATCTAATTATAGTCTATAGGATATCATAATTAAGATATAACTAACTTTTAGTCACGTATGAATTAGTTAGATAAAAGATCAAGTTAGTTATAAGTTATTTTATCTATAAATAACTATATTCATGTATGTGTATGTATATTGACGAGTAATTAAAATTCTGCAACATATCTTTCTTCTTCATTCTATTTTCTACATTTTTATATATGGTTGACTTAATTCTTAACATGGTATCATTGACCCATGATCATACCTCCACCTCGGTATTTAATTAACTCATCTCATTCATTTTTGTTCTCTCTCAATTTCTCTCCCTCCTTATATCGTTTTTTCAACTTTATTTTTTTTAACCATATCAGTTGCAAGTTTTGTAAGCAGCATCAATGGCAGAACTCCATCACATACCAATGATATAGGTTATCAAACTGATATCCTCAATCCTTATTTCATGCATTCCAATAAAAATCCAATTTTAGTTCTTATTTTCAGTTTTCTTTCAAACAAAAATTATCATTCTTGATCAAGATTTATGACAATGGCTCTACGATCAAAGAATAAGTTTCATTTAATCAATGACAACTTACTTGGATGCAACACTATGATCATGTCATGGATTCACAATTCTATTGAAACAAAAATTGTTCAAAGTATATATTATGAATGGATACTACAGTTGAAATTTGGAACAAACTGAGAAACTGTTTTTACCAAGGTGGTGTATCCAGAATATCAGATCTTCAAGAAGAAATATGCAACTTGAAACAAGGTGATTCATTTATATCTTCTTATTACACAAAGCTTAAGAAATTGTGGCAAAAAATAAACAATATTTGTCCAACTTCTGAATGTTCATGTGATGCTACTTGTCAAGCGTTACCAAAATTGTGGCAAGGATTAAATGATCAATATTCAGTTATGGGGTTTTAAATCATGTTAATGGAACCACTTCCCACCATTTTCAGAGTTTACTCTCTCCTTGTTCAACAAAAAAGACAAGTTATCATACATATTGATGAATCAAAAGTATTAGCTTTTCCTAATCTCACTAATCTAGCAGGTTCAAATCCTAGCCTCCTATAAAACATTTTCTTATTTTTGTTTATTTAAAATATTTATATTTAAAAATATGTAAAAAAATAATAATAAATCAACATGGCATTTAAAAAAAAGAATAATTAAAGAGAAATGCTACAAAGTTGTGCCACATTCTTTTGTCTGGTGGCTGGATTTTTTGAGGGAACAAAACAATGGAATCTTCATAAGGCTTGGAGGGAATCCAAACTTTATTTTACAGAGAATTTTTCAAAAATCGCTCATATAACCGAGAAAAAATAGGTATTAACCCTATCTTAAATACCAATAACATTTATCATGCATTATTAATATCAAATTCAAAAAATTTACTACACAATACCTTGGACTAATAAACCTTACATTCCTCCGGTGCTCCATCATTTATAACAAACTCATTATCATAAAACAACATGCAACCTCCAATATAATGATACATCATTTTTACTTTAGTCTTAACTTTGACATCACCATTTTCAATCATAATAACTTGTAGGATGTTGTTTTTTGTTGGAGTTGTGTCTAACATTATTTTAGAAATGAATTACAAACACATATCTGTAACATTTCAATTCGAATTGGTAACAATGAGTCTCACATAGATTGGTAATCTAGAGCCAAACGACCTATTAAATAATGATGTATTTATTTCTTTCACGAACTTATAAAAATTTTGCGTTTTTTCATTCGGGAACTTTACTCCATCAAAATCTTGAAGTTCATTATAAGTCACATTCATTTCAAATGCATCATCAATCATATCATCTGTTAGATTAAATTATTTCTCAAAATTTATATATAATTGACTGTTTGAAGTTTATATATTAATCTCTAGTCTAATATTCGACAATTCTTCTTCATTAATTGTCCAAACTCAATAATTTTTCTTAAAATCTAATCTCTCTGAGCTTTGTTTCACTTATTTAGGGTTACTAGTTATATGTCTACAACCATAAATATGTCACGGATATCTTACTTTTCATTTCTTCGACAACATTGTTGAGCAAATGGGAATGTGATAATCATTTTCACTCATTCCTCATAATGTGGTTTCAATATACTTCTTCTTGAATACGTTTTATCATATATCCAATTACTATAATTTTACAAATATTTCATTTTCAATGTTCATCGACGTTGACATTTAAATTGAAAAAAGGTTTTAAATATATCATTCAGTTCTAGAATTTTGGTGATATTGTCATATAACTAATATATTTATTCAAAACTAATAAAATTTACTAAATTAATAACTAACTATACTAATCAATATTTTTAATAAATTATTTTTAAAACTTTCTTTATAAATTAATTTATTCACCAATTTTGAATTAATATTTTTACCTAATTTTTATTTAAATTTAAATTAGTTTTCTAATATTTTAACTAACTACTTAATTACTAATTTACTTACTAATTTATTTATATTTATTAAAACATATTTTACTTATTTACTTACTAAGTAATAACATATTTTACTAAATTAGTAAATTACTAATTTTCTTTTTAAATATTTTTTCACTAACTTTATTACTAATTTACTTACTAAATTATTTATTTAATATTAAACAATATTTAAATTATTTATTTTATTAACTAATAAAACATTTTACTAAACTGATCACTAATTTGTTTTTATATTATTTTTTTAGTATATTAATTATTAATTATTTACTTGTTTACCTATTAAATTATAAACTAACTATTTTTTTTAAATATTTTTAACTATTTAAATACTAAAATTTACCTAAATAATTTTTAAATCATGATTTACAAACTAAC
The DNA here is from genome assembly GCA_963859935.3 of Lathyrus sativus. Lineage (NCBI taxonomy): Eukaryota > Viridiplantae > Streptophyta > Magnoliopsida > Fabales > Fabaceae > Lathyrus > Lathyrus sativus. The sequence continues at coordinate 690,000,483 of OZ012735.1, forward strand.
TTATTAATAATTTTTAAATTAATATATTTTTCCTAATCGTTTTTTTAATCAAATTTCCTAATTGTTTAATACACACACACAAACTTATTTATTTATTTCATCCTAATCATGAGTGTCATCATACTCCCTTATTCAATCCTTTTCATTGAGGATTAGAGTGATTTTCTGGCACGCTTTATGTTGGGGAGGTCACGCACTTAGGAGAATCACTTTTGCCTTCTCCTCTAGCCTTGTTGAATCTTCTTGTTCTTGTAAGGGTAGGTTTCTGAAATATCGGGCTTGGTCTCATTTTCTTCTTGAGCCACGTACATATAACATCCCACTAAATTCTCTTACTGTCGAAGAAGTTGTGATGAGGAGGGATCTGGAGTCTCTATATCAGGGACATGGATATGAAGAAGAGTCCGGCTCCGATAAAGTATTATCTTCCTTTTAGAGGAAAACGTTAATGGATATCTGCATTATTATTAATGTGGTCGATCGTCTGAAAATGAAAGAGATCTTTGGCAAGGACAAGGTTCATGCTTTTTTTTACATGTGTGTTTGTAATTTGTAGATAAAATGTATGCTTTGCAAAAGCTTTACAATATTGCCTCTATTTATGGCATCAAACTTGGCCCAGTTAGGCAGGACGTTGCTCCTTTTCCCACAGTTTTGGTTGCTTTTATTGCAGCTGTTGAAGTTTCTCTAGCCACCCCAAATCCTAAGAAACCTTTTTCGATTGACATTATTGTAACTGCCAAAGGTTATGCCTCGTCTCATATCGCTCAAACAAAGAGGGATCATGATCAAGATCGAAGCCTCCTCTTGGAGGAAGGTTCGCCTAAGAGGATTCGTCTTTCTAGGAACACCACTTCAGGATCTACTAATCTTCTCAAAATGTTTGTCATTCTTCCTTCCTGGATTCTTTGCACTCCCAAGGAAGTTATTGTTGTTATATATGAGGAGGATCTAACCTACATCTAAAATTTCTTTGAGGCAGACAAGATGAAGCTCTTTTTTTAGGCTACAATCTGCAGCTACTAGACGACTTCTCTGTTTTCATTAGCTGTTGTTGGTTGAGGCGGCGTCCTGGTCATGGGTAATCCTTCCAAAGAAAAAGATACTTGGAAAGGGAAGTGTGAAGATATTGAGTGGAAGTCCTCTAAGTTTTAGGAGAAGACAACTGATCTCCAGGAAAAAGTTTTCCATGTTGATGATTTTCAAGAGGAGGCTAAGGTCAACGGCTCTCCTTCCACCTTGGATGCCCGAAATGTTAAGTTAGATTCTTCCTTAAAAGCAAAGAGGAAACTTCGTCAGGAGACAACCACTGTTGTTACATAGGAGAAATGTCTCGATGAGGAGGCTTAGAAATCCATTCAACAGAAGAAGGAGTATTGTGTTGAAGATCAAAAGGCTCGTGATGGCCAAGTGGTTGAGCTAAAGGAGAGAGTTTGTGAGTCTCTTCAACAAACTATGACTAATGCGTACAAGGATTTTGATTAGGCAGTGAACTAGGACAAAGGGTTTCGCCCGAACATCCCATTCCAAGCATGAAACTGGACCCTTTCAAGGTTGTTCATGATGTGGCTTTAGTAGAAAATTGGGGTGCAATGTTTCAAAGAGAGGAAGCCATATTTTCTTTTTCTGTAATTTTATTTAAGCTTTCATGCCTTTGTAAAAATAATAATACTTACATATTTACTTTTCCACTTGGTGCCTTTATTTAGATTGATGTTTTTGATACATTTATTTCTTTTTTATGGTCCTTTTTCCCACCGTATGGGTTGATGGCCTCCCCGCTTTGAATTTATTGGCAAGTTCCCGTTGCATCAGGACTCGCTCATCGCGCATGTACTTTTGAGTTTGTTTGTCTCATATGCACTACTAGCGTCTAGTGTGTCTATCAAACTCTGTTGTCCCAACCAAAGTTTCATCATTACTAGCTTCGACTGGGAAGAGCTAGCGTTGCTCTTAACTATCACTAAGAAACGTCCCCGGCCATGGGTAAGGTTCTTGTCCATGCCCTCGGGTTTGACTTGGTTCAAGGGGGACGCCTCCGGGCTCCATCATCTACACTCTTTTAGTGGCTAGTTCCTAATAGAGATTGTGTTAACTGCACTAGAAGCGTGTTCATCAAGTGTGGAATTTCATAAGAGAGGTTTACACTATCCTGTAATGGGTTATAATACCCTTGGTGTATGCAACGTCTCATACTTAGCAAATTAATTATTAAAATTTCATAAAAATTTATGAAATATTTATCTCATTGAGAAAGTTGCAACGAAGTGTATTCTACTTCATTTTTGCTCACTCTTCGGTTGACTGCGCAACCAGGGGATGTCATAGTGGAGACTTCTATTGGTTGACTTTGATTTACAAGGACATGTGTCTTTGGTGCCATTGACGGGGTCTTTCTCTTAAGGTTCCTGGTGGAGGCGCTTTCCTTTCAAGGGTTCCGTCTGTCTACCTTAGTCCAAAGGGCAATATGGGGCGGCCAATTCCTTTGTAGCTATCTCGCTCACCCACGGCCGTAGAGGCCCGATCACCTATGGGAATCTTCCCTCTCTCATCAATCTATTATAAACGGTTGACTAAGTTTTTTTATCCCTTTCATTTCTTTACTTTGGGGTTGGCGTTGGTCTATAGTAATCCTCCAAAATCTAGTTATTAGTGTGCTCGAGAGGGATGTCAAAGACTATCCACAATGATCTGGCTTGCTCCAAAACCACTATCAAATAGGGGATTTGATTTCTTGAGAGCTTCTCTAGGCATTTGGAATGCATAAACGAGTTATACTTTCGTCATACTAGAGATGAGTTATTTATAGAGGCTTATGGGCATTAGTTTAGGGGACTCATAAGAAGTGGTAATCACTCCACCTTTATTAGGGAGTTTGTCGACTGCCTATTTCTGAGGAAGACATGGGCATGACTTCGTATATGCGCTTATGGACTAAGAAAACATTGTTGTCCATGTTTCACATTAGGCTCCACAACTAGAGCATCATATGGTTTAGGTTTTAGATTGTGTAGTCAAGAATTGTATTAAATTGAAAAGAAAACAAGGTACTTTTTTTAAAATAAATTAAATTAAAGTAGAATTTTAGAAGAAAAAAAGTAGTTGTATTATTTTTATAGATTATTTATATATTAAATTGAAAAGAAAAAATAATACACTTTTTTCAATATAATTTACAAAAATGATTTATTCTTAATAAATTTGGAAGAATAATTTTTAAAATTTTGCAACTATTTTAAAAAGTCTTTTGACATATAGTATTTGGCTTTTAATTTTTGTTCATAGTAGTCTTTAATATTAATATTTTTTTTTCTTATAATTATAATGTAACATTTATTTAATTGAAGTTTATTTTTTTAACTAAGTTTTTTTTATTAAAGTCAATATATTGAGGGAAAAAACTGGTACAAAAAGAGGAACAAATTAGCCTCGGAAGTTATGAGAACGTAAAGAAAGATAAATCTAACCTATTATTTACAAAATCATTCATAATTCTTAAAGGAATAGAATTAAAAAAATGGTAGTGTTGATGTCGAGCGCATAATTTGTCAAAATGTTGGCACAAGAATTACCTTCTCTATAGATATGAGAGATGAATAAGGAAGAAAAATTAAAAGGATCTAAACAAATTTTCCATCAACTTCTGAATTTTCAAGGAACCAACTTTAAGTTGGAAAAAGCTTTGGCCACCAAAGAAGAGTCGGTTTCGATCCAAAGCTTAGACCAACCCCTAGATATAGCAATCTACATGGATTTGATAACTGCTCCAAACTCCACAAGAAGAGAGGGGTCATAGTAGAGGCACTCCACAAAAGCCAGAACGAAATTCCCATTATGATTCCTAAACGGACCACCACCACCTATAGTATTCGAGCCATGGGAGAAAGCTCCGTCGCAATTGTATTTATGTCAGCCAAAAGAAGGAGGGGTCTAGATAACCTTTTTAATAGAAAGAACATTTATAGGTTTTATGGAGACGTTGAATGCCTTAATGAGGGAGAACTCTTTCATGTTGGTGAAAGAAGATCTAGGTGAATGATTACCTGAAATCTGGACTTGTTGCATAATCCATTTCTTAGAGATCACAACATTGGCTTTAAGTTTCACATGCTTCACATTGTTCCTTATTTTCCAGATCTGGAAGAGGGTATTGATGGCAGCTGCGCTCGTAAAAACTATAGCTTCGAGAAATGTGAGTTCAAAACAAAGAAGCATCTAACCATCAATGGAAGAGGGTCTGCTAGAAAAATTCAACAAGGTTCTCAACTAGTTCCAAAGATCAATTGAAAAGCTGCATTCAAAAAACAAATGCATGAAACTTTCAGAGGCAGTGCAATAAAGTGGATAACGAGATGCCAAAGAGATACCTCTAGCCATAATGAGATCCTCAAAGGGGAGTTTATTGTGAATCATACGCCAAATGAGAAAATATTTACTAGGAAGGATATGGGAGTTCCATGGAGTTTTACTCCAAGGAATTTTGGGCATCCGAGGAGATTTGAAAGAGTAAGCTTCTTTAAGGTCCAAAATACCATTGTCATTCATGTTCCAAAATAGAAAATCATCAACATTGTTGGGCTGCAAGTTGCACTTATCAATTTTAAAGGCCGCAGAAAAGAGAACCAAACAAGCTAGTCAGGTGGAATGCTCCAAGAATCATGTTGCAGCAGATCCGGAACCAGAATATTAGGGTTAATAAGTTTTTGAACCAGAATGTCCAAATCAATGTCATTGATGAGCGGATCACCAGCCCAGGGATCTTTCCAGAAACGAATCTTGTGACCAGATTCAATGGGCCAATAAGAATTATGGAACTAATTAGGAACCTTAGCCTTGAAGTCAGTCCAAATAGAAGAGGAAATATGATGTGTAATGAACCCATGAGGCCTGATGATTCACTTCTTAAGAAAAATTGCCTAGTCACCATTGCTATTAATAAACTCCCAAAGTAGTATAAGGTTTACAACTTCATTCAAAATAACGATAGATCTTAAACCCAAACCTCATTAGAATAAGGTTGGCAAAATTTTCTTCAAACAACTGTTCAAATCTTTCTAATATCAATGTTGCCAGACCAAATAAAATTTCTGCAAGTTGACTCCAGCTTTTTCAGAAGAGAAATTGGCCAAGAGTATATGTTAATGGATTAAGTAATCATACTATGAATAATTAACTCGACCAATGTATGTCTACCAGCCATAAAGAGATAAGAACCTTTCCATATAGAGAGCTTGGATATAATTCTGTCAGCAATGGGAGTTAAGAAACATTTCTTCACTTTTCCCTTAAAAAGAGGAACTCTGAGATAATTGAATGGAATATAGCCATGTTGAAAACCAGTTAGGAAAATTACTTTACTTATTTTCCTACTAGAGATCGATCTAGAGTAAAGGCTAAATTTGGAGAGATTGGTGGTCTGACCAGAAATTGAAGAGTAGTCATTCAAAATAGATTGGAAGTCTTTGCAGTGTAGAAAATCAGGATGTTGTCAACGTACATAATATGGGAAGGAACACAAATGTTTCTAGAGGCGCTGATGGGACTAAGATTACTATTGTCCACCGTGTCATACCCTAATTTTTGACCCTAAAATTCAATTTTGCATCATCTGCATAACATATCATGCACTTTATCTTGTATAGTGTCTGACATGTCAATCAGAATAAATTTGTTGGATTTATAGACAAACCGGTCTAAATTTATTTCAAAATCATACCAAAAAGTTGTATTTTTCCAATATGTTTATTCCGCGCTGATTATTTTAGTGTGTTCATTTTTTTTTTAGCAGTTTTCTGCCCGACTTTTTATTTCATTTTTTAATCATTTGTATTTAAATAATCATTTAATTTATTTAGATTTAATTAGATATTTAATGTAAATTTTTATTTTTATTAATTAATTTTATTTTTAATTTATTTATTAATATTTTCTTTTTAAAAAACATAAAAATATGATTTTTAATTCTTGTCTTATTATAAAAAACACAAAAACATGATTTTTAATTCTTTTTATTTTTGTCTTATTATAAAAAACATAAAAACATAATTTTTAATTCTTTTTATTCTTGTCTTATCATAAAAAAATACAAAAACATGATTTTTAATTCTTTTTATTCTTGTTTTGTCATAAAAACCACAAAAATATGATTTTTAATTCCTTTTATTCTTGTCGTTTCATAAAAAGTAAAAATAATATTGTGTTAATTGTTATTATCATTCTTGTCTATTTTCTAATCCTATATATATGAATTAGAAAAAAAATAAGCAATCACATAAAAAAAGGAAAAAAAACACTCATACCTCATCTTCCTCACACCCAAACTGCAAAGTTTTTCATAAACCACGACGTGGCATCGAGAGAAAGAGACAGGGAGGGCAACGACGCGAGGGAAATGACCATTTGAGGAAGGTAAAATTGAAAACTCACCCTTTATTTTAAAAAGCTGATGTTGTGTTGTATTTATGTTAATTTTATATGTGTCTTTGTAGTATTGTTTATAATGTCATGTTGTAGTGTTTTGCGTATATTTTTTGATGTAATTTTATTAAGTTTGTAATTTAAGTATGCGTCATGTCATTTAGCTAGTCTATGTTTGTTCATAAATTAAGCTATAATATTTTTTTGTTAAATTTATAATTGTTTATGTGCTACTAATGTGTGTTATTTGAGTTTATGACTTGTGTGTTGCTATGCAAATTTTGTATTTGTTGTTGGGACATTACATGTTTGTTTCATGTGCGTAAATCTATTTGTATTTTCAGTTTTTTTTTTGTATGTGCATTTACATGCTAATTGTTTTAATTGTACCAATGTGAATAATTCATTTAATTTTTTAGACTTCATTAGTTTATCTTTTAAAATAAATAGTGTTAAGTTGTTGTTTTTTAGACTCCCATATTTCCTTTCATTTGTAGCAAGTATTTGGATGGTTAAAGTTCATGTGTATATGAGTTAACAACATGTCAAGTGATAATAAGGAAAGTATTTGTACAAATATTTTGAATGCATTACATGGTGTGGTTGCTCAAACATTGATTCTTTTTTTTAATAATATTTTATTTTTCTTCTTTTCTTTTTTAATTGATTTTTCATAATCTAGAAAATTAAAAACATTTTTCTTGGCTATTTGTTAATTGTTACATTTTGAAATTATTTTCTCTAATTAGTTTCTCTTTAATTTAATTCATATAATATTTCAAAAGTACCAAAAGTATTTTAATTATTTATTTTTGTTTTTTAGTTATTTAGTTATTTGTTGAATATTAAAAAAATATTTAAAAATATGTTGTAATTATTAGTTAATATAAATATAAATATTTAAATTAATTAATAATTTCTTGTTACACGTCCAAAGGAAGGATCTTGTTCTTGACTTCATAGTCATGAACATCTTATTCATTTGCATCTTTTCTCTCTGCTTGATCCCTGATTCCTTTCAGGTTGGTCAGCTTAAGAGACACCCTCATATCCTTAGGCTAGATTCTCTTAGATTTTCAACTTAGACAACTTATAGATTAAATCCCTTATTCTCGCAAGAGAATTATACATCATTCATCTATGTAGTCGAGATATAATTCTCCTACCCCATAACATAGTCGAGAAAGACGTAGAATCTTTTCTGCTTGAGAGAGGTATGTGACATACTCGTCGATTATAAATCCGACTTAAAGTCTTTCTCTCAATGTGAAGCAAAGACCGCCTTCCATATGTTTGTGGTGGTTTAAGTCGAGTATTCTCCCTAAGATGATGACTTGTCTATTCTCCTAGAATCAATCAACAAACCTTCTCCCCCTGGAACCTTGACCACAGTCAAGAGTTCCTCATCCTTTTAGGGGAACTACAAATACTCTGATTCCACTCCCGTCAGGATACGTAGGCACGAGATGCGATGTCTTGACGAGCATACTTAGAAATAACCCCTTAGGTCTCCCTTTAAATTTTCACCCTTTAGCAGACAAATAACAAATAACACAATAAAACAAGAGGTTCTTGTATAATACTACAGATACTTAGGATGCTAGCACCTTCTCCCTTTACATTTTCACCCTTTGCTTTATTTTTGCATTGCATTTTTTGGGTTATTCTTTTTTTTCCCCTTCCCTTGGATAAATTAAAGATCGGTGGTGAATTAAGATTTGTGATTCAAGTTAATTCAATAGCTTGATATCCAATTCTCACCGCAACACACCACTATAGAAATTAATCTGCTTAATACATCCTCAACTAAGCAAAAGAGAAGAGGAGACAACGGGTCACCTTGTATAACCCCTCTAGAACACTTGAAGTAGCCATAAGATTCTCCATTGAAAGTGATCGAGAGAAAAGCTAAAGCAAGAATGTTTTGAATCCAATTACAAAAAGTAGGGCAGAAACCGAAACAAGTAAGCAATTTAATGATAAACTCACATCTAATGGTATCAAAATCTTTTGCATTTGCACATAACATTGATCTTAGACAGTGGATCAATGTATCTTATCCAACAATCAAGAGAAGAGCTTCATCTTCAGGTCTTAATCAAGAGTTCATGCTCAACTTTGTTGAAATATCAAGCCACAAGGTCTCCATCACCATCAAGACATGTCACTCGGCTACTTGAATCAAGAACACAAACATTGATTCTTCTCCTCTTATCTCATGGATAACTGATTAGGGTTTTGGCTCAAAGGAGATATGTGGTTAATTCTTTGGGAAAGACTTGGTTCTAAAGCTCAACACACACCTTGAGGGTCCTCTACATGGATTATGTGTCATCACAAGCCATCACAAGGGCCACAATTAATGGAAATGATCCTAGGGTTTCATCTGGTCAACAAAAGTCAACTATGATTCAATTAGGTCAAAATCTTGGATCTCAAGGTCAATCAAGAGCTTGATAGGTGTTTTCAAGTGATTTCATGTGTTTGGAACAAGAAGAATTAAGGATAAACATAAAATCAAGAGTTTAACTAAATTAGGGTTTTGGTGGAAAAAATTCTAAGTGTAGAAAACCCTAATTCTAGTCATCTTGCAACTTCCATAACTTTCTCATTTTTGATCCAATGAAGACAAATTTGCTATCAAATTAAAGAGGGCATCATGAACTACAAATTTGTGGAAGGTGGCATGTCCAAAATATTAATGGTTTGGGAGATATGATGAGCTAAAGTTGGAAAAATGGAGATTTTGACATTTCAACACTTAGAATTTTTCTAAGTATAGAAAATCAGTTTGAAGTACCAACTTTCAAGCCCATATTTCATGGTTATACAAGCTTCAATTTAACTTTCCTACAACATGAGAGTTGTAGAGAATCCTTTAAGATTTCTTTTGAGTACTAGATCATCTCCATTGGATATGTAGAGCTCAAGTTATGATGCTCCCAAGTTGGGGTCCCAAAGATGTCAAGTTTGACAAATTGCTAAGCAGATTTTTGGACCAAACTTCCAAGACATTTTTCAATAAGTTCTTGATCTCAAATGAATTTTCCCATAACATGAAAGTTGAAGATCATTCTTCAAGCTTTCTATAAATTACTAGAACTCTTATATTTAATCAAAACTCTCCAAGTTACATGGCTTCAAAGTTGAGGTTTCAATGATGTGAAAAGTCCATGACTTAGAATTTTTCTAAGTCACCTTGGGAAGATTTTGAGGCATGAATTTTAAACCATTATTTCATGATCATACACGGCTTGTTTCAAGTTTCCATCAACATGAAAATGGTTCACTATAATCTTGGCTTTGCATTGATCACAAGAACTCTTGTTTTGCATCCAAAATCACCAAGATATGATCAAAGAAAGTATGGTGTTTGAACATGATTTCAAGGGCATAACTTGCCACAATTTCTTGGCATGATTTTCATGTAGTCTTGCAGCATGATTCCACTTCATTGTTTATGCATCAAGCCTCCTTTTGAATCACAAAATACTACCTTATTCAAGCCAACATGCCTTGTACCATTCATGTGTCATTTGTCACATTTTTGCCAAAAGAAGAAAACCTCCAAACTTGTACAAAAATTTGTTCCCTCTACTCCTTTATTCTTAACATCAAAAGCACACAAAAAACCACCTCACCAAGTGCCATAACCCGTGCCAATTGCTTTTCATTTTCAAAATTTTCACCAAGTGTTACGATTAGTTTTTACCATTATAACTCTTTTCTAAACCCTAATGAGAAAAACAACCAGCCTCTTTTGTGTGAAAATCAGAACCAAGGAAGCTCTTTCTCTCTCAAAATTTTCCAGTTTCGAACCTCACATTTCTCTCCAAGTTTTCATCTTTCCTTGCCTTACTCATCATCCTCAAGGTTCTAAGAAGCTTGGACAAGGGATTTCTGAGGTGGTTTGAGCAAGAACAAGGTGCAATGGACACCCTCCACTAGGTATTTTTCTCCAACTCGTTTCTCTTATTCTAGAAGCTTTATAGGCTCATTATTGGTTGCATCTGAAGCTCTACACAGTGAAGGCCATGTTTGCATTGATCTTGTGTTTGTTTGAGTAAAATGCAGAAATCACGTGTTTTGTTCATGTCGAGTTTTCATGGTGTTAGAACTCTTAAAAATGATTTTGGAAGTTATATTCATGTTCAACATGAAAAACTCTAGAGATTGGTGTCAGTTTTGTTGAGTTTTGGTTTGACTTTCAGTCAGCTCCAGTGAGGGTCACCGGAGAAGACGACCGGAGCTAGGGCTCCGGCGTCTGGTCTTCTAAAGATGATGTGGCTATGTTGACTCAGGGTGACTGCCCATGTGTCTCATTCTTGTTGTCCAGGTGTGCGTGATGTGTTTCTTGTGCCAACGTGTATTAGTGAAACGGTGCGTAGCACCTTGTGTTTTGGTTTTTTGTTTCTGAATTGACCATGGGCCTTTTTCTTTTTGCTATCTGCACCACCCTCATTTGGGCCCAAGCATACTTTGAACTGGATTTTAGTTCATTTCTGATTTACTTTTGCATCCCTGTTTAGTTTCTTTTCTTTTTATTTTTTTTTTCATTTTGATTTTATTTTAATGATTCTAAATATGCTAAAATTCACAAAAATATTTTTCAAATGCTTTGACCTTTCAACTTATTTTTCATATTTTTTATTTTAATTTTAATTTTATTTTAATATTTTATTTTGATTTAATTGTGTAGGGTGTTCTATTTGACCTAATTTGAAACATGGCTTTAACTCTTGATCTTTCCTTTTGACTCATGGTCCAATCTTTCACATACACTTAGGCACATATATGTAGGGTATTTAGGTGTTGATTTGATGTCTTGATGATCACCTTTTGTTTGATTTTCATTTGGATTTATTGGACCCTCGATTCTTGCTCAATTAATTGCTTGCTTTGTCTTGTTTGATTCATTTCATGATGCTATCTTGCAATTCTTGTTGTGAAACTTTGCATATGATTCATAGCATACATGACCTAAGTTTGAGCATTTATTTGGATTTTACTTGCTCTTATTTCTATTTTTGAATGAAGCTTAAAGTGTGCTTGTTTTAACTATGAACTTGTGTATGTCTTGCCATGATCTTTTGAAATTAGTTCTTGGTTGACTCAATGAGTGTTTGATGACATTTATTGGCTTTTCTCAACATGTCTTAGGTGCTGGTTTCATTGAGTTAAGGTCCATTGTATGTTCCTTTTGTTTCATTTTCCTTGCATGACCTTATACTTTTCACATGAGCAACTTGAGTTTGTGTTTGCTTAACTTTGGTATTTCAATTTGTGTTTTCCCCTTCTTGATTTTGATTATGGATTGAAATGTGAAAATGATACATACTATTTGAGTTTGTTTCTAATCATGATGGATTAGTGTTTTATTGTGTATGCTTGAGTGTCTCCTATCTTGGATTAACTTTGATGTTTGTGTTTGTTCTTGAGGCATGTTTTGAGATCAACCTTTGATGACTCCCTTGTGTGTTTATAGATGAACTTTTGCCTTGATAAACATGTTGTTGTTTCTACCCCTATTTGATTTCATACCCTAATCTCACATGCTTGTTTATTTGAAGTGTGTATTGCTTGAGAAAGTTGTTGTTTGTTTGGATATTGATGAGATGCATACTTGACAGTATCTATGTTTCTTGCTTTGATCTTTGAATAGAGTTAACATGATATGATGTTACTACTGCCCTACCTTGTTTTCCATCTCATTTTGACTTCATTCCACCTTTTTTGATGATTGATGATGCCTATTGTGGACATTGAGTCACTTGTGTGTGTTTGGGCACTTTGTCTTGCCACTTTGTTTTAACCTCTAACCTTTGAGTGTGGTTTGGTATGTAGGCACTCTTGTTTCAATTTGACATGATATTGATGTGTGCCTTGTGTGATTAAGATCAATACTTGCTTGTGTGTTTGCTTTGTATTTTGAGTTGAACTTCCATGAGCGCTTACTTGGTGTTGCTTCTTCTCATTCATCTTATTCTACTTTCTTCTCCTTCCTGTCTTGGGACTTGTTTAAGTCTTGAGTTTATTTTCATTTGTAATTGATTAGTATGGTGTTTACTTGTGCTTACTCATATGATCCCTTAGGATTCCTAGCCTCACTTAATTTCTGATTAAGGTGGGAGTAGGAGAGACGTTATGCTTTCAATCCTTTGCATGCTAACAATTAGGATAGTCCCTTCTTTGACCTCAACTCTAGGTCCATCATTTGTATGATAACATTAGGTAGACTTCCTTTTCATCCTAACCTTAGGACCATTTTGTATGATAACATTAAGATTTTCAGTTTCCCATTAGGGTTTCTCTTGTGTCTTGTCTTCTTATCTCAAACATCCTTAAGACACTTAATAAAGAATGATGAAAATTGTGCGCCACGAGCCTTAAGTATATGAGAAATGATGAGTGGGGGGTTTCTCCTCATTTGTCTAGATTGTTTAGTGTATGCCCCTTAGGCGATATGCGACGCATTCGCTCCAATGTCATAGTCTTTAGTGCAATGGGAATCTCAAACAAATCCAATTCACTTCTCTAAAAGACTCTTAAACAAAATTCAAACCTTTTTATCCTTCGGGATTGTTCTTTAAAATTATTTTCAGAGAAGAGTACGTCATTTTTCTGTTCTACCACAAACAGGCATAAACCCTAGATGCTGGAATGGGAACTTAACATCGCTCATAAAAAAACACTTAACTAACCATTGTTCTAGTTTACCCAAACTACGTTCGCTCTGATTTCTCATACCAGATGAGGATACGTAGGCACAAGACGGTGATGTCTTCACAAGCAACCTTCCCCCCATCACCCGTAGTTTTCTGAACTACGTTGACTCTGACTTTCCCATTGCACAAGGGAATACGTAGACATAGGGCAACGATGTCCTATCGAGTCTCCTTTTTCTTTTCCCTTCCCCGTTTAGTAGTAGCTTTTAGATAACACACCTTTTGATTAGACAACAAGCATGGATCCCGTTGAGTATAAGGGATGTGAGGGGTGCTCATACCTTCCCCTTACGTAACCGACTTCCGAACCTAAGATTTAGTTGCGATGACTTTGTCTTCTCCTTTTCTCTTAGGTTTTCTTCGATCGTTTCCTTTCCCTTTCTTTGGGATAAATAACGTTCAATGGCGACTCTTCTATTTGTTCCCGCCGACCTTTTTCGCAGTTGCGGCAGCTGGTGACTCTGTTGGGGAAATATGGTTTTCTATGCGAGTTAATCCTAGAGCTTGTCTGTTTTATGTCTTTGGGTGCTTATATTTATGCATATTGTCGCAACTGCGAAAAAGGCCGGTAGAAACAAATAGAAGAGTCGCCACCGAATGTTATTTATCCCAAAGAGAGGTAAAGGAAACGATCAAAGAGAACCTAAAAGAACGGGAAAGAAAAGGTCATCGCAACCAAATCTAGGGTTCGGGAGTCGGTTACGCAAGGGGAAGGTATGAGCACCCCTCACGTCCGTTGTAATCAACGGGATCCACACTTGTTGTCTAAATCTATGGATGAAAGCTATCTAAGAGCTACTGCTAAACAGGGGTGGAAAGGAAATAAGAGACTCGATAAGACATCGTCGCCCTATGCCTACGTATTCCCTCGTGCAATGGGAAAGTCAGAGTCAACGTGGTTCGGGAAACTACGGGTGATGGGGGGAAGGTTGCTTGCCAAGACATCGTCGTCTTGTGCCTATGTATCCTCATCTGGTATGAGAAATTAGAGCAAACATAGTTCGGAAAAATAGACCACTGGTTGGTTAAGTGTTTTTTATGAGTGACGCTAAATTTCAATTCCAGCAGTTAGGGACGATGCATGTTTGCAGTAGAACGGAAAAGTAACGTACTCTTTTCTGAAAATGAAGTTTGAAGAACAATCCCGAAGGATGAAAAGGTTTGAATTTTGTTTGTGAATTTTAGAAGAAGTGAATTGAAATGATTTGAGACTCGTGTTGCACTAAAGACTATGACACCAGAGCGAATGCGTCGCATATCACCCAAAGGGTATACGCTAAATATTCTAGACAAGTGAAGAGAGACCTCCCCACTTATCATTTCTCGTGTACTTAAGGCTCTTAGTGTACAACACTTGTCATTCTTTATTAAGTGTCTTAGAGGAGTTTAAGATGAGAAGAGAAGACACAAGGACGCTAAAGGGAACTGAGAACCCTAATGTTGTCATGCAAAGTGGTCCTAAAGTTGGGATGAAAGGGTAATACCTAATATTATCATACAAAGGATTGAAAGCCTAATGCCTCTCCTACTCTCATCTTAAACAGAGGGACTAGGAATCCTAAGGGATCATGTGAGCAAGCACAAGTAAACACATCACTAATCAAGCACAAATGAAGGTAGAAAGAAAGACTTAAACAAATCATGAAAGAAGAAAAGAGAAGAGAGAAGCAAAAACACAAGCAAATAATGAACATGCCAACATGAGACATACATCCATGACACACACATGTCATATCCAAGTCAATAAGATGGAAGTTAGAACACAAAGGCAAACAAAGCAATCATAAAGCCAAATTCCACAAACATCTTAAGAAGAATGATGTCAAATAACAAATTACAAACAAAGAAATGAGAGGAGAGAGAGAGAGAGAGTGGCGTAGAAACCGCATCATGTCACACATTCACTCATGATCAATCAAAAGAAAACATCCAAACAGAACTCAAAAGAGGTTCAAATATTCACATCATTCTCAAAGTAAGACACATGCCACAAAATCATCAAGATCAAGTATCCATTCAACAAGATCAGACGTAACTTCAAATGATATGCATCAAGTTCAAATTCAACTTATCAAACAAGATCAAGAAGAATCACACTCAAATTGGAGGACCAAAGTCCATGCAAACATCTCATAAGTCAAACACAAGTGGAAAACATGACCATACAAGGCATGTGAGATGAAACACACATTCAATGGACCTCTAATCATGAAGGTCAGAACCTCAAACATGTTATGAAGAGCAAATAAGACTCAACAAGCACTCAAGGGATCACACAAGACCATACCTCAAAACTAGGTCAAGACATGCACACACGCATAGTTAAAACAATGAGTTTTTGAGGCATCAACCAAAAATAGAAATGTGTCCAAATAAAATCCAAATAAAACACCAAACTCAAGTTAAGTTCATCCAAAATCAGTGTGCAAAAGATCATAGCAAGAATTGCATTAAAGCATCACCAATTGTATCAAACAAAGCAAGGTACTCAACTTATCGAGAATACATCGAGGGTCAAATAAAATCCAATGAAAAATAACCAAGAAAGGATCATCAAGACCTCAAACCAGCCCTCAAATAATCCTCAATCAAACACCCAAGTGTGAGAGGAAAATTGGTCAAAGGGGGTATTCAAATGAGGTCAAACTTCAAGCCTAAATCATAAGGACAAACCATAAAACCACTTCACAAAATAAATTGATTAAAAATAATAAAATTAAATGAAAAATAAAATAAAAATTGTGAAAAATATCTCAACATGTCAATTGATCAGAAACTATTTTTTGTTGATTTTTATGATGATTGAAACTATTTAAAATAAAATTAAAAATAAAATGGAATAAAAATAAAATAAAATGGAAACAAATGCAAGAGGGGGTGTGATAGCAATCTCTGGTTGAACTGAAAACAAGTTAACACGCAGATGGGCCCTAAAAAGGGGTGTGTGGATAGCAAGAAATGCCAAGCCCAGACCACACCAACCCTCAAATTAAATGAAACGCATCGTTTCATTAATCAACGTGGCAAGACAACTCAAATTTTTAATTCCCACACAAGCAAGTCAAACTCTAAGTCACTGCCACCTCAGCTTTTGACCTCAGACGCCGGAGCCCTAGCTCCAGTCGTCTTCACCGGTGGTGACTGAAAATCAACACAAAAATGAAAACCCAAGGCACATACTTGAAGGAAATTTCATGTAGATCACAAATCTACCATTAGTTTTTCATAAAGCCTCTTTTATCATAGAGAAATCAAGCCACAAAAATTCAACATCCAAACTGAAACTTGAATAAACAGACACCTCATGCACTCAAACATTGCCTACACATGGTAGGACTTCAGATGTAACCAATATAAACTTAATTATGTGCCTAAAATGAGACTTCTAGATGATGAAAAGTTACCTAACGGAGCAACTCCGTTGGTCCTTCAAATGTTGTGCAAAATTTAATCCAAAGCCACCAATGTCCTCCTTGTGCTTCAGTGAGTGAGAATCAAGTAAGAAATGGAAGAGAAAACTAGAGAAAAATGCAATTCAAAGAGAGAGAAAGTTTGAGAAATTTTGAGTGATTATGGTTCTCTCTGCAGCAGCCAACCTCTCCTTCCACGTTAGGGTTTCTCTAGACCTTATATATGAAGGTTTTGTGGTGTTTTTGCAGGCCCATGATAGGTGATTGTTTTGATTTCAAAAACTTACCAAAAACTCAAAGATGAGGTGTACACGGGTTTGGGTGATGGTTCCACTACTTCAAGTTATTCCTTTGGGTCAGATGGAGGTGAGGAAATCAATTTTAGTGACTAGAAAGAAAGGCATTAAGGTTTGTCATGTGTTTTGAATATTTCTTCATAAAGTATGAAATTTGAAAAATAGCTTGAAAATGACAAGTTGTGTTTGCTGATTTTAGGTAAAGATTAGAGTGGTCATGACATGATGATGAAATGGTATTAAAAGAACAAAAACAATCTCATTTGGTGACTTGGAATGTAAGAAAATTACATTAGATTCAAAATCCATGTTTTTAAGTTCATAATGCTTTCAAATGCCTTGCAAATTACCAAAAGTCATGGAATTTGAGGTCATGATGGAGTTAAAGTCTTGGAAAACAAATTTCATGTGGCAAGAATCTTGATTTGAGGTCTTGAAGTTCATGAATTTGGTCCTTGAAATGAATGACCTAAAACTAGGTTTCCAAAAGTGACCTTGACTTGGGATGATCATAACTAGAGCTTCACACATGGGAATGATGAGTTCTAACACTTTTTGAAAAGCTTAGACAATAAGGAACAACTCTCATGTTTTTTGAAAAATGAGGAAGAGCTTGATTCCATGTGAAAAATGCCTTAGAAGTGAGTTACCCTTGAGTGCCTCTAAATTCTCTTCATTTTGTGACACCAACTTGTAGACATCATAACTTGAGATTTATGAACCCAATGGAATAGTTCTTGTACTCAAAAGAAAGCTTGAAAGATGAGGAACAAGTCTCATGTTTGATCGAAAATGAGATAGGACTTGCATCATAGTGAGAATTGTCATTGAAGTTATATACCAAAAGAGGGGATTTTACACTTAGGATCATCTGAAACCCTAATTTAGCAACTTCTTGAACTCTTGAATCTCCTTGACCTAGCTTCAACATAACATTTGAGATGACTTAGGATGACCTCTCATGGCTTCAATGATCAAGAATCAAGCCTTGAGCTCTCTCAAATCCACAATTGACTTTTGTTGACCAGATGAAACCTTAACACCTTATCCACTGACTGAGATTCTTGCAAATGATTTGTGTAATCATTTGCAAGAATGGCGAGTGTATCATCATTTCTCGAACTGAGAGTCCGTGATACTAACGACCTGCATAGGGTGTCGTACCTTTCAAGACTAGATCCTACCTATGAGAGGGAAGGGTTTTGCAGGAAACATTGACCTCCAACCAACCCGGTTTTCTAGTTTTCTTGTCGAAGCGGACTTTTGACCTTAGATATTATGGTATTTTGTCACCTTGGTATTCTGGATTTCTAGTTTTCTTATTTGAGCAAAACTCTGGTCTAATTCAGTCAGCAGCACAACAGCTTTTGATACCTTGGTCCCTGTCTGCATTTGCATATTTATCTTGCATATTAACATTTGCATGTATGTGTGTTCTCAGGTTCTCGTCTTTCCTTTGGTTCTAGTATTCTGATCTTCTATCAAGATGGAGGTTGAGTTGAAGAAGGCCACTCTGTACAAGTTTCCTTTACCTGAGCTATGACTTTTATTTGGTCTAATTAATATGGCTGATCCGAGAACTCTTGAAGTGTTTAGAAGAGACTATGGGAGAATTCTGAGCCTTGTCCCTAAAGTCATAAGCTACGAGCAGGGGAGCCATCCTCACTTTTCTATAATTTTATGATCCTCCGCTACGTTGTTTTACCTTCATGGGTTATGTATTAGTTCCTACTCTGGAGGAGTTCACTTTTATTTTGGGAATTCCAATCCTAGATAGAGTATCTTTCTTTCATTCAGAGGAAGAACATGAACTTGAGAATCTTGTAGTCCCTCTTTATTTGAGTGCATCTCAGTTAGTTGACAATATGGTTACCAGAAATGGGGTCATTGGCTTCACTTTATCTTTCTTGGTAGACAAAGACCAAAAGTACGCCAAAGAAGGTTGTTGGGTGGTCTTTAGTGCTATATTAGCCTTATGCATCTATGGTATTGTAATGTTCCTAAACATACCTGACTTAACTGACATGGACGCTTTCAGTATCTTCGTATCAAAAAACCCTGTACCCACTCTCCTAGAAGATTTGTACCATTCGGTACATTACAAGAACGAAAGGAGAAGAAGGAAGACGGTGTCTTATTGTACTCCGCTCTTCCACAAGTAGTTCATAGATCATCTTCCTCGTACCGAAGCTTTCTTTGACTTAAGGAATACACATGAATGGTCTTAAAGGCTCATGGGTTAACTGCCAAAGACATCACTTAGTTTAATCGGGATCTGCTTGGTGTGGAGATTGTTTTCAGTTGTGGTAATTTCCTCAATGTGCCTCTGATAAGGAGAAAAGGGGGAGTTAATTATAACCATTCCCTCGCTGTCAGGCAATTTAGGTATGCTTTAAGAGGACCCCCGAAGGATGAAGAAGTACAGGAGTCTCTGTACTATACCAGTGTAGCTAACCCTGACATTCTGGCCAGGATTGTTAAAGCATGGGGCAAGATTCACAGGAAGGGGAAGATTCCTTTAGGAAAGTGTGACTGCAGAGCTTACGGCCCTTATGTAAAATGGATTCAGAGGAGGGTTGAGAAGATATTATTATCATTACCTATTGAAGAACCCTTGTACCCTTTGATAGTTGAAGAGCCTACAATGGTGGACCTCATGAAATATAACAAGCTTTGAGCAGAGAAAGAAGAGCTACGTAAAGAATGAGCAGAACTGAAGAAGGAAATCAACCAATTGAAATGTGACAAGAATGAAGCTGTATACTTAGCTAAAGTAAAGGTAGAAGCCTTGGCTAAGATGGAGAAGGAGTTTGCTGAAGAGATCCGGGTACGAAAACAAGTTGGTCAAGACCTAAAGAGTACTGATATTATCCTTAAGCATAAAAAGAAAGAACTAGATAGAGCTTATGTAGAGATATCTAAGTTCAATGATCAATGGAATGCTACAGTAACCACCAACAAAGGAAGAGAGGATGAACTTCATAAGCAAATTTAAAATTTAAAGATACGGCTCAAAGTCAAAGGGAAAGAAATCATCCCGTAGATATGCAAGTGAAAATAAGCTACAAGAAACTCTGTCAGCATTTGAGGAACTCAAGGTGAGGGTATAACTGAAGAAACAAAAACTTAAAGATGCCTTTACAGAGGATGCTTGGGAGGATTATGCTCAGAGTTTGAAGGATTTCATCTGTAGAAGAAACCTCCTCATCCAGGAACTGATTGCGAGGCCTGAACATCCAAACATAAAGGAGTTGCTAGAAGAAGCTCAGATTTGGTACAAGGGCTATAGTGGTTGGAGGAAGTTGTTTGATGTTGTATCTCAGTAGTCTTTTCTCTTTTCTTGTCTTGTATTTTAACCATCACTAGATTTGTTGGATGGGGTCGTAGGCTTGTATGCAGTTGCATTTCATGTTGGTGATTTGTATACATTGACTTTTGTTCTCATTTTATTTATGAGAGGGGCTCTTGATTCTTCCGTTTATCTTTATTGTTCTGTTATTATTTGTGGAACTAGAATCAAAGGGGAGATCTCCCTAAAACACATATGCATGTTTGCATTTTGCATTATCATATTCATTTGCATAGTAGGTGCTCCTGGAGACTTCATCCTATCTCTGCTTGGTTTTCTGTATCAGTTGACAGGATTGCGGATTCAAGTTTCCACAGATATTCTGCGCGGGGAAATCAACGAAGAATTATGGATCAAGTTCAGAACGAGCTCTAGGAAGTCAGGGACAAGATGACACAGTTCATGGAAGTGATGCAGAACATGGTCAATGGGCAGGAATAGTTGAGAACCCTAGTTCAACCATTAATAGCACGGGTAGATGGAAACAATGTTCTACATGGAGGGAATGCTGCCATTCCTCCTCCGATTGACGGTAATATTCCTCATGGCAATGGTATTCCCACAGTTGTTAACCCTCCGGGCGGAAGTCATTAGGGTGGAGTTCATATAGGAGCTGTTGGAGGTAGTATGTGTGCTGCATATAGGGCTGTTGGTCCCTAATGGGAAGAAGATAATCAAGACGGCGTCTTTTCAATGAGAGATAAGGATATGGGTCTCCCCTCAGAAGCTGATAAGAGATTCAAATTGATTGAAGAGAAAATGTAAGCCTACGAGAACCAAAACTCTTTGGGACTCGACATGTCAGATCTGGGACTTGTACTAGGGGTCAGAATTCTCCCGGAGTTCAAGGTAAAAGACTTTGACAAGTACAAAGGGACAACTTGTCCTAGAGTACACCTCCAGGCTTATTTTAGAAAGATGTCAGCGTATTCAGACAATGAAAATTTATTGATGCACTTTTTCCAGGATAGTTTATCGGGTCCTCTCTAGAATGGTATATGGGGTTAGAGAGGACGCACATAAGAAGTTGGAGGAATTTGGGGGAAGCTTTTGTTCATCACTACCAATATAATAATGACTTGGCGTCGAATAGGGTGCAACTGCAAAATCTGTCGCAAAGAAGCAAGGAAGGGTTCAAGGAGTACACCCAGAGGTGGCGAGAACTGGCAGCTAGAGTTCAGCCTCCGATGATGGAGCGGGAGTTGGTTGATATGTTCATGGCTACATTGCCAGGGACATACTATGAAAATTTAATTGGTTGTATATCTGGAAGTTTCTCGAATCTGGTTATGGCAGGGGAGAGAGTAGAAAATGGTATCAAGACAGGAAAGATATAGAGTGGAGCAAAGCCCTCATCAGGAGGGATGAAAAGCCGTACAATGGAAATCTAAAGAAAAGAGAAGGAAATGCCAGTTTAATATCATATTATAGAGGTAAAGGCCGAGCGCAACCTCATTATCACCAACAAGTTATCAGTGTAGCCATCCCGGCTGCACCTCAACAACAAGTTAATGTGCCTTGCCGTTACCGGGACAGGGGGAAGAATGGCTAATAGGCAGTTTGAGACACCACCAATGCCTTATTCTCAGCTGTTACAACATCTATTGAAATTACAACTTATTCAGAAAAGAACCTTGGCGTCACTCACTGGTGCTCCTCCTCCGGGTTATGATGCAAATGCTAGGTGTGAGTTCCACTCAGGAGCTCCCGGCCACCATATTGACTATTATAAAGAATTTAAGCATAAAGTTCAAGATTTACTCGATTCAAAGGCGATCAACTTTACTAATGAAGGCCCGAATGTGAATCAAAACCCAATGCCAAATCATGGCGTTACCAGGACTAATGATGTGATAGAGGGGGAGAGGCTGAATTTGATTATGGATGTTGAGGAACTAAAGACCCCTATGAGCTTTTTGAAGGATAAGTTGCTAAAGGGGGGTGTGTTTCCAGGTTGTTCAGAAGAATGTTTAGAATGTGTTGTGCATTCAAAGGGTTGGAGTTCTTTGAAAAATGGTATTCAGAGTTTGATTAACAAAGGCAGTCTACAGTTTGACAGGGTTATGGAAGAGAAGGTGAGTGATAAATTCAATAATGATGGGGATGAAGTCACTATGATTTCAATTCCTTACCGGAAAATTAACATTTCGGCGCCTGCAAGGCCAGCTCCGGTCATCATTACCACTCCTGGACCTGTGCCATACAATAGCGCCAAGGCCATTCCCTGGAATTATGGGGAAGAGGTATTTTGCAATGGACAGAAACAGGAATTGATAGGGTCATCATATGGAGGTTCTTCAATTGAAAATATAGTTGGAGCAGGAGGAATTCCTAGGAGTGGGAGGATAGTCTCTCCACCTGAACCCAATATTGATAAAAGTGATAAAGGGAAGGGAAAGGTCGTGGTAGAGGAAGTTGTTCAGCAACAAGTTGATAAAGATGCTTTTGCAAAGGATATTGAAGAGTTCATGAGACTTATCCACAAAAGTGATTATAAAATTATAGATTATTTGCACCAGACTCCATCGAAGATTTCTATTCTATCGATGTTATTATGCTCTGAGGCACACCGGAATACGCTGTTGAAAATTCTGAATTTGGCATTTGTGCCGCAAGAGATTTTGGTGAACTAGCTAGAAGGGGTGGTAGCTCATGTAAACATTGGTAATGGTTTGGGTTTTACAGACTTGGATTTGACTCCCTCCTGGAGGAATCACAATCATGCCTTACACATGCAGAGGGTCCCTGTTGTCTCATGTCCTGGTTGATACAGGATCATCCCTTAATGTACTATCAAAGAAGGTGTTGATGAAGCTAGAAACTCAAGGGTTGATATGCACACCAAGTGACTTAGTTGTGAGAGATTTCAATGGCTCTAAAAGATCAGTGTTTGGGGAGATCACGATGCCTATACAGGTTGGGCTATAAATTTGTGACGTAACATTTTACATTATGGACATCCAACCAGCATACATTTGTCTGCTTAGCCGACCTTGGATAGATGTTGCGGGAGTAGTTAATTCAACATTGCATCAGAAATTGAAGTATATGATGGAGGGAAAAGTGGTTACTGTATGTGGAGAGGAAGACATTATGGTGAGTCGGTTATCATCTTTTAAGTATGTGGAAGTGGATGGTGAAATCCACGAGATACTCTATCAAGCTTTTGAAACCGTTTAAATTCGGAAGAAGCCTCCTGTAGAAGATAAGAGCCCAGATGTCTCGATGTCATCATTTAAGGAAGCTTGTGCTATAGTGGAATCTGGGTCTTCCCAGAGGTGGGGCCAGGTGTTTAACGTTCTTGCTAAACATGACAAGTTCGGTTTGGGGTATAGTTCCTCTGTTCCTTCTCAGGACCCCCGAGATACAAAGGACCTATTCGATTCACCAGCGGTGGAGTTATATTCGACAGGTACATGCTATTGGGGATGACGAAGGAGATAATGACTGTAATATAGATGCCTAGATTCTTCCGTGTGTCCCTGGGCAGAAGCTATGCAACTGGATTATGGAGGAAATCATCCAAGTCACATCAGAAGAGTAATTTCCACTTTTGTTTTGATTATGTATAGTCATACGCTCTGCCCAAGGCGTAGTGACTCATTTTGTAGGGCCCCCTTTTAATATTTTAACTTTATCATGAATAAAAGACGCCATTTTACATTCAAATATTTTTTATCCCTGTTTTTCCTTTTTGTTTTTACATTTTTTATTAAAACAGAAAAATAGCAATGTGTTTATGTTTGTTTGCATATCATAATAAGCATAAAACATCAATCACGCAGGTTGCACATCTCAGACACCACTGATCCTGATTCGGCTATGGCTTGATATGATTTCGATAATCCTATTTACCAAGCTGAAGAAGAGACTGATGAAGATTGTGACCTACCTGAGGAATTGGCCAGGCTTCTGAAGCAAGAGGAAAGGGTTATTCTGCCTCATCAAGAGGATGTTGAAGTCATTAATCTGGGTACCAAGGACAAGAAAAAAGAAGTCAGAATAGGGGACGCATTGGAAGATGATGTCAAGAGAAGACTAGTTGAGATGCTCCGTGAGTATATGGATGTTTTTGCTTGGTCTTACCAAGACATGCCTGGGTTGGATACCGACATAGTAGTACACTGACTACCTCTTTGAGAAGAATTCCCACCTGTGAAGCAGAAGTTGAGAAGGACCAGACCTGATATGGCAGTCAAGATCAAAGAAGAAGTTCAAAAGCAGTTGGACGCTGGTTTTCTTGCTGTCACCAATTATCCTCTGTGGGTCGCTAACATTATTCTTGTACCTAAGAAAGATGGAAAGGTCGAGATGTGTGTCGATTACTAAGATCTGAATAGAGCGAGCCCGAAAGACGATTTCTCGCTCCCTCACATTGATGTGTTGGTTGATAACACCACTCAATATTCTGTATTTTCCTTCATGGGTGGCTTCTCTGGGTATAACCAAATCAAAATGGCCTCGGAGGATATGGAGAAGACTACCTTTATCACACCGTGGGGACTTTTTGCTACAAAGTGATGCCCTTTGGATTAAAAAATGTAGGGGAATATCAATGGGCAATGGTGACTTTCTTTCATGATATGATTCATCATGAGTATATGTTGATGACATGATTGCGAAGTCGCAGACAGAGGAAGGACATCTAGTCAATCTTCTAAAGTTATTCGAAAGACTAAGGAAATTCAAGCTGAGATTGAATCCTAACAAATGCATCTTTGGGGTGAGATCTGGTAAGCTGCTAGGTTTCATTGTCAGCGAGAGAGGAATTGAGGTGGATCCTGCAAAGATAAAGGCAATTCAAGAGATGCCCGAGCCGAGAATGGAGAAAGAGGTTTGTGGTTTCCTTGGGAGATTGAAATAAAATGCAAGGTCTATTTCCCACCTTACAGCCACTTGTGAACCTAGTTTCAAATTGCTGAGAAAAGATCAGGCGGTCGTTTGGAATGAAAATTGTTATAAGGCTTTTAAGAGGATAAAAGAGTATTTGTAGGAGCCTCCAATATTGATGCCTCCAGTTGTAGGAAGACCTCTGATTATGTATTTGATGGTTCTTGAGAATTCGATGGGTTGTGTGCTTGGTCAACATGACGAGACAGGTAGGAAAGAGTATGTTATTTACTACCTGAGTAAGAAATTCACCGATTGTGAGTCAAGATACTCAATGCTAGAGAAAAAATGTTATGCACTCGCTTGGGCAGCTAAATGCTTAAGGAAATACATGTTAAACCATACAACCATGTGTAACACCCCAAAATTTGCCTCATCATTTCTTGGTTTACTGGCTTATGTTCCTCTGCATTTTGCATTTCCGCATATCATAGCATTGGCTCTTGAGACATGGGATCAAGGTATTTTTGTGGCTCAGAGTTCCTTTTTGTTGCAAGAGTTCAAACATTGAGCATCAGAGGCTCCGACATTTATTTTGCCCAGCGATCGAGCAGTCAGTTTTTATTCTTTTCAGCAGGTTATTTTCAGCTCAGGAGACGGTGTACAGGCTATCTCAAGCATTCTCACAGTTATAATATCCAAGGGCAAGTTTCAGAGGCTTAACAGAGCTTAGAACAGGTGGCAACAGGTGATTATACAGGATTCCCTCTATTTGGCGCCAAAGTTGGCATTTTTTGAATGTGGTAATCGGTTACCACATACTGGGTAACCGGTTACCCTGGGCAAAACTTGCCAAGAAATTCAAATTTTCAGCATTGCAAGTTTTATTTTCAACCATTGATTTCACATGATCATCATTGGAAGGATCTATAATTGTTTCAATTTTCACCATTTCCCTCCAAATTTCAAACACTACATTCCTAATTCTACTCCTAATTCCACCGGCAAAGATAGAAGACTCTCGCTCTTTCTAGGCACTGAGTACTCACATGTCCCTCCTTATTGCAGTTGTAGCACCGAATAATACCTTAATTTTGTGGTCTCTAACCTCCCCTGACATGTGTTTGAGGTAGGTCCCTTCCATTCCTTTGAGATCGGTGTCTGTTTAAAAAGTCTTAGTGATAGAAAATTCTTAACAAATTTATAGAAAAGATCTTAGATTCTACCCAGTGTCTAGATGGTCCTCCAACAGCCCATCTACTTAGAAGTCCTTACTTCATTCGCTCCACCTTCTTATATTTCTCCATTAACACTCATAACTGGCGAATCTCCAAGGGCTCAACAGATTCCTTAATTTCAAATTTGAGTCCTTGCTCAAATCTCTCCCACTTATAGTTCTCATCCAAATGGTCATGGAAATAGTGGAAATATTTAGCTAGTGAATCAAATTTGTCAGCATACTCATAGATAGTCATATTACCTTGGTAAAGTCTAAGGAATTGAGCATCTTTCTCAGATCTAGAACTAGATGGGAAATACTTGTCAAAGAAGTTTTGTTTGAAAGTTGTCCAATTTAATGCTTCATTGTTACTCTCCATTAGTTGCTTCGCACCCTGCCACTAGGATTCAACCTCTTCCCTAAGTAAAAAGGTTGTGTACTCCACCCTCTTAACATCTGCCCAATGAAGCATTTAAAAAATGTCAATTTCATGTATCAAAAGATCATCCTTATCTGGGTCGTGTTTCCCTTTGAATTTTGGTGGGTTTTGTCAATTAAAATTAGTCAGTTCTCTCGTAGCAGAAGCAAATTCCTCTCTCTGATCCCTTAATGTCTCATGTTGAGCTTGGATTGCAGCTTATTGAGCAGAAGTTTTAGCTTGTTAAACAATAGTTACAGATTGTTGAGCAATAGCAATAACCATTGTGTGAATTGCCTGAATGAGGCCTACCATGTCAGCAATTGGTTGAGTATTTTCTAGGTCATTAGAAGTTATTCATCGATTCATCATAACTTCCTACAATTATACTTGCATTAGATGGATTTTTAAGATCTCATTCTAACACTTGGGCTATCAGTATGTGGAATCCAAAGAAGTTTGTTACACATAAATTTCCACCCACATTAGAATATAACATAAGTAACTAAACAAATAGTCACAATGTTTATCGAAAATATTATAAGAAGATTAGTAACTCATACATCACTCAATTTTCATAATCATGCGTCATACAAGATCGGCCCGCCCCACCCCAAAAATGTGTGTCAAAAGATTATTGCTCTAATACCAAATGTAACATTCCATATTTTCTCCAAGATATTATTTAGAAATGTTATTAGAAATACGGCTGTTTTTTTATTATAAAATGAGAAAATTATAACAATGATTGAAAATAAAATTTGAAGAGATGTAGATTTAATAAACTTGTGCAATATTTCAAAATTTCTAGCAGAAGAAAATCAATATTTGCATTTTTAAACAAGTTCAAATGTTATTAATACGTGAAATAGAATAGTGTATCGTAACAACTTATTTAATTAAATAAAATGATAACTTTGAAAACCCTGTTTCCTCCGTACGTACTTCAAGCAACACATTCAATCATGCCTTTCTCTTTAAATACCTAAAATGTTAATTATAAGGGTCAAATTCCATATCTACATTGAGTCATACTCACCATAAGAAAGTGTCATAAAATAATAACAAAATCATTCACAATTAAAATATAATTATTAGTTTTAAATTTTATTTTATATGATATGAAATACAATGTGACTAAAACTAATATATGAGACACAAATGATCAGAATAAATAAACTCATTCTAATGGAAAACTTATCACAAAAGCCCAAAAACGTTAACCTTGCCACAAAATCTCCTGCCAAAAAGGTCCGAAAAGCATCATCCTTACCACAACGACATACCACAACTCAGCTATACACATCTATATATGCATGTTAAGAAAGTGATTTTTTAAAATAAACCATTTGTTGCCAAAACTACCAGGAACTAGTCCTCCATATACACTTTCTTTATCTATTTATGTACTTCTCAACTAAACAATATTCACAAGTCATATGCGTATTTTTTCTATTACTCACTCAAATTAAGACATTATAATCATGTACATTCAAACCATATAACAATATCAAAATATCAATTATTTACTATTAATATATGCCTAACAGTAACATAACTAGAATTTATTAATTATTTATGCTTGATAGTAACAGTAGTCGTATGTGCCGAACCACCGAACAAATAAATATATATTTGAAAACAACCTTATTAATCCACACAAACAAATATATATATATATATATATATATATATATATATATATATATATATATATATATATATATATATATATATATATATATATATATATATATATATATATAAATATATATATATATATATATATATACCAACTAAAAATTAAAATTTCAATTGCTAACTAATAAAGAAGAAATATACAGGTAGTAAAAAATGATTAAATTAAAGATGCAATTAATAACAAAATTTATACATGAACTAGACCAATAAAAAAAATTTTTTTATAGACAAAGGTTCTACCAACGGTGTACTATATAGAATGAGTAAATGGGAGAAAAAACATTTACCATATTTCTATGTAATGACAATACCCTTGAAGACTTTACAATCTGCTTTAGTAACCTAAACTCAAGAATTACACTGCAAACTAAAGGATGTTGGTGAAGTTTTATTCTTGTACCATTTTAAAAGAACTCTTTCTCTTCTCTTTTTGCTTAAGAAAATTTATAGCTATTGTTTTTAAGTGAGATTGATTATTTTAGAATTTAAGAAAGTGTAGAATTTGAATGAACTCTCACTCCTATTTCATAGCCAATATTATTACTACTACTACACACCTATTTCATCCCCTTCCTATTTCTTTTATTTAGATTAGTATTAATTAATAGTGATCCATCACCCATGCTTTTAGGAACCATAATGCACTTAGTAAACAATTTCTTTGTTCACACTCACCCAGGCCCTTACGTTTCCTACCTCTCTACATGCTATATTAAATTTATTACTTTCAATATTACACTCACCCAGGCCCTTACGTTTCCTACCTCTCTACATGCTATATTAAATTTATTACTTTACAGTTTGGGGGTGGCAAAGCGAGCGGTTCACCCCGTTTTGGCCTGCCCCATTTAAACCCGTTAAAAAGCAGGGCGAAGTGGGACGGAGTAATTTATATGTTCGAGTTTAAAAATCAAACTCGTCCTGTTTACTAACGAGTTGACAGGTTAGTGGGTCGGTCTACCAATTTTTTTTACAATTTAATTTATTACATAATTTATAAAATTATTAATCATTACTAAAAAGACCGACAAATTTTAATAATGCATAGTAAAATTTTAACAAGTCTTAATGTAAATGTCATATTCTTCAAAATAAACAAAAATCGTAATCATAATAACAAAAACATAAAACAAACACACTAAAACCCCAAAATAATCATTTTTGTTCAAAAAATCAACAAAAATAACCTAGTTAAGGACATCTAAGAACACAGATCAAGAAAACAAATTATCACATGCTAAATAAAGACAACTAAGTAGATTTATTAATATTAAATAATGGAAGCATCTCAAAAATAAAACAATCCAAAAAAATCAAAGCTTCATTATTTAAAAATTATCAATACAAAAACACTTAGTTGAGTATTTTAGTGTAAAAAAATAAAATAAAGTGAGAACTCAAATAGAATAAAATACAAATTGAAACTTTATTATCATAATGAGAAACAAATCTCTCTGTGCAAAACTTACCATAACTTTAGAACTCAGCTCCAATGACAATGAGTAATAAAAAATAGAAACAAATGTATTATCTATGTTTTACAATAAAGACTTTTTCTACTATGAGTGAAAATAAATAAAGAAACAGAGATCAATTAATGTCTTTAAAATGAGGTGTTTGTGGTTATGTGAAAAATGAACATTAGGATTTGAAAAAACGAGGACTGTTTTAAAAGTATGTCTACTATAGACCATTTTAATATTGTTTTAATTCCAAGTAAAAAAAATTTTTTAAACAAAATACTGTAGAAGCAAGCATACTTCAACCTCAAGTTTTGATGATGTCAACTCAACTCAAGCTCACTTCATGACTGCAAAAAGTCAAGACTTTCAAATTGATCAAGTCTATGCAATTACAACTTACAAGTCAAGCTGTTGTGCAAATTTTTATTCATCTGTCAAGACTTGGACAGAAGGCTGGTATATCAAATTCCCTCTTTAATTTGATATACAAGTGTTCAAACAATCCATAATTTTTGCATACTGCATTGGTATATTTTAAAACTCTTTAGAATTGGTATAACACTTAAAACTTAAAGATTTTTCTAAGTTTTTACAGTGTTAACCGATTAACCATATGGGTTAATCGGTTAACGCCCTTAAAATTTGAATTCTTTGAGTTAACGTTACAGTGTTAACCGATTAACCTATATGGTTAACCGATTAACACTGAACGTATTTTGAAAAATTGTTTATTTCAAAGTTCAAAATTCTTGTTAGAGTTATACCTTTTCATTGTTTGATCTATACTCAATTAAACCTTTTTGAATATGTGTTTTGGCTCATATAAATTCTGATTATTTCAAAATTGAAAAACACCTCCAATAATTTTCAAAATATTCATTGAATCAAATTCATTCAAATTCAAATATTTTCAAATTTTCTCAAAGTGTTCATATTGATCATATTTTTCATATCTATAGCATTGAACACCTGTATTGATACTAAAGAGTGAATTTTGATCAAAAGGAGAAGATCAATCTATGTATTGATACCATTGCTATCACTCTCAAACCAATTCATTCAAATTACTTGTATTGTGGCTTGTGATCCAGGATTGTTGGACACAAGGGTAAAGTGTTTGCAGGAGGATTGTTCTTGCACACTTGTGATTGTATAGTTGTTAGAAAGTAGGCCTCACCGGTTGATGGTGTGATAGGTTGTACAATTCTAAAACTATAGTAAATTCTCTTTCATGTTGAAAGGGGAGTGGAGTACTCTCGGATTGTGAGGGGAACCACTATAATTCTCCGTGTTCTTTCCTTTTCTGCATTTACTGTTTTCATCACCAACATTCTTAAAGAAGTAAAATTCAAGAAACCGAAAAATCGGAAAAAGTTACTAAAGCCTAATTCACCCCCCCCCTCTTAGGCATTCTCTGTACTTACAATTGGCATCAGAGCAGGTTAAGGTAACCTGTTCCTAACGATTCAGTATGGTTTCCGCTAGCACCAACCCGGTTTTCAAAGATGGTGGAAGTAGTAACAAACCACCACTCTTTTCTGGAGAATATTTCGATTTTTGGAAAATCCGTATGAAAGCACATCTTGAGGCTCAAGGAGACGGCATATGGAAAACCGTGGAAAATGGTATGCACGTTCCTATGAGTGTCATAAATAACGTAGGCACTCCAAAGATAAAATCCTCTTATGATGAAGATGACAAGAAGAGAATCTTAAATGAAAAGAAAGCAATCAACATACTTCAAAGCGCTCTCAGTATGGACGAATTCTTCCGTATATCACAGTGTAAATCGGCAAAGGAGATTTGGGACACCTTGGTAGAAACGCATGAAGGAACAGCCGAAGTAAAAAGATCAAGACTCAACACGTTAAGTCAAGAATATGAGATGTTCCGTATGCAGCCCGGTGAATCTATTGTTGCCTTACAAAAAAGATTCGTACATCTAACAAATCATTTGATTGCTCTCGGGAAGACCTTCACCAATGATGATCTCAACTTAAAAGTCCTAAGATCCTTAACAAGAGAATGGCAACCGAAGGTGATCGCTATTTCGGAAAAGAAGAGTCTTTCAACAATGACATCCGCTTCTTTATTTGGCAAACTTCAAGAGCATGAATTAGAACTTGGAAGGCTTGAGAAGCATGGAAGTCAAGATAAAAAATCCAAACGAATTGCTTTGAAGATTGACACGAAGGATGACAAAAACGACGAATCTTCCGAAGATGAGAATTTCATGCTTCTAGTAAAGAAGCTTGGTAAGTTTTTTAATAATAATAAAAATTCCTCTTTTCCTAAAAGAATAGACATTTCAGGAAAAAGGATGCATCCACATAAAATCAAGAAGTCACATGTTATGTGGGAAGCAAGGTCATATAAAGCCGGATTGCCCAAAGCTTGCAAATAAAGGAAAATTCAAAGGCAAGAAGGACTTCAAAAATAAGAAGGCCTATGTTGCTTGGGACGATAATGAGATAAGTTCATCATCGGAGTCGGAAAGCGATGAATGTGAAAATATGGCTCTTATGGCGTCACATCATTCCGATGAAAAAATTGATGAGGTTAGTAACGACTTTTCTATTTATGATAATGATGCACAAGAAGTCATAGATGAACTTCTAAAGGAATGCAAGACTTTGTATAAAAGCATTTCATCCCAAAAGAAAAGAATTTCAATTTTAGAAGAACAAAATACTGTTTTCATGAAAAATATTGAAAATGAAAAACAAAAATTGGTGGATGAAAAACAAAGTCTTGTATGCAAAAATTATGAATCTTTATCTTTTCAAATTGTTCAACTTAAAAGAGTTTTAGAAAGATACGAAAAAGGCCAAATTGGCTTGGAGGAAATTCTTAGGCACCAAAGATATCCTAATGATACAAGTGGACTAGGATATTCTAAGTTTTCCAAACCAAGCACAAATGAAACCATTTTTTGTAAAAGCAAGTGAACAAGTTATTAAAGAAAAGGTAAACAATTCTAATGATGTGCATCAAAGTCATAAAAAGAAAAGAATTGTGAAGAAAAAGAATTATGTTCCTAGATATAGAAGTCATTTTCAACCTACTTGTTTTTATTGTGGAATTAAGGGTCATACACCTAATGCTTGCTATGTGCGCAACTTTGGTGTTGCTAAAGGGCATTATGTGTGGGTTGAAAAGGGTACTAACTATCAAGGACCCAAATCAATTTGGGTACCTAACACTACTTGATTTTATGTTGTAGGTATGCTTGAAGACAACTTCTAATCAATGGTATCTTGATAGCGGTTGTTTGAAGCATATGACGGGAGATATAAACAAATTTTCAAGTCTATCATTAAAGGTCAAATGATACGTTACTTACAGTGATGATAATAAAGGAAACATTCTTGGTGTTGGAACCATTGGTGCACCTCCATGTACAATCATCGAAGACGTTCTTTATGTGGAAGACCTTAAACACAACCTACTTAGCATAAGTCAATTGTGTGACAAAGGATTCCAAATCAACTTCATAAAGGATGAATGCTTGATAGAACATGAAGTCACCCATGACACTTTGCTAAAAGGTAAAAGATATAATAATATTTTTATGATCTCTTTTGATGACTCTTCCTTGAAGGTAAAATGTCTAATGGCAAACAACAACGAGGCGTGGCTTTGGCATAAAAGATTTGCTCACATTCACATGGAGCATCTAAACAAATTGATAAAGCATGATCTAGTTGTTGGACTTCCGAAGATAAAATTCATCAAGGATAAATTATACGATGCATGTCAAAAGGGAAAACATACCAAGACAACTTTCAAATCCAAGCAAGTGGTTTCTACATCAAGACCACTTTAATTGTTGCATATGGATCTTTTTGGTCCATCAAGAACGAAAAGCTTCGGAGGTAGCCTTTATGCTTTAGTTATTGTTGATGATTTCTCTCGTTACACATGGACATTGTTTTTAGTGCAGAAAAATGATGCTTTCAAAGCATTCAAGAAATATGCGAAGCAAATTCAAAACGAGAAGTCACTCACTATAGCCTCCATAAGAAGCGACCGCGGTGGAGAATTCCAAAATTCAGATTTTGAAGACTTTTGCGAAGAGCATGGAATTTCTCATAATTTTTCCGCACCAAGGACTCCTCAACAAAACGGTGTCGTAGAACGGAAGAATCGGTCCCTAGTGGAGCTTGCTAGAACAATGCTTAGCGACTCGAATCTTCCTAAGTATTTTTGGGCAGAGGCGGTAAGAACGGCATGTTTCGTAAGCAGTCGTGTGAATATTCAACCAATTCTCAAGAAGACTCCGTATGAGCTGTTCAAGGGTAGGAAACCAAACATAGCATTTTTCCACATATTCGGATGCAAATGTTTTGTTCTCAACAACAATAAGGACAATCTCGGTAAGTTTGATGAGAAGTCCGACAAAGTTATATTTCTTGGTTACTCTCTTTCTAGTAGAGCTTTTAGAATTTTTAATAAAATAACTCTTACTATTGAAGAATCCATTCATGTTTCGTTTGATGAGACTAACCCCTCGAAAGAGGATAATATTATTTTGGATGATGATGATGATATTGTAGATATTTCACAACATCAAGAAAATACTTCAAAGGATCAAGGAATATTACAAGAAGATGTCATTAAAGAACACCAAGATCTTCCGAAGGAATGGAGAACGCATAGAGATCACCCGATAGATAAAGTTATTGGTGATATTAGCCAAGGCGTTGCAACTCGACTAAATCTTAAGGATGCTTGTCTCAACATGGCTTTTGTGTCTCAAATTGAACCAACCAAGATTGATGAAGCTTTAGGTGACAACCAATGGATTGTAGTGATGCAAGAAGAACTCAACCAATTTGAAAGGAATCAAGTTTGGAATCTCGTACCAAGACCGGACAACAAGCACATTATAGGAACGAGATGGGTGTTCAAGAACAAACTTGACGAGAATGGGATCATAGTTCGTAACAAAGCAAGATTGGTCGCACAAGGCTACAACCAGGAGGAAGGAATTGATTTTGATGAAACGTTCACTCCGGTAGCAAGGTTAGAAGCAATTAGATTATTACTTGCTTACGCTTGTTCTATGAATTTTCAATTGTTCCAGATGGATGTCAAAAGCGCTTTCCTGAATGGCTACATCAATGAAGAAGTCTACGTCAAACAACCTCCGGGTTTTGAAGACTTCAAGAATCCCTCGCATGTTTACAAACTGAAAAAGGCACACTGCAGGTTAAAACAAGCACCAAGAGCATGGTATGACCGCCTTAGCAATTTCTTATGTGAAAAGGGATTTACAAAAGGAAAGGTTGACAAGAAACTGTTCATAAAGAAGATCAAAGGAAAAACCTTATTGGTTCAAGTCTATGTCGACGACATCATCTTCGGATCAACAAACAAAGAGCTTTACGAAGAATTTTCACTTATGATGCAAGGAGAATTCGAGATGTCCATGATGGGAAAATTGAACTATTTTCTTGGACTACAAATCAAGCAAACAAAGGATGGCATCTTCCTCAACCAATCCAAATATTGCAAGGAATTGTTGAAGAAATTCGATATGGATAGTTGCAAGGTGATGTCCACTCCTATGGGATCCGGAACGTACGTTGATCAAGATGAATCTGGTACTCCAATTGATATTACAAAATATTGAGGTATGATTGGTTCATTGTTATATTTGACGGGAAGCCGTCCTGACATCATGTTTAGCATTTGTTTGTGTGCACGCTTTCAAGCAAGTCCGAAGGAATCGCATCTCACAGCCGTGAAGAGAATTATAAAGTATCTCAAAGGGACAACAAACATCGGATTATGGTATCCTAAAGGTAGTACTTGTTCTTTAGTTGGTTACTCTGACGCTGACTATGCAGGATGTAAGACCGACAGAAAAGCACAAGTGGTACGTGTCACATTCTCGGGAATGCACTAGTGTCATGGGCCTGCAAGAAGCAAGCGTGTGTGGCACTCAGTACATCCGAAGCGGAATATATTGCAGCAGAAAGTTGCTGTGCACAAATTCTGTGGCTCAAGCAACAACTCCTCGGTTACGGTGTAGATCTCGGTTGCATTCCTCTTCAATGTGATAATACAAGTGCCATAAACATTACAAAGAACCCGATCATGCATTCAAGAACAAAGCATATAGATATCCGACATCACTTCCTTCGAGATCACGTATTGAATGGAGATGTAGATGTTACTTTCGTCGACACGCACAATCAACTCGCCGACATCTTCACCAAACCCTTGGTGAAAGAACCGTTCTACAAAATTCGGCGAGAACTTGGGATTCTTGATGAAGGTGACATCTGACCTTTTCTCTAATATGTGTATGCATTATTTGTGTTATGTTTTCATGTGTATGCATTTTGTTTTTAAGCATTTTTCCAAAATTCGCATGTGTTAATCGATTAACCTATATGGTTAACCGATTAACACTGTAAGTTTTTCAGTTCTGATTGAATTGTTTAATGTGTTAACCGATTAACCTATAGGGTTAACCGATTAACACTGTAAGTATTTCTGGAAAATTAAATTTTTTAATATGTTAATCGATTAACCTATATGGTTAACCGATTAACACTGTTAAAATGGGCAAAAATCAGAAACGAAAAATTCTTTTAAATTTTGGAAAATTGTGTGGTTTTAATATGGTTATATGTGGTCAAAGTTTTTTAAAAAATCCAATTCAATATATCCTTAGAACTCTATTTCTTCTTCTTTGACTACAAGAACTTTTGGGATTCCCTCTTCAAACCCTAACATTTAAAACCCACTACAAACTCCCTCCTATATATTATGGTTTCACTTCATCTCTCTCAGCATCTCAAACCCTAAAAACTCAGCACCCCCAAAACCTTCAGAATCTCTCAACAACTTCCATGGCTTCTTCTCACAAGGGAAAAGGCAAGCTTCCAGAATATGGTTTTGCATCTGAAGAAGATAGCATCCCCATGGAGACCACCAAGAAGCGCCGCATGGACTTCAAGGTTCGCGTTCGCCACATCCTACCGGTAAAATATGTCAACCTTAAAGCTTTTCTGGTATCCTCTTTTGATTTTCCTGCTTTGCTGAAATACCAAAAGATAGATAAGCTTTCTATATATCTGGATGGTAACGGTGAACACATTCTGGGAACGGTTGTTCGCGACTATCTGCTGAAGGAAAAATTGTCTGATATTGCTTTGAATCTGCAAATTCCATCTACCAGATATTTTCTCCGAAAGGGGTTAACCACGATGAAGGACCGTGGGCTAACTACGACAAAATGGAATATTATTACCGGATTTGCAGGTTCCCAAAAGAGACGATTATTGTTAATCAGAGGACTGCCCGCATGTTGTGTTATGTAAAGAATTTGACAGTATCTGACCGGATGTTACATTATGTCATCTGCTACATTCTCATTCCAAAAGACTCCAATCACGCTTAGATCAACGATTTGGAAATGCAACTTCTGTTTGCTATCAAGAACAAGATTCGGGTAAATTGGATTTTGACTATAATGTATCATCTGCAACAACAGCTTTCGCTTCAGACGCGTCTTCCTTGTGCTCGGCTGGTGTCAAGAATTCTTGAGTTGTCGGAATTGGATCTTAAACGAGAACCTTGTATCAAGATGAAGTCGACAACCAATGAAATTAATGAGATAACAATTGTGAAGAATACCGGTATCATCAAAGACGCTGATGGCACCTACAAGTATGCTGATGAAGGAGCAGCCCCGAACCAAGCCTATCCCGTACCAGAAGAAGGTATTACTAATGAGTTTCTCTACCAAACTATGATGACCCAACATAGAAAATCCATGAATTGTCACCGTGAATCCATGAACTGTCACCGTGAAACCTCCAGGACCATTGCTTCTCTCCGAAACCTTATACTTACCTCTCGCCATACCAACACCGGCAACATTGATGAAGAGGATATGGCTGATGACGATTTTTAGAAAATATTTGCTAATGTTTTTTACTTTTGTTGTTCATTCCTAATTATGTTTATGTTGTTTTGTTTCATTTAATATGTAATCGTACAATATTTGTGGTGCATGTTCTATGTGCTGCATATTTTTATCAATTATGTTTGTTTTATTGCTTACTTGATTGTTTGCTGCCTGTTGTGCCTATATTATTTTTGTCTGGTTTGAAAGCCTCTTCCTTTTTGCTGATAACAAAGGGGGAGAAGAGCTTTATGCTTCTAATATCTCTCTGAGCAGATTTTTTGCCTTCTGTTTAGATAGGGGGTTGCTGGACATAGGGGGAGAAGCAAACCAAGATCAGTTCGAAACATCGTCAAAAACATGGCACAGACGCTTTTGTTTGTCATCATCAAAAAGGGGGGAAATGTAGAAGCAAGCATACTTCAACCTCAAGTTTTGATGATGTCAACTCAACTCAAGCTCACTTCATGACTGCAAAAATTCAAGGCTTTCAAACTGATCAAGTCTATGCAATTACAACTTACAAGTCAAGCTGCTGTGCAAAGTTTTATTCATCTGTCAAGACTTGGACAGAAGGCTGGTATATCAAATTCCCTCTTTAATTTGATATACAAGTGTTCAAACAATCCATAATTTTTGCATACTGCATTGGTATATTTTTAAACTCTTTAGAATTGGTATAACACTTAAAACTTAAAGATTTTTCTAAGTTTTTACAGTGTTAACCGATTAACCATATGGGTTAATCGGTTAACGCCCTTAAAATTTGAATTCTTTGAGCTAACGTTACAGTGTTAACCGATTAACCTATATGGTTAACCGATTAACACTGAACGTATTTTGAAAATTTGTTTATTTCAAAGTTCAAAATTCTTGTTAGAGTTATACCTTTTCATTGTTTGATCTATACTCAATTAAACCTTTTTGAATATGTGTTTTGGCTCATATAAATTTTGATTATTTCAAAATTGAAAAACACCTCCAATAATTTTCAAAATATTCATTGAATCAAATTCACTCAAATTCAAATATTTTCAAATTTTCTCAAAGTGTTCATATTGATCATATTTTTCATATCTATAGCATTGAACACTTGTATTGATACTAAATAGTGAATTCTGATCAAAAGGAGAAGATCAATCTATGTATTGATATCATTGTTATCACTCTCAAACCAATTCATTCAAATTACTTGTATTGTGGCTTGTGATCCAGGATTGTTGGACACAAGGGTAAAGTGTTTGCAGGAGGATTGTTCTTGCACACTTGTGATTGTATAGTTGTTAGAAAGTAGGTCTCACCGGTTGATGGTGTGATAGGTTGTACAATTCTAAAAATATAGTAAATTCTCTTTCATGTTGAAAGGGGAGTGGAGTACTCTCGGATTGTGAGGGGAACCACTATAATTCTCCGTGTTCTTTCCTTTTCTGCATTTACTATTTTCATCACCAACATTCTTAAAGAAGTAAAATTCAAGAATACCGAAAAATCGGAAAAAGTTACTAAAGCCTAATTCACCCCCCTCTTAGGCATTCTCTGTACTTACAAATACCCGTTAGAAAACCCGCTTGCCCTGCCCTCGGCTCGTTTTAAAAGTGGGTTAGGCAGGACAAGTCAACTTAAGACACCGAGCCGAAAACCTCGCTCTGATCCGCGAAAAATGGTGGGTTAAACAGCTGGACCCAATGGACCTACACAGTTTTACCACCCCTAATCATAACCACTCACAATTATTCATATATTATATTATTTTACCATAAACCTAAATGAAATTTCATTATCAAGTACACACGCGCGCGCGCATACACACACACACACACAATGAAAATGGTAATTTTATGTGAGAACATAAGAATGAATCTGAACCATTAGATTTAGAATAAATGGGTGAGATTATGTGTCATTTTTATTCTCATTCAATTTTTTCTCTCCTCCATTATTAAAATAAATGACTTAAATTAAATTATTATATTTCAGACAATCAAAATTCTCTCTCCTATCACACATTTATTTCAATCTAATGATTCAGATTCATTCTTATATTCTCACATAAAAATATTATTCTCATAGGACATGTCATATATATCAAGCGTAGAAACATTTACCCTGCATTAACAAAATGCACATGACTTAAGTGTCTATATCATAATCAATAATCTTCACTCTCAGCTACTAAACACTTACCCTGCATTAACTGTGGAGGCAAATCGCCACATACCACACAAGTCTGCAAGACATTGGTAAATGCAGGTTTCGATGATGACAAACTCCCAGGATAGACTGGAAAGTATGAATGCCAGATCCACTAAACCAGATGCAACGTATCACCCATCATATCCTTCTTTCGCTTATCCTAAAAATTTCTGAAATGAATATACTTTGTGGTGACAAAATGCAATCATGACTAAAGGCATGAAAAACTTCAAACTAATGAATTTTTGCAGGCTTGCAGAATATGGGTCGACCATAGGGTCGGCGTATTATCAGAAAAAGGGGAAATCAGTCAGCGCACAAAGCATGCGTCGACCATAAGGTCAGCGCATGAAAGAATGACATTCCAGCGGGTCAACGCATAAAAGCAATGGGTCGACCATAGGTCGGCGCACAAAGGAAATGGATTTCAACGGGTCAGCGCACGCCGACTGTATGGTTGACGCACACTAGTTAAATTTCCAGAAATCCAAAACAGCACAGGCCATGCGTCGATGCACAGACCTGTTATGGTTGACCGTTCGCGCGGAAAATCTGTTTTAAACTTCTTCCCTCTCAATTTTGAAATACTGTTATGTCCTGAATTTTGTTGGCACTATATATACTTGCTTAAACACTTGTGTCTACTAACATTTGATATTCTTTTGATTCATGTGTTCACAAAACAAGAAAGAGTTAAATAGGTGTCCAAGATTCATCATCTTCATCTTCAACATCTCACAACATTTCAATTACACACAATCATTTTTGAAATGCATGTGTGAGAGATTCAAGGTGATAAGGTTCGAGGCTTAGATTGGAGAATCAAGCTCGGGTTGAAGATTGCGACAGGTTCTTTCTTGAATAAAACCATTGGGGTTTTGCCCTCCAATATTGGTTCGAATTTTGGGGGTTTTTGGACGAGATTCTTCATCAACAATTAATCGAGCGAAGGTGATTGTGAAGAGGTGGTCTTCACAAGTCTAGTAGCGGATTCAGTGATTTTGAAGTGAAGATCTCGGGTTCGATTTGGTGCTGTTGAGATCAGCCGGAGCCAAAGGTTTGAACAACAATGTGTTCTTCAATAAGGTGGCTGGAGTCGGAGGTCCATCAACACAAATCGAAGAACTTGATTCAGCTTGAATCAAGGGGCAAGGAGTGAAGGCAACTTTCAACACATTGAGATTTTTGTTGTAATTTTGTTGCTCAATCCTTGTATAAACTGTTCATTCAAACAGGTGATATCTATTCAATATATCTCAATTCTAGTTTTAGAATTGAGTGCAGACGTACCCCGAAGCGAGGACGACGGGGGAACTGCCTCACCAAATTACTTGTCTTCTTTATTTTTAGCATTTTCGTTACAGCTCAAATAAGTAATTTTTGTGTAAGCTCTATTGTCCAAAACTGTGATATCAATTGAGTAAGAGGTTAAAACTTTGTTTTTAACTCTAAAGTACAACAATACATTGTACTAGGCTGGTTGAAATCCCTTACTCGACATAAATATCACTTGGAGTGTTTTTGCACACCAAGTGTTTGACATATTGCTTGAACCAAAATTATCTTACTTGTGTATCTAGTTTTGGTTTGATTTTGAATAATTGGAACAAAGAAACCTTACAACTGAAGTAAATAATTGATAAGCATAGTTTGTGTTGTGATTCTATTTTTCCGAATTGTCATTAATCCATAGGCTTACGTATATCCAGTTTTTCAATAACCGTTCGTTTTAGACTATATTTTTCCTCGGCCGCTTCCGCACTTAAAACATTTTTAAACCAATTTTAAATTGGTAGCGCCGACTCAAATTTTAATTGGGGATCTATTCAACCCCCCCCCCCCTTCTAGATCCGTGCCATAGTCTAACAAGTGGTATCTAGAGCTCTGGTTATTCGGTGCTTCAAATACAACGAGATAGAAAATGGCAAACGAACCAAAAGGGGCGTACAATAGGGCTCCTGTTTTCAACGGTGAAAATTATAGTTATTGTAAAGACTGTATGCGTGTGCATATAAACTCCATAGACAGAAAAATATGGAATGTTATCCTTAATGGTCCAATAGAAATTACTATGACCAATGCAGATAATGTAGTTGTGCCAAAGCCTGAAACACAATGGACCGATGACAATGAGAAAAAATACAATTATGATTGGAAAGCTAAAAACATCTTAATCTCCTCATTAGGTGTAGATGAATACTATCGTGTATCCCATTGTCCTACTGCTAAGGCCATGTGGGATTCACTACAAATAGCCCATGAGGGGACAAACGATGTTAAGTTGGCTGGAATTAATACATTAACTCAAGAGTTCGATCTCTTTTTCATGGAGCAAGGGGAAACCATTGTTGACATGCAAAAGAGATTTACTCATCTCATCAATCGTTTACATTCATTAGGTAGGCCTGTTTCCAATGATATTGCTACTAATAAGATCTTAAGATGTCTTAACAGGGAATGGCAGCCTAAAGTGACCGCCATCAAAGAAGCACATGATCTTACCTTATTAGATTTAACAACATTGTTTGGCAAATTACAAGAGCATGAACAGGTACTCTTGAGCTTAGACCAACGCGAAAAGATGGAAAAGAAAGACAAAACGAAGGTGAGTGAAAACAAATCGATAGCTCTAAAGACTTCCTCCTCGAAGTCTCAAGCAAAAGAGCAAAATGATTATTCCTCGAGCGACGAAGAAGAAGAGGACACAAATGAAGATATGGGGTTGTTTGTTAAATGGTATAACTGTTACGTGAGAAAGAACGGCATCCAACATTCCGAGAAAAACTTGGTAAACTTCCGGAAACAATCGAGACACTCCAAGGATGATGACTCGAAAGGTAAAAAGACTAGAGGGACGTGCTACAAGTGTGGAAAGCCCGGTCACTACAAACCGGACTGTCCAATGAATAAAAAGGGAAAGGAGAAGGAATCATCAAAATCACACAAGAAAGCATCAAAGCCTAGGAGAGCGTACATAGCATGGGAAAGTGACAGCGACTCTTCCTCCTCTGATGAAAGTTCTAGTGATGAAGAAGAGTCCGTGAATCTATGCCTCTCCGCCAATCAGAAAAATAAGAAAAAACAGGTACATCACTCTAAATATGATAAGTCCTCAAATATGTCGCATTCAGAATTACAAACCGCATTTCATGCCTTACATAATGAAGCAGTTGAAGCCTTCAAGAAACTTGCTTCTAATAATAAAATCTTTACGTATTTAGAGCATAAAGTTAAAGAGTCCGAAAAGAAATTAGAGGACCTTAAGGCTTCCATTGTGAAAGGCAATGAATCGGATTGTAAAGACG
Source organism: Lathyrus sativus (assembly GCA_963859935.3). Classification (NCBI taxonomy): domain Eukaryota; kingdom Viridiplantae; phylum Streptophyta; class Magnoliopsida; order Fabales; family Fabaceae; genus Lathyrus; species Lathyrus sativus. The sequence goes on from OZ012735.1 coordinate 690,043,730, forward strand.
ATAGAAATCCTTTCAACTTCGGGTGTGGTACTTGTCATATTTGGCAAGGTAAGATTAGAAACCTCAAGGCCAAATTAAACAAGGCACTTGAACCTAAAGTTACATTTGCTATTGATAAAAAGGATTTTAGAAAAAGTATGATTAACCCATACCAAAAATATGCATATGTAATCAGGGATCAAGCAAGTGAAAGTGTCTCTAAAGTTGATTTTGCTTGCTTATATTGTTGCAAGAAAGGCCACTCCATTGGTAAATGCCGGTTTAGGAGATTTCTTGTTCCTAAAGGCATCTACCAATGGTTGCCCAAACGCAACCATTTTTTCGCTAACCTATTAGGACCCAATATGCCATTGGGTACCTCCTTGTGCTAATTATGTTTTGACAGGAGAAATGTGTCAAGACCACCGAGAGAAGATGGGTTCTCGATAGTGGATGCTCAAGAAACATGTCTGGAGACATATCCTTATTCATAGACTTTGTGGCTAAGAAGAAAGGGTATGTAACTTATGGTGATAACAACCGCGGAGCAATACTAGGTAAAGGTAGTATAGGTAATCCCGCCTCTACTATGATTTCCGACGTATTGCTTGTCGAAAACCTTAAACATAACCTGCTTAGCATTAGCCAATTGTGCGACAAAGGATACAATGTATCCTTTCAAAAGATTGTTGCAAAATTGTGCATGAAAATGATAAGAAGAATATGTTTAATGTTTTTAGAGTAAACAATGTATATATGCTTGACTTAAATGAAGTATCATTAACAAGCGACAAATTCCTCATAACTATGAGTGAAGACTCATGGCTATGGCATAGGCGTTTAGCGCATGTTAATTTTGACTTACTCAATAAGGTAGTCTCAAAAGACCTAGTCTTAGGACTTCCCAAAATAAAGTTCACCAAGGATCACCTTTGTGATGCTTGTCAAAAAGGGAAGCAAACGAGGATCTCATTTAAATCCAAAAAGATAATTTCAACAACGAGACCTCTTGAACTTCTACACATGGACTTGTTTGGGCCGTCTAGGATCAAAAGTCTAGGAGGAAACTATTACGGGTTCGTAATAGTGGATGACTTTTCTAGGTTTTGTTGGACCATCTTCTTAGTAAGTAAAAGTGATACATTCGCCGCTTTTGAAAAGTTTGCTAAGCTTTCCCAAAATAAGTTAAATACAAACATAATGTCCATTAGGAGCGACCATGGAGGTGAGTTTGAAAATCACTTATTTGAAGAATATTGCGGTAACCATGGTATTGATCATAACTTCTCCGCTCCACGCACTCCTCAACAAAACGGGTTGTGTAGCGCAAAAACCGTATTTTAGAAGAATTGGGAAGAACAATGATTAACGAAAGTAGTTTACCTAAATATTTTTGGGCCGACGCCATTAGTACGGCGTGTTATGTTTTGAATAGGGTACTTATTCGCCCCATTCTAAACAAAACACCGTACGAACTTTTAAAAGGGCAAAAGCCTAATGTTTCTCACTTGCACGTGTTTGGATGTAAATGTTTTGTATTAAACAATGGAAAGGAAAACTTGGGCAAATTTGATTCCAAAGCCGAAGAAGGTATCTTTCTCGGATACTCTCACTCGAGTTAAAGCATATAGAATATATAATAAACGATTACTTGTTGTAGAAGAGTCTCTGCATGTTACCTTTGATGAGTCCTACCTGAGAAATGTCGGAAAGGATAGTGTTGTTCATGGTGCAGGTACATCCACTGAAGACATACTCAAAAGTGGCGAGACGGGAATTGATCAACCTGACAAAGCCAAAATTGAGAAGGATAAGGATGCACCCCATGATGCAACAGAGGAAGTTCATCCGCCTTCAAACGACGATCTACCTCAAGAATGGAAGTCATCTAAAGACCATCCAATTGAAAACATTATTGGAGACATCACAAAGGGTGTAACAACTCGAGCTAAGCTAAGTAATTTCTGTTATTGCTTCGCTTTCGTGTCACAGATGGAACCTAAAAACCCTAAGGAAGCCCTACTCGATGAATATTGGTATTTGTCAATGCAGGAGGAACTGAATCAGTTTACTAGAAATGAGGTTTGGGACCTTGTCCCTCCTCCACGAGGTCATCGAGTAATCGGCACCCGATGGGTGTTTAGAAATAAACTGGACGAGAACGGAGTAATGACTCGCAACAAAGCGCGTTTAGTCGTGCAAGGGTATAACAAAGAGGAAGGCATCGACTATGAGGAAACTTATGCGTCGGTTGCCCGACTCGAGGCTATACGCCTTCTACTTGCTTTCGCTTGTGCGAAAGATTTTAAGTTATTTCAAATGGACGTCAAAAGTGCGTTCCTTAACGGGTTTATAATGAAGAAGTCTATGTTGCTCAACCACCTGGTTTTGAGTCTCATGAGCAAGGTTGTCAAACTCGCGAGTCTACTCAGACTCGTTTAAGGTCTGTAGACTCGACTCGTAGACTCGACTCGCAAACTCGTACGAGTCTATGGAAAATTAAAAATGACATTAAAAAACCTATAGTTTACACATATATGACAGACTCCTGTGTTCTTAAACTTATAAATGCCTCGTATATGACACAAATAAAATAACAACACTATTTGATTTTCCTTTTCTATTATTCAACTATAAATTCTATATGACATAAACCAAATTATTCACATCTTTTTGATGTAACATATTTCTTCTCTTTTTATGAACCTAAAAAGTAAATAATAATTTAACTCAATGTTTCTAAAAATATTAAAATCAAGATTATAAACAAACAAATAATAATTCATTTCCATTTCAAAGAAATTCCAATTATGTTCACAACTAGAAGAGTGTTAGATGCCAAATTGTGCTTATTTGAGCTATCAAATATGGGCATCTTTCACTCCGTTTTTGTCTAATTTGTGCTCTAACCGACTTGCTTTTGTTAATATGCATCATAGTGTGAAACACTCTTGGTTCTTTTAATTTGTGTGTTATTGTGCAGTATTTGAGCATGAAAGAGTGGGATTTGAAGGCACAAGAAAGATCACAAAGGAACCAAGAAAGTGGAAAGCAATAGCAAGTTCGCCAGCATGTTCGCTGAGCGAAGCAGTAGCGAGTGTTTGCTAAGCGAGCTCATAGCGAGCAACTAACGAACACTCCCAGACTTGGGCAGAAGCATATTGGCATTGTTCGCTGGTAGCGAGGAGGGTAGAGAAGCACTCTCTAGGCGAGCACCTAGCGAGCAAGTAGCGAAGCCAAACAGAATCATACCTCAAGAACTCGCTAGCATGTTCGCTGAGCGAGGTTGCAGCGAAGCCAAACAGAATGAGTGCCTCAGACCTCGCTAGCATGTTCGCTGAGCGAGGCTGTAGCGAACATTCGCTGGAAGCTCGCTTAGCAAGCAGGGTCGCGAGCGTGACAGACCATCAACTTTGTCTATAAATAGCTAGTGTACTTTTGGTTGACACATCACAACTTTTACTACTTTTGCTAAAAAGTGATTTTGTGACCTAAAAACTTTTTTGGCTCTCATTTTCTTTATCTCTTACATCATTCCACCAAAAAGAAGGTGGATTCTCATCCAAGTTGGATTCTTCGACTCGGATGTTCATCAACCTTCTCCTGAAACTTCTACCGCAAGCTACCATGAAAATGAGTAGCTAAATACTTCCTTTTGTCAAGGTTAGATGTAAGTGATCATCAAGCTTTGTATGTAAATGTATTGATCTTCATTTGTAAACTCTTTGATGATGAATGTATGGTGAAAACTTTGTGTTATCGATAACTCTTTGTGTTGGTTTATGATCGAGAGATATTTTCCAACTCTTAACCTAGGTTTTCATCCATATCTGTCTGTAAGCTAGAGATAGTTATGAATGAAGTTGTTCACATAAATGTTGAACTTTAATGTTGTCATTTTGATAGATTGTGTGAGAGATCAACAATGGATCAAAATGACAAAATCCACAATGTGAGTTAGAGATAATCACATTGAGAGGATGTTGTGAATGTATTTATCATCTAATGGAGTTTATGAATCTTGTTGATCGAACATATGCATGAAAAACGATCACCGAACCCTAACTTTGGCAATCTTTCTTTAAACCGCAAAACCTAACTTTTACCATGAAACATTACTTTTTTATGCAAGATGTCGTTACTAAAACCAAACCCCCCTTTTGTTACTATAAGGTTACGAATTTAGCAACTGTAGAACAGCGGCAATATCTTATATCCCCTGTGGATACGATAACAAAAACCCGACACTTACCACTGTTCTAACAAAGAGCTATAAGTTAAGCTTAGAACACAAATTACAAAACTCTTTAATTATAGAGTCATATCTCCGTAGAAACTCACTCTTCAGTAGGTAACATATCCTTCCTAAACTATTTTCTGCCATAAATCATAAACTTTCTAAACTATTTTGTCACATGCAATTGATACATGTGCGTTGGGATCATTGGACCTGATTGGACAATGGTGCACCACCTTTACACAAGATATCATACATGAGAAGCATCAAATTGAATCATATAATAAAATACTTATAAAACAAAGTATTAATTTACGTCCATGAAGACGAACAAAGAAAGAGACAAAATAAACTCACGCCGTTGATGAAGAGAGAGATAGTTTCTAATTATCGTACAAGAAAAAAAAATAAGGGTGTTTTTTAAATAAAATAAAATCTTTTGTGGAATTTAGGCCTTTTTTGGTTTTAAAAAAATTCAAAAAAAAACTTATGGACTCGTAAACTCATTATAGACTCACGATTCTATACGAGTTTGTGCGAGTCTACCCGAGTTTACTCGAGTCTATCAAAAAAAGATTCTACTATGAGTCTACTCGTTTATACTTCCTAGACTCGTAAACTCGTACGAGTTTACGAGTCTACCCGCGAGTTTGACAACCATGCTCATGAGTATCCTGATCATGTCTATAAACTGAAAAGAGCTTTGTACGGTCTTAAACAAGCTCCTAGAGCTTGGTATGAGAGACTAAGAAAATTCTTACTTGATCAAGGCTACTCAAGAGGAAAGGTTGATACTACTCTCTTCATTAAACGTCAAGGAAAACACTTAATTCTTGTACAAATTTATGTTGACGATATCATATTTGGATCCACTAACATGAATCTCGTAAGAGAGTTTGCTAAGCTTATGCAGGGTGAATTCGAGATGAGTATGATGGGTGAACTCACATATTTTCTCGGGTTACAAATCAAGCAACTGAAGGAAGGAACATTCGTGAGCCAAACAAAATATTGTTTGGATCTTCTCAAGAGATTTGACATGGCAAATGCAAAAGCCATAGACACCCCTATGCCAACATGTGCAAATATGAGTAAAGATGAAAGTGGCAAAGATGTTGAGGTAAAAAGGTACAGAGGTATGATTGGCTCGCTTCTCTATCTCACTGCTTCGCGTCCCGACATTATGTTTAGCGTGTGTATATGCGCCAGATACCAATCATGTCCTAAGGAATCCCACCTAAAATCTGACAAACGCATACTTCGATACCTATCTGGTACTCCGAAGTATGGATTGTGGTATTCTAAGGGTAATGATTGTTCATTGGTAGGCTTCTCTGATTCTGATTTTGCCGGTTGCAAATTAGATAGGAAAAGCACCAGTGGTACATGTCACCTATTTTCAAACTCTCTGGTTAGTTGGCACAGCAAGAAACAAATGTTTGTTGCTCTGTCAACCGCCGAAGCGGAATACGTAGCCGCCGGTAGTTGTTGTGCGCAAGTCTTATTATGGCTTAAACAACAACTATTGGACTTCAATTTGAAACTAGAACGTATTCCAATATTTTGTGATAACACCAATGCTATAAATCTTACCAAGAATCCGGTGTTACACTCACGTACCAAACACATAGAAATTCGACACCATTTTCTTAGGGACCATGTAGAGAAGGGTGATGTTGTCTTTGAACACGTCGATACTAAAAACCAACTAGCGGACATTTTCACAAAGCCGCTAGCCAATGAGCCCTTCTTTCATATCCGTCGAGAACTTGGTATTCTCGATATTTCTGATCAGGTTTAACAATTGCTACGTTCAAATTTAATATATTTACAACTATGTTTTTGTACCACTAACAATCGTTTTGAGTTTGTTGCAAGTACAAATTTGTGGTTCACTAGAGTAGTCGGTATAGAGGTGATATTGCTCCTTTCTCCTTCTTTTTCTTCCCTCTCTCTTAGCATTCATAACTTGAAGATAGCTATATCGTTCTACAATCATGGTACTTATATATGCATGTCATATTGTGAAAAGATGAATAGGCATGATAAATAGGCAAGTGTGACATTCTGCATAACTTAAAATTGAAAATTTTAAGTTTTTTGAAGGTTTGAGTCGACCTAAACAGGACAATGGTCGACGCATGCTGTAAATTTTCAAAATTATCAAAACCTGTACAGTATGCGTCGACGCATGCAGGGCTATGGTCGACGGCTCGCTTGAAAACCCAGAAATTTTCTCTTTTGAAAAACGTTCCAATTTCCCTCTCCCCTACATTAAATGTGCTATGATGTTTTGACATGACATTCATCTTGTGAATTGCATCTAGACACCTAAATTGTCTCCTTGTCTCCTCCCTCTTCCTAAAAACCCTAACACCTCCTCCTATTAAAGACCTAAGTATTCTTCTTCTCCAACATTATTCCCAAATCATTCTCTTCAAAGTTCATCTTCAAACTCCTCCAAAACTCATCATCAATGGCTTCCTCTCTCCGCAAAACTACCGGTAAGAGATCAAGAGCCTCTTCATCCTCTGCTTCAGTTCCGGTTACTGCTGTTTCTCTTGTTCATCCTCCTGCTGTTGAAAACTTCAACAAAAGTCTCAGCAAAAGGGCCATAGTTCCACAGCATGCTTTCTACCATGCAACAAGTGAGCGCTTGCATCTCACTCGACTTCTGTCCCTGTTGGACTTTCAAGGGTTCGTCAATTTCCTGGAATGTAATACAAAGTACAGTGAAGACTTGGTCAGAGTGTTTTACACAAATATGCGAGGTAACTTTCAAGATCAGCACTTTCACACCTCTGTAGGAAATAGACTGGTTAATATCAATTCTGAAGTATGGAACAAATATTTTGATATGACTGTTGATGCTGATGCACCACCTCTCCATGAGGTGACTGACACTCGTACGGTGCCGGGTTATGAATATAAGAGGGCTCTGAATGGAATGCTCAAACGACCTTATCCAGAGGCAATTGTCAACAGCGATGCTTTTCCTCGATCGGTCACAGCCGGGAAACTCAATACAGGGGAGCGCATCCTTCAGTGGATCGTCGCTCGTATACTACGATCGAAAAAGGGTGGCCTGTCGTGTGTCGAACAAGCTGAGGTACATCTTATCTACATACTGCAAAACAGGACCAAAATAAATTGGCCTTACTATATTGCTAGCAGGATGTTTGCTCTGAGAGACTCAAGTAGAGGCACTACTTGTTGGTGTAAGCCCTAGAGGCCAATACTTTTTGGTACTTGTATCAGATTATTCGTTTAATAATAAAAGGCATTTCTTTATTATGTTTGTCTTTCAGAATAATAAAGTCCCTAGAATAGTTAGTCTGTTTAATGAAATGTTAAGTGTGACTTAATCATGAGATCCCATTAAACATAAAGACATTATTCTTAAAATATCCGTAGTCAAGCTTTATTGCAAAGTGGGATAACATTAAAAGCATTGAGACTATTATGAAGATAGACTGATGATCACATCTCATGGATCATGGATAAAGAGTTATCAAGTCTTGACATAGGTATAAATATTAGGAGTAATATTTATACCGGATTGACCCGCTATGAGAATACTACATAGTATGTTATGCAAAGTGTCATAAGTTATTCTCATGGTGATAATGGTGTATTACCACCCTTCGACCTGAAACCACTATGGACCCTAGATGTAGAGTCGGGTGCTTTATTGCTGATCAAACATTATTCGTAACTGGATGATCATAAAGACAGTTGATGGGCACTCCACGAAGCATGCTGAGGGACATGAGTGTCCTAGATGGAATTTGCCAATCCTGCATAACAGGAGAAATGTCTAAGGGCCCAATATTGAACTGGACAAGGATGACACAGAGTATGCCTTGTGTTCAATATAGACATAGGGGCAAAAGGGTAATTGTACAAACATATATTATCACGAAAAAGGTTTTGTCAGATCATATGACATTTTCGTGACTTGGGTAGCAGTGATGTGTTGCTAGATACCGCTTACTGTTTATTATGTTAAATATATAATTTAATATAATTACCAACGTTACGAAATCCTACAGGGTCACACACATAAGGACAGTTTGATGAGAGATAGAGAAATCAAAGGAACACCGTAAGGTACGGTGCACTTAAGTGAAAAATAGAAATTCGAATAATATAATAATAATTATTGTTATTTTATAATGGTTATAAAATAATAATAAAATAAATATATTTATTATAATAATAGTTATTATAATAATATATAATATTATTATGGATCATGTGAATTAGGGTTTTAGCCCGCAGCCCACAAGAGAGTCTATAAAAGGAACCCTTGTGATGAAGCTTTCACTTGATGCAATTTCGTTTTTGATTCTCTTTTCTCACTCAAATAATTTCGTTCGTAAGCAGCTAGCACTGTGACCGGAAGCTGTTCGTGTGGACTGAGTAGAGGCGTTGCACCTCATCAACGCTTGTGATCGCTGCATCAAAGATCTGAATCGCCACAAAGAGGTAACGATTCTATCACTGACCATGCTCATTCGTGAGGATCACTAAAGGAAAATTTTGTTTTCCGCTGCGTTTAGATCGAAATTTTCCTTCACTACTTTAGCCTATGGGTCGTTCATCTCGGAAATTCTTGCTGCGGCGAATGTTGTGTATCCAACATTTCCATGTGTATCAGTTTCCTCAGACAAAGAATTTAGCACCAAAACCCTTGCAATGATGGGGTATTTTTGGTGTGCTGAACGTTGTTCATACAGATTTGTCCGACGGGCCAATATTCCTCCGGTTCCTAGTAACGATTCTGATGAAGAAGAAAGTGAAGAGCAGGGTGAAGAAGAAAGCAACGAACAAGGTGAAGAAGAAAGTGAAGAGGAAGGTGAAGAAGACGATGCAGAAGACAACACAGATGCAGAGATACAAGAACCTATCTATGGGACTCAAGATTATCATCAATCTCCAGTCCATGATACGGCTACAAATATCGATTGGGTCCAGTACTCATATCAATAAGAAGAACAAGAAGGCGATTCTACAAATCAAGGATGGGGTGATTGGCAATATACAGGTTGGACTACCTTGGGTAGATTCTATGACCCATATCACGGCTACCCTCAAGACTACCAACCCTCTCAGCACTCATCACCTCCTCCGCCATCGGATAACTCTGAAGTTATTACTATGATGCAGTCAATGCAGTTAGAACAACAAAACTTCATGAGGCGTCAAGACACTCAGATGGAGCAGATTAGAGCTGAGCTCCATGCCCAAAATGAAAGGTTCAATTCATTTTCTACTCGGATGGACGCCCGTATTGACTCTCTGGTTGAATCACATGAGCGGCAAGATTGGGAAATCACCAACTCTCTTAGTCATCTCAACATGTCCTTCGAAGCCTTTTTGGACTTCTCGGATCCTTACCACAATCCAGATGCTGCATACCGAGGGAGAGGACGAGGACGGGGTCGTGGTTATTAGATTCATAGTTGCATATTTCATATTTGCTTATATGTTTTCTCTGTGTACTTTTCATTTGTTTTGTATTATGTGTACCTGAACTTTCATTACATGTTTTCGCCATTATCTATTAAGTCAAGATATTTTTGTTCATTATCATGCTTGTGTGTGAAGTTTGGTAATTAATTATCACCTATTGTCTGTTCTCTGTTAATTGATGTGTTCTTCTTCTCTTTTTGATGGTGTCAATGGGGGAGAAGACAATGTAGCAAGCAAACACCAAAGCCAAGTCAGGTATTAACAACATTTGGTGGATGTTTGTTCTACAGCCTTATAGTGCAAAAGAAAGGGGGAGCTTGTGTATACTTGTGTGTATACATTGCATGTTTGGTGTTTTAGTTGTATACAGGTTGTCATCATCAAAAAGGGGGAGATTGTGGAGGCAAATCGCCAAATATCACACAAGTCTACAAGACATTGGTAAATGCAGGTTTCGATGATGAAAAACTCCCAGGATAAACTGGAAAGTATGAATTCCAGATCCACTAAACCAGATGCAACGTATCACCCATCATATCCTTCTTTAGCTTATCCTAAAAATTTCTGAAATGAATATACTTTGTGGTGACAAAATGCAATCATGACTAAAGGCATGAAAAACTTCAAACTAATGAATTTTTGCAGGCTTGCAGAACATGGGTCGACCATAGGGTCGGCGTACTATCAGAAAAAGGGGAAATCAGTCAGCGTACAAAGCATGCGTCGACCATAGGGTCAGCGCATGAAAGAATGACATTCCAGCGGGTCAACGCATAAAAGCAATGGGTCGACCATAGGTTGGCGCACAAAGGAAATGGATTTCAACGGGTCAGTGCACGCCGACTGTATGGTCGACGCACACTAGTTAAATTTCCAGAAATCCAAAACAGCACAGGCCATGCGTCGACGCACAGACCTGTTATGGTCGACCGTTCGCGCGGAAAATATGTTTTAAACTTCTTCCCTCTCAATTTTGAAATATTGTTATGTCCTGAATTTTGTTGGCACTATATATACTTGCTTAAACACTTGTGTCTACTAACATTTGATATTCTTTTGATTCATGTGTTCACAAAACAAGAAAGAGTTAAATAGGTGTCCAAGATTCATTATCTTCATCTTCAACATCTCACAACATTTCAATTACACACAATCATTTTTGAAATGCATGTGTGAGAGATTCAAGGTGATAAGGTTCGAGGCTTAGATTGGAGAATCAAGCTCGGGTTGAAGATTGCGACAGGTTCTTTCTTGAATAAAACCATTGGGGTTTTGCCCTCCAAGATTGGTTCGAATTTTGGGGGTTTTTGGACGAGATTCTTCATCAACAATTAATCGAGCGAAGGTGATTGTGAAGAGGTGGTCTTCACAAGTCTAGTAGCGGATTCGGTGATTTTGAAGGGAAGATCTCGGGTTCGATTTGGTGCTGTTGAGATCAGCCGGAGCCAAAGGTTTGAACAACAACTTGTTCTTCAATAAGGTGGCTGGAGTCGGAGGTCCATCAACACAAATCGAAGAACTTGATTCAGCTTGAATCAAGGGGCAAGGAGTGAAGGCAACTTTCAACACATTGAGATTTTTGTTGTAATTTTGCTGCTCAATCCTTGTATAAACTGTTCATTCAAACAGGTGATATCTATTCAATATATCTCAATTCTAGTTTTAGAATTGAGGGAAGACGTACCCCGAAGCGAGGACGACGGGGGAACTGCCTCACCAAATTACTTGTCTTCTTTATTTTTAGCATTTTCGTTACAGCTCAAATAAGTAATTTTTGTGTAAGCTCTATTGTCCAAAACTGTGATATCAATTGAGTAAGAGGTTAAAACTTTGTTTTTAACTCTAAAGTACAACAATACATTGTACTAGGCTGGTTGAAATCCCTTACTCGACATAAATATCACTTGGAGTGTTTTTGCACACCAAGTGTTTGACATATTGCTTGAACCAAAATTATCTTACTTGTGTATCTAGTTTTGGTTTGATTTTGAATCATTGGAACTAGGAAACCTTACAACTGAAGTAAATAATTGATAAGCATAGTTTGTGTTGTGATTCTATTTTTCCGAATTGTCATTAATCCATAGGCTTACGTATATCCGATTTTCCAATAAGCGTTCGTTTTAGACTATATTTTTTCTCGGCCGCTTCCGCACTTAAAACATTTTTAAACCAATTTTAAATTGGTAGCGCCGACTCAAATTTTAATTGGGGATCTATTCAACCCCCCTTCTAGATCCGTGCCATAGTCTAACATTAACATGTCATATATATCAAACGTAGAAACATTTTTTATCTTATAATCCTTCAACACAAGGTCCTTACTAGTTTTATGCTCAATTACACAACTAAGAGTATTAAAAACTATGAAATACCCTTTGTCACATAATAGTCTAATACTTAGCAAGTTGTGTTTAAGCCCTTTGACTAACACCACATTTTCAATGGTAATTATGGAGGAATTTCCTACAATACGTTCATCAAGAATTTTACCTTTCGGATTGTCTTTGTTGGTGATGTGACCATTTTCCTTCTCATCGAACTTAATGAACATGGAGACATCTTTCGTCATGTGTCTTGAACACCTCTATCTAGAAACCATAATATTTTTGTGAATGCAAGACTTTCATGCGACAAATCAAATAGGTAATTTAGGTCTCCAACCAGTGGGTCCTTTAGGGTTAGTTGAGTTACATTTAAGAATCCATGTCATTTTACCATTGGGAACTTGAACATTCCTAGCATGACAAAGAAACCTGATGTGACCCTTATCTTTAGAATAATGGCAAATAGCTTTAGATGAAATGTTTCTTCTATTTCTTTTAGTGACATAAGGGTTTTCTTTAAAACCTTCCTTATTTCACTCGAAGAACTAGAACAAGTACAAGATAGTGAAATTTATGTGTTAGTTGTCCCTTAAGAGTTTTAATTTCAAGTTTTAAAATTGGACACTCATCACATTCCACAAATTCTATCTTTTCAACTAAAGTATCTGAAATATTACAACACTCACCCATTAGATATGTATGTGCTTCCTTAAGATATTTTAAAGCAGGATTAAGATTATTTATCTCCTTTTCAAGTTTTAAAATCATTTATTTTTGGAGAGAAATTTTCTTAAATGATTTTATAGAATCAACATACATGTCAATAAATACATTCAAAAATTTACTATAAGTATACTCATTTTTAGAATCAGAATTATATACATTTGAAGTTTCACCTTTCTTATGTTCTATCAAGAAAAAGTTGGCACACTCATCATCTGAACTCGAGCAAGAATTATAGGAGAAACTCTCATCCTCTTCTTCCCAAGAGATGCTGGCTCTACGATCTTTGGAACTCTTTCCCTTCGTCTCATAGAAATCCTTGTCTTTACTTTTATAATGTTAGGTGAGGTTTGTAGAGGTGGTTCTATAGTGTCCAAATTTACCACGTTCGTAACACATGATATCATCATCACCTTTCTTGTGATCCTTCTTTGGTGGATGAGTATTTATGAAATTCACCAAACTTTGTCAGTATGCTTGAGCTTGTTTCTCTTAAAATATCTATTATAGCATCTACTGAATAAACCTATTTCTTCCTATTTGGAAACTTCTTCGTCGAAGTTATCACTTTCTTTCTTTGACTTCTTCCCTTTAGAAGATGAAGCTTTCAAAGAAAGATCTTGTTTCTCTTCTTTAACTTTCTCTTTGTTTTTTGACTTTACTTCACTATCAGCGAGTCATTTCAACTCATTCTCATGCTCAACTAACTTTTCAAACAATTTTGTAATATCCAAAGTATTAAGATCATTTGATTCTTTTATAGCAATGACTTTTGGTTGCCTATCCATACACATAGATGTCAATATTTTAATAGTACAATCTTTGTTGGAAAAGGTTTTACCCAAGTTACGCAGTTTGTTGATTAAATGGAGGAATCTATTTTGAATGGAATACACGAATTCTACGGGTTCCATACAAAATATTTCAAACTCCTCTTTAAACATATCGATTTAGAATCGTTGACGTCATTCGTTCCCTCATAGAGAGTTTGGAGAGCGTCCCACATACCTTTAACACTCGTATGATTTGACACAGAAATAAGTATGTTCCTCGCTTTCAAATCATATGAAGCCTTTTTGGTTTCAGCATCATCTCAATCTTTTGGATGTTTAACAACGTCGTCATTTCCTTTGGAAATATGTGGTCCTTCGAGGATGGTACAACACAGATTTTTTCAATTGATAACAAGTGTACATACATGATTGATTTACAATAAGTATAATTTTCGAATTTGAAAACATATGCTCTATTATACGCTCCCTTAGGATCGTCGTATTTCGACATATTCATAACATTTGGATGTCAGTTAGACACAACCAAAATACCAACTTTTGATGTCAATTGTTATATGTGAATATGGGAGTAGAAAAATGGTATAGAAGGGGGTGAATAGACCCAATTAAAGTTCAACCGCCATTTACAAAATCATAGTGTTTTCAAAAAATAATTGTGAGCGAAAGGTTTGATGCGAAAATATGAAAATTATACCATTCAAATTTTGATCAAGTTAACATTATATTGTTTCATAAACACCAAAGATGAATATGATGAAACACTAGGTATTAGATTGATTGAATTATGTAATTCCCAAGATATGTTTACACAATGATTCAATGAATAGAATTTTAATGTCAATTTATTTCTCAGAAAATCAATCACCAATCTAGCTTTATAAGGTATTCAATTCCAACAAAACTTAATTCTTACGTAATAAATATCTATCAATGAATTAATAGTAAACTATGATAAAATTGAAATACCTAACCATGCAAATACTACGAATTTTAATGAGAGAAAGAGAGAGAGAGAGAGATAACACCAAGATTTATAATGTTTCGACGTTCGTCCTCGCTTTTCCTAGGTGTACTCTTTAATGGTTTCCCATTGGAACCTGCATATTTCCTTGTTATTTGAAAAATATTTGTAATAGTTCATACAATCACCAATCCACATTACAGTTGAAAAAGTTAAAATCTCCTATTTGGACCTTGACTTGTATACAACACACTACCAAACTCTTCTACGTAATTGTTGAAAGTACTTTAGATAGGTAATAATTTTATCGTCTCCACATGGATTATCGTGATATCACTGCCATTCTACAGTTTAAAAAGTTTTAAGTAAGGGTTTCAAAAGAGCTTTGTTTGGTATCATAAAGTTCACAAGTGTTTTGTAGCAAAGATTAAAGTTTGAAAGATGTTTGTTTAAAAATACATATCAAGAATAGATTTCATCAACCTAACTCACATGTATTATATTAATCAAGCATGTGAATTTATTTTTGATCAATATAATCATGTATACTATCAATACCGTTTATGTCTAAAGCGATTTCGTGAGTATTATCGTATTAATCACTAGATGATGTCTCATGCTAACAACTAATACAATAAACTTAAATATCAACACAAAGTGAATATCAACTCACAAATATATGTCTAGAGTTTGTTTATTGATAGATGAGTAACTTAGGTCAAGGTTTGAAAAGTACCTTTCAATAGTGATTCAAATCAAATATATATATATATATATATATATATATATATATATATATATATATATATATATATATATATATATATATATATATATATATATATATATATATATATATATATATATATATATATATATATATATATATATATATATATATATATATATATATATATATATATATATATATATATATATATCATTAAGAGTAAAGATAATCATCATACATTGATCATCAACTTGTTCACATACAAGAGATCAAATAAAATATATAGAAGCTTGAGGAAGACTACATATACCCCTGATACTAAGGATTTAGCTACCAAAAACCATGGTAGCTTGCTTCACAAGGAAAGGAAAGAGATGAATGTGCATCTAAGATGAAGAATCGATAATGGATGCGAATTCAACTCCTATTTGATGAAGATCACCTCTTGGATGAAAATATGATGTTTTTAGGATTTTTTTCTCTCTAAGGAAATGTTGTGTGTTAAGGAAGTCTAGGAAATGTAGGGAGTGTGTCCCAAAAAGCAAGAAAAGTACATAAATATTTTTTCAATTTTGTACTAGCTCGCACAACGAGCTCAGGTTTGCACAACGAACCTCCCTAATAGGCACTTCAAATGCCTCTGAAATGATAAACCACCCTTTAGCAGAATTCTGAGTTCACACTGCAAGCTCAAGCTCGCACAATGAGCTCTCTCGCCCAAGCTTCGCACAACGACCACAACGCGTTTTAGCTATTGCCATCTTTCTGTTTTGTCTCGCTTTTGCTTCGCCAATAGCTCGCACAACGAGCTCGCTTTCCCTTCGCTGATAGCTCGCACAGTGAGCTAGTTTATTTTTCTCATCTTTTCATTGGCTTCCTTTTCCATTCATTTATGCCTCTTTCTTTGAGTTTCATGCCTAATTCCTGCACAATAACACACAAATCAAGAAACCCAATGGACAATGTAATTATTCTAGTAATTCAGACAAAATCATGGAGTCTATCATCAAAAACACACATAAGAGTTGAAAAATGCATAGAAAATTAGTTCAATTTAAGTCATATTTGGCATTCAACAGTAATCTTTACTCGAATTACGTCTCTTGAATCTTCCAATTTCACCAATATTCTCAAATCCTTCATATGTAGCAATTAACCCCTTGATCCTACCGATTCCTTGAGCAATGAATTTTCTAAATATTTATGAAGAACTCCGCCTTATATATAACCTTTCACAGTCACTACTAAGGCAATTTTGGAGAGAAGAACCTACTTCTTTTCAATGAAATTTGTCACCACCATTGACAATCACCTCACTCTGGTAAACAAACTGAAAAAAATCAAATAGATCTCCAAGAATGATTAGTTTAAAGGATGCTCATCCTTCAATCAATTACAAATCTCTCGTTATGATTCAAATTGAAGTTGAAGATGCAAGTATTTTGTTGCAAGACTTTGAACTTTCAAAACAGAGGATATTGATTTTTCGCTAAATCACAATGAAAATTATGGTCATATAATAAGATGTTATTTGAAGATGATGATAAAAAGGTTTTAAATATGCTTGATGTTAACCACTAAAAATTATTGAAAAGTTAGATAGATTCGAATCAAGAGAAATTCATAATTTGAATCAAATGAACAAGTGAAGTAGAATAAAAGAAAAAACATAATTTTGACCATTTTTCAGTTGATTCGAATCATGAGTAAAGTGTGATTTGAATCAAGGACCGCATGATTCGAATCATGTACAAAACATTATTCAAATCTAACAACTCCAACTGGAAAATCCTGAAAAGGTGTGTGATTCAAATCATGTTCAAAATTTGATTTGAATCAAATCAAGCAGAGGTGAACATTAGGAAATTGATTTGAATAATGTGTAAAAAATATCTTCGGATCAAATGGTCTGAAAACTCAAGTTATGCCTCTATCCAATTTGATTTGAATCATAAAGTGTGTTTGATTTCCATGATTCGAATCAAACACATAAAACATTAAACTTTTGTAGTTTTAAAAGCACTTTGAGATTTTACTTCGAATCAAGCTCAAATGAAAAACATAAAATGTTTTCATTCCACTTACTCACGCAATTGATAAAAAAACATCATGATCAAGATCAAACCTAAATAATGATTTATGCATGCTAAAAACGAATCTTTTCAAACTTGAAATTAAAGATGAAAGAAATAAGACAAGTAACAAAATAATTGGATATAGTTGCTCCCCCTAAATGAATTAGGGACATGCAAATACAACATCTACTTTGGATGGATCCACTACTATTCTACCACTAGAAATCACATGACCAAGAAAACTTACTTCTTGCAACCAACCCTTACATTTAGATAGCTTGGCATACAAATTCTTATTTTTCAAAACCTGAAGCACAACTCATAGATGTCCCCCATGTTCTTCAGCTGATTTAGAATACACCAGAATATCATATATGAACACCACAACAAACTGATCCAAAGAAGGAGGGAATATCTTATTCATATACTCTATAAACACACCAGGAGCATTAGGCACACCGAACAATATCACTGAGTACTCATAGTGATCATATCAAGTTCTAAATGCAATCTTCATAATATCTTTATCCTTCACTAAATTTGATGATAACCCAATCTCAAATCAATCTTTCTAAACATACACGCTTCGACCAAGTGATCCATAAGGTCATTAATTCTAGAAAGATGACACTTGTTCTTGATAGTAACCTTATTCAACTGTCGATAATCAACACATAACCTCATACTACCATCTTTCTTATTTACCAACAACACTAGAGCTCCGTATGGCGATACACTTGGTCTAGTATCAGGTACTAAATCTATGGCGAAATCAACTTCTCTCTCTGGCAGACAATCACTAATTTCATCTCGAAACACATTTGAAAACCCGTACATCACTGACAGATCATTAATAATAACATAAATCTCAAATTTCAAAGAAGCGAACATAGAAAACACTTGAGCCTCATCTTTTAAGAACTCTTCCACTTGGCCGGTGGACATGAATCTCGAATCCGTACTTTCTTCGAGTTCGGGGAAAAATGCAGCCTCATCCAAAAATATGCACTCTTGAAATCATCGACATGTTGAACTAACTCTCTACATCTGAAACATCTCAGATAAGCAGAAGCTCTTTTTCCACTTGTTTCAATCCCTTTAATGTTGATAAGTGATTAGGAAACCAAAACGATGTCGAGAGTGTTCACACACATGTCATATGCCAGGGAAATGCAAAAAGTTCACATACCTAGGCCAAATGAATCGACCTACTCTGAAAGCAATTATGTAATACCCTAGAACCCCACGACTCTTATTTATTTTAAATCATGAAAATAAAACATTATTAAGCATCAAGGGTGTCATACATCTCTTTACACATAACCATGCTTCTAAAAAAAACTTCAAAAATAAGTAACGGATAATATCAAACAGGTTTAACTGAATAAATCGAAACAGCTAGTTCAATACTTAAGCATGAGGGAAACGGTCTCATAAATCTTAAAAAAATAAAACACAAAGCAAAAGAAATTTCGTTCCAGTGTTACATATCAGAGAGACAACACGAAACTAAACTAAACTAAAAAATGTAAATAGAGAAGAAGGCAATATGCGCCATTCTCCAATTCACCACTATTGTCCGCTACCTGTATCTTCAACATAGGCATAACGAGTCACACAACAACATAAAAGGGGTGAGAATAACTTTATAGAAGTTATTGGTGTATTATTCAGCAAGGATTTCATTCACAAATATAACATAAATCATACACATTAATTCTCGTCCACAAATAATTACAATGCAAATGCAAGATGTTGTGTAATTCTCCTCCAATATGCATGTCGTACCAAAAGTTTGGATGTCCGAGTTATTTATGGAATTATCCACGTCTACAATTTCTCTATGAAAAATATTATCTCTGAACAATGAAACAATCAGTGACTTTTTCTGAACACTGGACCTCGTCGGACGAAAGTCCTACATATCTTCAATATACAAGAATGCATGAACATATAATGTCAATCAAAACTCAAATTAATCAAAAAATGATATATCATATCTTGTATCAACAATGTTCTCTCTGGACTCACAATTAGTCAATATAAGACAATCACTATAATTCTCTATGAATTATACAACTCAACAGACACGTCAACTCAAAATACACGTTAACTCAATTTGCTCATCTACTCATAAAATTACTCAAAACATATCGACATAGTAATAATTATCATTTTATACTTGCAACTCACCAAAAATGTAACAATTCTTATTTTTACTCAACAAAGTTCTCAAAGGAATTCTAAACTGTTCTACAATAATCTCTATAACTCCAAAATAATTCTAGGGTGCTCAAATGATAACTCATGCATATAAAGATAACTGTAATGAACTATATTGGTTGATGCCTTGACACAAGTAATAATAAAACAATCATAAAGTTACAATTTGACTCTCAAACTTATCAAAAGGATAGACAAAGGCCACTGAACTCAAAATTGCATAAAATTCGATGACTGTACAGCAAACCTGAACGCCGACCTTATTTTTTTGTCATTTTTTAATGATTTTTCGGAGAAAAAGAGTGATATTTGGGATTTTTCATGAAAAATAGGCCATTTGAGATTTGATCATTGATCACTTAGAAAAAATAACAATTACACAACACAGACAGATCAAGATCAAATTATCAACAAAAATCTCCAAAGGGGCACAACCACATATCGATAATGACAATATCAACAATATCAATAATATCAATCATGTATTCAAATCATTCAATTCAATATAATATAATCAAATTGTTAATTCAAAAAGGTTTTGGGAGAAACCCTTTTGGCCACAAACATATGATCACACAAAACACATAATGGAATGGGGAAGAAGAAGACATGAGGGTTAGGACCCATCGCCATATGACTGCCTAAAAATCCAACATATAAATAATTCCCACTATCTCAAAATTGATGATCGTTAAGTTTTCCTTTAGTTGGGATTCTACCTCACCCTGCTTCCTACTACCGCTCTCCTTAGGTTTTTTTTTTTTTCCGCTTTCCTCTTTTCCACAATTTCATGTTCTAACAAAAGTCTCATCTAATTTATCTATTTATATTACCCAAATTCACTTATTTTATTTTAAAAATTTTAATATTTTATAATTTTAATCAAATAATAATTATATCACTAATAATAATACTTATTTTATTACAACACCATAATTCCCTAATTTAAATAAAAATATCACCAATATTTAATTGTTTTAATAAACTTAATTATTTTTCTCAACTTTAATATTTCTCTAAATTCTATCGTTAATTAAATTACCAAAATACCCTTAATTTTCACAAAACACGTGAATCACTCTATAAAATAAAATAAACTAAATAATTTAAATAAAAAATAATTAACTAAAGTCGAGGTGTTGCACTCAACTCCAAGATGTTCGTGTCTGAAAATTTATTGATTGATTTTCCTTGAAATAACATGTGTTTTAGTCAGTTGCAAATACTATATTGGTTTCTTTATGACCGAAATCAGATATCGTCTTCTAAGTTTGTTGCTTCTATGTACCCTCACTTGAAGGATATTGATGCGCGACTAATTTCTTTATGATTGACTTACCGAATCTCTATCATGTTTGAATATAGATTCTTGGCTTTATAAGAAGCACCTTCGAGATCTATTTTTGTCTAGACAATTCATATATTGTAGAGAAAATTATCCATGTTCTTCGAGACTATGTCACAGCTAAAAATGTTTAGTTATCATTGTAAAAGCTAACCATTGAGAGGTCGTATTTAACACAAGTCTACAAGAGTGATTTGATTACAATATGCATTTTAGGATATGTAATGGAGATCATAAGAAATGGTGAAATTTGGGAAACAACCTGTCACATTTTATGGTTTTGGAGGAATCAAAGGGAGTATGTGGATGACTATGTCTTGCCCACCAATTTGGCAGATGAGGTTTATATGAAAAGCAATAACTACTAAACACGTCTTGGCTTTCAACAAAATCTGCATAGTGAACAACAGATCATTCAACATGTCAAATGGTCTTCACCAAAGGAAGATTGGATAGGCCGAATACTAGTGAAATTGTCAAAGGAAATAGAAAAGTAGGGTGTGGGGGAATTTATGAGAGACATTAGGGGAACATGGTGTGGAGGTTTTTCCAAGAATATAGGAACTTGTGGAGTATACATTGTTGAATTGTAGGGAATTTATGAAGGATTCAACTTTGCCTTTCCTAAAGGACATAAAAAGGTGGTGTTTCATATTGGTATTAGGAGATTTGTATAGAAATCAACAAGAATAACGCTAAAGTAGGCACATATTGGATATTGTTAAACAAATCAAGATAATTCTTACACACGATTAGGAAGTTCGAAATTGAGCGTGTATACAAGGAAGCAAATAGGTGTGTGGATACCATGGCTAACTTGGACTTACATAATGATCCAGGGCCACTATACTATAAAGATTGTTCAACGGAGCTCCTAACAATGTTTACTTCTGATTTATTAGGGTCTCTACCCCTTGTGTAACAAGTGATTAATTTCTTTTTGGACTTTTTAGCCCTGTATCATATAAAAAAGTATGTTTAGATTCACCGTTGGAGCATTTAAAATTGATTATGAATGTGTAAATTGATTTTGACATATTTTGTTACTTGTGAGCAGAATTGATTCTACTTAAAGTTAAGATTTACTACTTCCATTTCTTTTTATAAGAGACAACTTACTTTTTAGATTTATTGAGTAACCAATATATCTAATTTATAAACTAACCAAATAAATTAATTAATCAATAAACTTAAAAAAATAAATTGTCTTTTATATAAAAGAACGCATTTAAATAATATTACTTTTAAAATTATAAATAAAACTTTTACACAATTTATTATTCAACTCACTTTTATAAGAATTCTCCAAACATAACTCAGACTATCTTCAACTCACTTATAAATAATAATTCACTCAAAATAAATTTTTGACCGCAAAAACACATTGTATGATGTGAATATATACATGTAATCAAAATTAAATTATATAAACATCTTGACCACATGATAGTGTGAAATTGATGTCAATCTTTGATCATATATGACAAGATGTGTGAGATATTTATCTATATAATAAAAAACACCCTTTCCCTTTTCTTTTAAATCAAAGGCCCAACCTCAACAAGTTGCCTTCTGACTTTGTCTCTAGTTTCTTTCTTTCTTTGGGAAATACACAAACATGTCTTCTCTCTTCTCCAATGGCAAACCCAATTTCTCTCTTGAGATTCCCACCATCAAGTTCACTAAACTCTTCATCAATGGACAATTTGTTGATTCTCTTTCAGGTTCTTCACTAATTTTAATTTACATCTTCTCTTTTTTTTCTCTACCAAATTATTACTTTTCTTCTATATTTTTCTGTATGTCAATTTTATTTCTTTTTTTTTTTTAGTTTAATTTTTATTGCTTCTCAAGCTTATTATACTTTCTACTGCACTACTTTTATTTTGCCACTATGTTGTTCTTTGTATAGAATTAATAAACTTTATTATTCTTTATATAACTTTTTAATCCATTATCACTCTTGATTTTTTTCATCTATTCTTTTTATGAAAAATAATTAAAAATAGTATTAAAATTAATATTGCATGAGTTTTAAAAATGACGAATAACAAAGGTGTTTGTGGATTGAGTAAAATGTAATTTAATCAAATTCATTACTAATTAACCAATGGTTTTTGGTTTAGTTTCATTGTTAACCTGTAAATTTTAACATAAAACTAAACTAAACCAACCCAATTATCAATGGAGGATTGGTATGAGTTGGATTCTCATATCATATTAAAAATCACTTTTAATTTTAAATAAAATAGTGATTCATTGAACATATTTATGGTACTTAATTTTTTTTAAATATTAAAATAATTAAATTGAATAAAATGTATCATTTTGTCACATGAAAGTATATACTTTTTTCTATAGTTTAATTTTGTCACATAAAAGTATATACTCTTTTTTCTTTTGATTAATTTAGTCACATGAAAGTGAAATGATACTAGATGACACCCAAAATTATAGTTTCAATTTCAATGTATGAAGTCAAAGCATAGGTTAGATAAATTCATAATTAATCTGTCCTTCATTTTCAGTAAAATAATAAAATAGAAAATAAACAAATCATCTTTTTGTGTTTAGTTCCGTTTGAATTGTGAAGTGTTGTTGTTTTGGACAAAGAATAAGATATATAAAAATGCAGATAACCGTTTTGTATTTATGCCTTAAAACATATATATTTATAATTGAATTTGATTAATCTATCATTTGTTAGTTCTTTTATAGTAATATTTATTTAACTTTATTATAATTATAATGTTAAGTGAAAATGTGAAAATAGGAAAAGAATTTGAGACAATAGATCCTAGAAGTGGAGAGGTGATAGCGAAAATTGCAGAGGGAGAAAAAGAAGATATTGATGTTGCTGTGAGAGCGGCACGTGTCGCTTTCGATGATGGTCCATGGCCTAGAATGCCCGGTGCGGTACGTTATCATTTCTCTTTCACTCTTTTAATTTACGTAATTGAACTCTCATTGTTTTAATTCATGTTGAAACAGATTTTTTTATGGTAAAGCATTTAATGCGAATTGATCAAAACAATAAAATATTGAGAATAGTAATAAACGTACTACATTTCTCACTAAAAAAAGGTAAAAATGTCAAGACTCAAAATAATAGATGTGCATTTGAAAAAGAAAATGGTTAACATTACATTTCTTGTGTTAAAATTTATAAATAAAAAGCTTGTTGAATACAGAATTAAAATGATAATTATAAATTCTTAATTAAATCAATGCATGATTTTTAAAATTATATTTTTATATTCAGTACATATTTTTTATTTTAATACAAGTTAGGTTTAATTATTGATACTTTTATTTTATCCCATTCACAAAATTGATCAATTTATTTTGAGTTTAGACAGTTAAGATTTTTTTTTTTACTTTTACATTTAAAATTAAATATGTTTTAATTTTATAAATTACAATTTTTTGTGAAATATAATATCGTATATAAATGTATTGCCAAATTTTATATAAAAATGTGAGGTGAGATCAAAATTAGTTGACTTTAATCTAAATTTAAATTAAAGATATTAATTCTATAAATCAAATAAAATTAAGAGACAAAAATTATAATTTAACATACAAATTTCTTTTAATTAAATATATTAAAAGAAGAGTTTACATTCATAATTCAATTCTTGACCAGAAACGGCTCCTTTTAAAATATTGTTGTTGCAACAAAGTAAATTATTTGTGATATAATAAATATTAATTTTAAAGATATTGTACTGTTAACATAGTTTTACAGATGTAATTAATTAAAATGTATATAATTATTATGCAATATTAACATTTTAAAAATTAAAATATGTTTTATTCTGCTACATAATTATAATTGATTGACAATGTAAAATATTTTATACTGTCAATATATTTTTTTTCATATTATATATGGTTTTAATTAAAATATTTTACTGACCAAATCACAGACAATTAATAATATTAATATGTTATAAATTTATATTTGGAAAAATAATTATTTTCTTCAACTTAAATTATATATCATCAAGACTTGTCACACAAATTAAAATTGTATTTAAAAATGGAAATTATTATTTATTTTATAAAATCATTTAAAAATATATATATTTAAATAATACTGTCAAATCAGATAAAAAATAAGCATAAATATTTTAATATTATTATAAAACAACTTATAAACTAAAATATTTTTTTATATAAAAATCATATCATTATGCTAGACACAGAATAATCTATACTCCTCTTGTCAAGTCAACTATATATGATTTTTATAATAATAAAAATACGACAAATCTTTCAAATAATAATCTTATGATGCTTGATGCTTGATGCAAGCAAGTTATATTTTATCTTTCAAATAAAATTGTTGTATAGACTCATAAATAATATCGAAATTGTTGAAATCTCAACCATTATGTCGGTAGTATTTTATTTATATATCGAGAAGAAATGTCGGTAGTATTTTACCCAAAGAATAGACTTTTAGTTCTTTAAACATTTTATAGTTTTAAATGGATTTATTTATGTTTGGTCAAATAATTCAGTGAAGTTAATTTATTCTTTTAAAATGAATTGTGTTTGTATTTGAATAAATATTTTTTTTAACCTCAATTTTATTTGTCGAACTTGTTCATAAAATATCTTCTTTGACAGAACAGGATGAGACGAACAACCCATCTGTTTTAGTCTATATAATTTTATTTCTCATGATATTTATCACTAATACTATTCCATAATTTTATTTCTCATGATATTTATTACTAATACTATTCCATCTTTTGAATGGTTCCAACTTCCAACAAAAATTTAATTATCTCGGTCATCACAAACAACCCCCATAAAGGCTGGGATCACCTCCAATTTATTAGTTTAATTTTTTTTTTTGACTTCATACAAACAATAAATAATAGCAAAACCCTACATTCTTAATAGATTTAGTTTGTAGAGACATTTATTTGTATTTAAAAGTTAAACATTTAATACATGAATTCTTAATTACAATAATTGTTTATATTTATATATTCATATGAATAAATTATTATTATTTATAAATTTAGGACCGGCCTTAGACCATGGCAAATTTCCAAAAAATAAGTGTTTTAAAATTATTTTTGTATAAATTATAAATTTAAAATAAATATATAAATATTAAGACATTAATTCTTATATATTGTCAATATAAAAATTTATATAGGGTCAATACATTCTAATCATCTATTTATATTGTTATTTAAATTGTTAAAATAAAAATAAATTTTTAAAAAAATCAACTATTATATTTATTTGAGAGTGTAAAATTTTTTTAAACTATCAGTATATATCAATTAAATTAAATTCAAATATTAATAATTTAACTTATAATATGAAATGTAAGTTACTTATAAAAAGTTATTTTTAACTCTAAAGTAAGAGATTTGATCCATAGTATTTACATACGCACCAAATTGTCGGAGAATCAACGTATTTTAAAAGATATAAAACAAGTCATTATACGTATGTATTCAAATTTTTTGTTGTCATATATAGTTATTTTATGGAATATTTTGATAAGTCTTTGGAATAATAGCACATGAATAATTAAGTAGTACAACACCAACTTGACATCCATATACTATTTTTTTTTTCCATTTGGTGACCAAGACATCCACGTACCTTTGTCTTCTTCCCCAAATTCAAGGTTTTACTTCCACAGCTTTGAACATTTTTTTTAATGTTTTTTCTTTCCGGATATTATTATAAATAATCTTTTTGAATATATTAAATACTTTATATGTTTAGCCTATATGATATATGATTTTTTCAATTAATTTTTTTAACTTATTGTTTATAATAGTTATTGGTAAATTAGGGGAACAAACAGAAATGAAAATATTCACCCCATTTTTGTTTCTCTAAAGGATAAACTTTGTATAAATTATTCATAAAAGTCAAATAAATATGAATTTTGGTTTGACAAACCTAAAAATAATATAAATATAAAGAAAACGGCATGATCGATAGACCGGTCTCGTGTTGTCACTCTAGGAAAAAAGTACTTTTGAATAATTGAATAATTGTCAAGGATTTATTCAATGACCAAAAAATTTTTGAACTTGTCATGTGCTTTGACATCAAATCCGTGACTCTTGGCCTACTGGTGTACAAAAGTCCAATTAGCCTTCTAGACAGTTACATTTAATTCAATGTAAAAGTTGGTCCACCAAAAAAAAGAATAACTTTTCTTTTATTTAAATATTATTATTACTATTTTTTTAAAAAATTAAATAGGTTTATATTTCTCATAAGTATTTTAATCTTTTAAAATATTTTTTAAAAAAAATGATACTCTTAAAATTTTTAGTTCCCAAAATGTCTCTCCTCTGATTTAACGATAAAATTAACAATAATGATAAAATTAATGACAATTTTAGTGACAGTTTTTAATTTAACAATTAAATTAGCGACAGTTTTAATATTAGAAAACAAAAGTGTGAGAAATTTTTTTATGAAAATTATTTTTTAAAAAATATTTTAAAAAACTAAAAACTAAATTTGAAATATTTAAAAACTTAAAAAATCTTCACAAATTACAACCATCCTTTATGAGTTTTTATTTTAAATTGTATTTAGAATATAATAAGAGCATAACATATTTATATTTATTAATATATAAGGTGATTTATGCAAATTATGTTTATGGAGTTATAAATAAAAATAATTTAATTATATGTTTCTGTAAAATAATAAAAGTATATATATATATATATATATATATATATATATATATATATATATATATATATATATATATATATATATATATATATATATATATGTATATATATATAAGTCTTGTAGTGTGCTTTCTATTAAAATATTTAAAACTTTTATGTAATTGTGGCACTGAAACGCAATAAGTTGATATACCTTAGGATATTTTCTCACAACATATGCTACTAATAATATATGAAAATAATTAAATATTTAAATAAAAATTGTTTTTTTAACTAATCATAAAATACAAATTATTTCTACAAAAATAAAAAATTATTAATGTAAAAATATTATCTTTTAAATATATTAGATGTGAGTGAATGTGCCATAAATAAATATTTGTTGAAATTGAAATAAAAACTCTAACTCGAAACATTAAAGGAGAGTAATAAAAATGACTTATATTGCTTCATTCAAAAGAAATGATTCTGAAGAATAAAAAAAAAACAAAAAGAATGACAGTAAAATTAAAAAGAGATATTAAACAAAATTTAATAATAATAAGTTAGCAATTTAAATAATAAATTTGAGTGAATAAATTTTAAATAAAAAAAATATAAATGTATTATTAAAAGTTATTAATTAAAGATATCTTTAATTTGTTACATATACATTGGTTCAATTTAATAGCAGATGAAGTCATAATAAAAATTAAAAACTCACACACACCATCTGAGTATTAGGTTCAAACCCGAATAATAGGGTCTAAATTATCAATATCGACTATTGTCCGTTGAGTTAGAATTTGCGAACACATTGGTTCAATTTCTATTTTGCAACATATTAAACTTGACATATATTATATATACATGGTTTGTTAATTAATCAGGAAAGAGCAAAAATCCTACTGAAATGGGCAGATTTAATTGATCAAAACATAGAAGAAATAGCAGCATTAGACACCATAGATGCCGGAAAATTGTACAGTTTTTGCAAAGCTGTTGACATACCTGGAGTAGCAGCCACAATCCGTTACTACGCCGGTGCTGCTGATAAAATTCACGGCGAGGTTTTAAAACCCGCGCGCGAGTTGCATGCATATACTTTGATGGAACCTATTGGCGTTGTCGGACACATAATTCCTTGGAATTTTCCTAGTACCATGTTTGTTGCTAAGGTTGCTCCTTCTTTGGCTGCTGGTTGTACTATGGTTCTCAAACCTGCTGAACAGACACCTCTTTCTGCTTTGTTTTATGCTCATCTTGCGAAAGAGGTACGGTTAAAGAAAGTTTGTTGATTAAGTTTTCGATCGCAATGTGATTAAAATTGAGCTTAATGCGATTAATATTTTGAAGGCTGGAATTCCGGATGGAGTACTCAATGTAGTACCTGGATTCGGTGCAACTGCGGGAGCTGCGATAAGCTCACACATGGACATTGATAAGGTAAAATTTAAATGTTATAAATATTTGAATTTTAATTAAGGACTAATTTGGTTGAGATTATGCAGGTTAGTTTTACTGGTTCGACAGAAGTAGGACGCGAAATAATGGTATCTGCGGCTAGAAGTAATTTGAAACCAGTTTCATTAGAGTTAGGAGGAAAGTCACCTCTGTTGATTTTTGATGATGCTGATGTTGATAAGGCTGCTGAACTTGCTCTCATTGGCATCCTATTTAATAAGGTGAATATTTTCTAAGAAAAAGCAGCACGTGTCGGAATTTTACACTTCTGATACGCGTCATTATGAGTTATTGCATGGGATCATTACTATATAATAGATATGGTTCATAGTTTACTAATGAGTGGTTAGGTCGTTCAGACGAGGTAATAATCCTGATGTATAGTTTAAGAATAATTTTATAAATTGAACCGTAGTATTTAACATTAGACTTTGTTAAGATACTATGGTCACATACAATTGGTCAAACTGTATCAATTTTTCCTATGATTGTATGTTTTTAGGGAGAAATTTGTGTTGCCAGTTCACGTGTGTATGTTCAAGAAGGAATCTATGATGAATTTGAGAAGAAGTTGGTGGAGAAAGCAAAAGCTTGGATTGTTGGTGATCCTTTTGATCCTAAAGTTCAACAGGGGCCTCAGGTATGAACTTAGCAACACAATATCATAAGTCATTTCATATTAACTCATCAACAAACACTAAAAATTGTAATAAGAACAAAGCATATTAAGCTTCATTAGATTGAATGATCAAATACAAAAACTATTTGTCGATGAAGTAGAGTTCATATTCTACAATCTAGGAACGATTCCATAAGATTAGGACATCTAACTAACTCCTAACTGCCATTTTCTATTAAAGGAAAGTTTGCATACAAACTACTAACTAACTTTGCGTATAAAGAAAGTTTACGTAACAAATTAGTTATTGATCTAACTAACTATTAACTCTTTTTTTTATCTTCATTGTGTGTTAATTTGAAAACACACTAAAATTTAAAAACTGCACAAATTAAATTTCATTAGATTTGACATTTGTAATACTCAACAACGGAATTAGAAACAGATTTTACATTTTTTCATCTCTAATATTTTGTTGCTATTTCAACTTTTTTTTAGTAGTATATTATATTTCTCTAGTAAGCAAATATGAGTCTCTAAGATTCTCCTATTGTAGGTTGACAAAAAGCAATTTGAAAAAATTCTTTCCTATATTGAACATGGAAAGAGAGAAGGTGCAACCCTTTTGACAGGTGGTAAAAATATTGGGAACAAAGGTTACTATATTGAGCCTACAATTTTCTCTAATGTTAAGGTGAATTTCAATTCAACAAATATAATATATATATATATATATATATATATATATATATATATATATATATATATATATATATATATATATATATATATATATATATATATATATATATATATATATATATATATATATATATATATATATATATATATATATATATATATATATATATATATATATATATATATATATATATATATATATATATATATATATATATATATATATATATATATATATATATGGATTCCTTCAAAATATTCAAATATTTTGTTCATAATAATTTTATCAGGAGGACATGCTTATAGCACAAGATGAAATATTTGGACCTGTCATGGCACTAATGAAATTCAAGTAAGTTATATTTTTATAATATGATTGAATATGGTATTTCTTTTTCCATTATAAAGTTATGAATAAACAATATAGGACTATCGAGGAAGCGATTAAAAGTGCGAACAATACAAGATATGGTTTAGCAGCAGGAATTGTGACAAAGAATTTGGACACAGCAAACACTGTGTCGAGATCGATTCGTGCTGGAATCATTTGGATTAATTGTTACTTTGCATTTGGAAATGACATTCCTTATGGAGGTTACAAAATGAGTGGATTTGGAAGAGATTTTGGGTTGGAATCATTGCATAAGTATTTACAAGTTAAATCTGTTGTTACTCCCATTTACAATTCTCCTTGGCTTTGAATGTTTGTATTTGAGTTTATTATGTGTATGTGAACAATAATGGATCTTTTACATGTATACTTCATCATAATAATATAACATTATAAGATCTTATGTTATATTGCATACCACCAAATTTGTGCATGTTTGGATTCTCATTAGGATTGGTAAAATGTGTTAGCTTCTCCTAAGATTAATTTGAGTTTTGTATATGTGGTTTATAAATTAGTTTTACAAATAAAAATTGATGAGAAGAGATAGATAAAAAGACTGAACAAATTATTTATACTAATTCATAATAATTATTGGTACATTTAAGTCCATTTTTCTAGTTTTTTAAAAATAATTTTTATAGTGTAATATATTTTTATTAAAAAATATATATATAATTTACTTTTAAAAAATACTTTAAATGAAAAATTGGTTTGGATATTTTTTCTTAAAATGTTATTTTAATATTTCATCATTTTACTGAAATTTTTTTAATATCAAATTTTTAAAATAATTTAAATTTAAAATTATTTAAAATTATTTTTCATAAATTTTTTTTTAAGTATATCGTTTTGAAAAATTTGTGATTTGAGATAGATAAGACAGATAGATTATTTATACTAATTTATAACATATGTTGGTATTTAAGTCCAATTCTTTTAGTTTTTTTTTAAATAAGTTTTATAGTGTTACATGTTTTTATTGAAAAATATATAATTTTTTTTTATAAAAAACTTCAAATAAAAACAGTTTGAAAAATTTTGCTTAAAATATTATTTTAGGTATTTTATTATTTTACATATCAAAATTTTAATTATAAAAGTTACTTTTGAAATACATTTTTTAAAAATTTTTGTAATTTTAATTATGTTTTAATCTTAAATAATGTATATATGTGTTATTGGATGACAAAATTCCAATTTGTATAATTCCAATTTTCTTTACAAATTTCAAAACCCTTATCAAATCCTCAAAGAAAACCATAAAGACCTATTCTTTTATGAGTATCATTTGTAGATTTTTATGACAGGTAAATAATGACATTTTCATTGGTTTTGGTTGACGACACTACTACAAAAATGATTTTTGGCAGCGCAGAAAAGACAGCACTTTCTGTAAAAGCGTTGCTAAAGAGTCAGGAAAAAAAGAAAGAAAAAAAAAGAGCTGACTTTAGACAACGCTTTTAGAAAAGCGCTGCTAAAGGTGAAAGTTATGGCTAACAATAAAAAGCACTTTATAAAAAGCGCTGCTAAATGGGGTACCTACGAAAGCACTTTGAGAAAGCGCTGCTATAGGGGTAATCTACGAGAGCGCTTTTAGAAAGTGTTGCTAAAGGGGTAACCTACGAAAGCGCTTTCTAAAAGCGCTGCTAAAGGTGGCAGTAAAGGGGGTACATAAGAAAACGCTTTTAGAAAAGTGCTGCTAAAGGGTATACAAAAGAAAGGGCTTTTATAAAAGCGCTGCTATAGGTCCTGCCTAAGGCAGACCTTAGAGAGTGCTTTTATAAAGCGCTGCTAAAGGCCATGCAAAAGCGTTGCCTTATGTTTAAGTATCATAAATTTAAAAAACTCAGAATTTTTCAGAACAGAACAATCTTTTGTTAAACCTTCACTCCCACTCGCGATAGAACCCTACTCCCTCCGTCGACTACTTTTGTTTGTTGTGTTCGTCCGACCGCCTCCGTCTGTCGCCGTCCTCCGTAGATGTCCGTCGTGTTCTCCATTTCCGCCTTCGTCTGTCCGTTTCGTCCGTCCGTCTTCGTCCTCCACCTCCTCTGTCAGCCATTTCCACAATTTTTAAGGTATTTGAAGTTTTTTTTTTAAATGTTGTTGATAGAAACAAATGATGTTGATGTTGTTGTTGTTAGTGTTGATGTTAATGTTGTTGTTGATGGAAACAGATGATGTTATTGCATGTTAGTGTTGTTGTTGATGTTAAATTGATAATGTTGATGGAAACAAATGATGTTGTTGCATGTTAGTGTTGTTGTTGATGGAAATAAATGATGATAATGTTGTTGTTGTTAGTGTTGATGTTAATGTTGTTGTTGTTAGTGTTGTTGTTGATGTTAAAATGATAATGTTGATGGAAACAAATGATGTTAATGTTGTTGTTGTTAGTGTTAATATTAATGATGTTGTTGATATTGTTGATGGAAACAAATGTTGTTGTTCTTAGTGTTGATGTTAATGATGTTGATTTTGTTGATGAAAACAAATGAATTAATTTCGTATATATATTAATGTTATTGTTGTTGATGGAAACTTGAATTAAATAACGATAATGTTGTTGTTGATGTTGTTGGTGTTGATGTTAATGATGTTGATGTTAATGATGTTGATGAAAGTAATGAATTATTTATGTCTGTTAATTTTTATTGTTTCCAAGAATTATTTAATGTTGATGATGTTAATTTTGTCTGTTATAGGGGTTACCTGTGAAGAGCAAGATTGTGATCGTTTCCAAGAATCCTATTGTGTAGTTCTAGAAGTTGGTGATTTCTCTACAGGTGCTACAGGTATTCGCTGTTTTTGTTTACCTTTCTTAGTTTAGTTTAGCCTACTTAATTAGTATGGATAAAAAATGGATGTCTTCTATCGATTGTCAAAAGAGTACGAGAATGGGGTATCAAAATTTGTTAAGTTTGTTTAAAACGCCAAAGACCCCAGTAGGATCACATGTCCTTGCTTAGGTTGCTGTTATGGGTGTCGGATTGACGCAGTTCAGTTGGAATCTCATTTAAAGAGACATGAAATTGATCGAAGTTATACATGTTGGACATTACATGGTGAGATAAGTAACGAGAATGTCGAACAGGGGGATAATATGACATATACTTCAAATGACAATGGCAGAGATACATATGATTGTGATCGAGTCGAAGAGATTGCAGAAGCACTTGAAGAAGATCTTCAAGATTTTCCCAAGATGTTTGAGAGGTTGGTAAGCGATGTAGAGAAACCGTTGTATAAAGGTTGCACTACTTTCACAAGATTGTATGCGGTATTAAAGTTGTACAACTTAAAGGCGGGTAATGGATGGCCGGATAAAAGTTTCACGGAGTTATTAGCCCTTATGAAAGAGATGCTTCTAGAGGATAATGTTCTTCCCAATCGAACCTATGAAGCTAAAAAAATGTTATGCTCTATTGGCATGAGCTATGATAAGATACATGCTTGTCCAAATGATTGCATTTTCTTTCGAAATGAATATGCATCATTAAACGAGTGTCCTAAATGCGGTGTATCTCGGTATAAGAAAAAGTTGTCACCAGCAAAAGTCTTATGGTATTTTCCTATAATTATGAGATTTAGACGCATGTTTTATAGTGAAACAGATGCAAAACACTTGACTTGGCATGCTGGTGATAGAATTATAGATGGGAAGTATCGACATCCGGCAGATTCACCACAGTGGATGAAAAATGATAATGAGTATCCTAATTTTGGAGAAGAAGCTATAAACCTTCGCTTGGCATTATCAACTGATGGAATGAATTTGCATGGTCTACAAAGTATCTCACATTCCACATGGCATGTAATTATTATGATTTATAATCTACCTCCATGGCTATGTATGAAGTGTAAGTACATGATGTTATCTATGTTAATTTCTGGCCCTAAACAACCAGGGAATGACATAGACGTATACTTGACACCTTTAATCGAAGACTTAAAGAGTTTGTGGGAGAACGGTGTGGAGGTTTATGATGGATATAGGAAATAAAGTTTCAATTTGATGGTAAGATGCCTGAATCTAGCAAGGTGCCCAACAAAAAAAGGCCGAGCAAAAAAAACATTTATTCCTCGATTTAGGTTGTGCCTTGAAACATATGTAGGAACAACAGATGTGGCTGAGGTTGGCATCCGTCAAATACCTATGGAGGAAGGTATTTCGGTTTTGAATATGCCGAAACAATTGCAAAAGAGGATTTGGACCAGATTTTCCAACATTCTGAATTGGGCATCGGTGTTATGCATTCCTACATCAGGTACTCTGATCAATTTTAATTAAATAATTGAACAATTTATTTGCTTATTTAAATGAATATTCTAATGTTGATTCTGTTTTTATTTAAGGTTCTTGTATGATAAGTTGTTGGTCCCGCATAATTTGACTTCAAGATTTGCATTCTTATCTGCTAGTTGTATCAACTCACGGTCAATCGATCACACTCCAGATGTAGTCAAAGATTACATAGTCCAAGAATTTATGACCGCAGATACAGAGAAGTTGTATTTTTTGCCATATAATACTGGCCATGGGTTAGATTTCATTCTAAATTCATTTATTATATTTATTCGTTTTTTCCATTCTATATAACATTTCCGTCTAAAATTTTGTCTTATTTTACAGTGGACACTAGTTGTTGGTTGTGGTTAATCCGATGAAAGAAATAGTGTATTATCTGGATTCATTGGATGGTGATCAAACAAAATATCCTGATATGAAGAAAATGGTTGATACGTAAGTGATGAGATATATTATATTGTTCTGAATAATTATCTTTATTTATTATGTGAAATTATTCTAAATATTCGTTTATATTATGTTAGAGCTATACAAATATTCCGATCACAAAGAGAAGCAACCATGCCAAAAAGGAAGGCTAACAACATTAGCTGGATCAGAGTGCAGGTATATTTTCACAATTTTGAATGTTATAGTGATTCTACTTGTTAAAACTAGTTAAACTATATATCCTGATAAATATTTGTTTGTTTTTTTTTTCCATTTACAGTGTCCTCGTCAGCGTAATGGGATTGATTGCGGATATTTTGTATTGAGGTTTATGAAAGAAATTATTCATTCGGGTCAAATAGAGATTCCAATCATGGTATGGATCAATTTATAAGTTATATTTTAATATTTAACCAATATTTCATCTGAGTAATTAGTTTTAAAACTAAATCATGCATGTTATGTTATATTATGTAGTACTTTGATGAATTCAAGTGTGGTACTTACTCGAAATACAGATTGGAAGAGATTAAGGAAGAATGGTGTCAATACATTCTTGAGTTGAGAATTGTATAAGGTATATATATTGTCAAATATTGATGCGGGATAATCATATTTCTGGAAGTCGTATGTAGTTTTGGCGCTATATGTGTAGTATTGAATATATTTGTAAAGTTACCAGTTTTGTAATTATATGTATAGTGACTGTATTTGTAAAGTTGTTCTGAGGATCGGCTTGTGTTGAATTATAAGCAGGTTAATTTATGTGTTGAATTACAAAGATTATGGTATATATAAGGCCAAAGTGTTTAATTAAAGGTC
The DNA here is from genome assembly GCA_963859935.3 of Lathyrus sativus. NCBI lineage: Eukaryota > Viridiplantae > Streptophyta > Magnoliopsida > Fabales > Fabaceae > Lathyrus > Lathyrus sativus. The sequence goes on from OZ012735.1 coordinate 690,080,012, forward strand.
TAACTTATAAGCAGATGAATATAATTGTTATAAGCAGGTTTATCGAAAAAAATATAAAAAATGGTGCAAAATAATTCAAAAAACTCGTTTCTAAAAACTATGAAAAATAGACAGCGCTTTTACCAAAAAATGCTATGAAAAAGTGATTTTTTTTAAAAAAAATTTAAAGACGTGAAGAATAGACATCACTTTTATTAAGAAACCGCTGCTAAAGGGGGGGCATAGAGAGCGCTCAAAAAAGCGCTGCTATAGGGGGAGGGAGGGTAAAGACAGCGCTGTTAAAGGGGGGGCATAGAGCGCGCTCAAAAAAGAGATGCTAAAGGGGGGAAGGGAGGGTAAAGACAGCGCTTTAAAAAGCGCTGCTAAAGGGGGGGGGAGAATAGGCAGCGCTTTTCAAAAGCGCTGCTAAAGGGGGGAATAGGCAGCGCTTTTCAGAAGCACTGCTATATGGGGAAAATAGGAAGCGCTTTTGAAAAAAGCTACTAAAGGGGGGCGAATAGAGAGCGCTTTTACGGAAAAGCGCTGCTAAAAGTGGACCTATATCAGTGCTTTTTCCATTAAAAAAATGATGCATTTACCTTTAGCGGCGCCACTTTAGGCATCGCTTTTAAACGCTGCTAAAGGCCAAAAAAGCGCTACTTAAGGTCTTTTTTGCCATAGTGCGCACCTGCGAGTCCATTTAGAGGGAATCACGAAATCAGCAAACACTATCCTTGTTCTAACAACCGACATAGTTTGAGTCTCTTAATGCATCACAAGCTCTCATCGTGGTTGTTTCTGTTATGGGTCGCATTCGGGTTTGATCTATAAGCTGCTAGCGTTGCGGCATGGTCGGAGTGTGTGTTTTTGTTTCTGTTTGAATGCGGCGTGATGCCGTTGGTGTTTCATAGATTTTCCAATACAGGTTATTTCTATTTTGGATACTTAAACAATGCATGTTGCTGCTGCTATTTCTCTGTTTTATTATTTTTTTTTTAAATTTTTTATCAACACAACTACAACGTTTTTTTTACAGAAGCGCTTGTAGAAGCAAGCTTCAAGGCCTTTAATGTTTTGATGAGGACAACTAAGAACAAGCTTTGTACGCAAGATATTCTACGCAAAAAGAAAGAGAATCAAGTAGGACATCAAAGATCAAGATAGTACCCTCGCGTATGACTCTATGAATCAAGCTTCGATTACAAGCTTCAAGTGATGATGATGATGATCAAAACAACGGTATAAAAAATCTTACTTAAGAATATTTATACAAGTGTTCATAAAATCACTTTTCTCTTCACAATTATCACTAACACTTTTAAAACCTTTTCAAAATACTCATTCTTATTAAAACTAATTATTTTATGAAAAACCTTCAGGGTTAATCGATTAACACATTGGTTAACCGATTAACACATTTCAAAATTAATTAATTTATGATTTTATAACAGTGTTAACCAATTAACCTATATAATTAACCGATTAACACATGTAAATTTTGAATACTTTTGAACGTTGTAAGGTGTTAACCGATTAACCCATTTTGGTTAACCGATTAACACTGAAGCAGCAAGCAAAAATGGCAGTTGTTCATGGAAAATTGCATTGATAACCATTTCTTTTACTGGCTATTTTTGCTGCATCAAAAACACACCCTTTTGAACAGGTTTTTTATGCATATAAATTGCTCTTATTTTAAAATTACAATTAACCTTCAAGAAACAAAATCTCTAAAATTACTCACACTGTTCAATCTTAAATTTTCATTCTAAATGTTCAAAACCATTTTTGAAAGAAGCCATTGATTTAACTTTCACACTCTCACAACTTTCTTTCACAAGAACACTTGTATATTTATCTAAGTAACATTTTTTTCGAGAAGAAGATCAATCGTGAAGATTGATAATAATTTTCTATCAAATATCTCTCAAAGATCATATTTTTGTATTACCTTGTTATCCAGGACTGTTGGAAACAAGTAAAGTGTCTTGAAGAGGATTGTTCTTCATTCACTTGGATTACCTATAGGTTTAGATAGTAAGCATCACCTTTTGGTGTGATTAGGCTTTGCAATAATTTTGAACTATACTGAAATCCCTTTCGTGTTGAAGGGGGAGTGGAGTACTCTCGGAGTGTGAGGGGAACCACTATAATTTTCCTGTGTCTCTTTTTCTTTCCTGCCTTTATTTTTAAGCCATTAACTAATAACCGGAAAAAGAACCAAGGAACCATACAAGATTGCAAATAAATTTTTCAGAACCTAATTCACCCCCCCCCTCTTAGGCGCATTACAACTTACAATTGGTATCAGATCAGGTTATAGGTAACCTGTTCATATCCGATCCAGATGGCTTCCGCAAATAACAATCTTGTATTCAAAGACGGTGGCAGTAGCAACAAGCCTCCTTTGTTCTGTGGCGAATATTTCGATTTCTGGAAAATCCGCATGAAGGCACATCTAGAAGCACAAGGAAGTTAAATATGGGAGGATGTCCAAAATGGTCCATTTGTTCCTACGACGTTGGTCAACTGAGTTGGCTCATCAAAACCGCAAGGATCATGGGATGATGATGATGATAAGAAGAAAGCCCTCTACAACAAGAAGAAACCGCAAGGATCATTTGTTCCTTTGTTCTCTTGATGCCTTTTATAGTAATATTTATTTAACTTTATTATAATTATAATGTTAAGTGAAAATGTGAAAATAGGAAAAGAATTTGAGACAATAGATCCTAGAAGTGGAGAGGTGATAGCGAAAATTGCAGAGGGAGAAAAAGAAGATATTGATGTTGCTGTGAGAGCGGCACGTGTCGCTTTCGATGATGGTCCATGGCCTAGAATGCCCGGTGCGGTACGTTATCATTTCTCTTTCACTCTTTTAATTTACGTAATTGAACTCTCATTGTTTTAATTCATGTTGAAACAGATTTTCCAACATTAATGAATGAGATTAACTATTATACATTTTTTTTAATGGTAGAGCATTTAATGCGAATTGATCAAAACAATAAAATATTTAGAATAGTAATAATAACGTACTACATTTCTCACTAAAAAAAGGTAAAAATGTCAAGACTCAAAATAATAGATGTGCATTTGAAAAGAAAATGGTTAACATTACATTTCTTGTGTTAAAATTTATAAATAAAAAGTTTGTTGAATACAGAATTAAAATGATAATTATAAATTCTTAATTAAATCAATGCATGATTTTTAAAATTATATTTTTATATTTAATACATATTTTTTATTTTAATACAAGTTAAGTTTAATTATTGATGCTTTTATTTTATCTCATTCACAAAATTGATCTATTTATTTTGAGTTTAGACAGTTAAGATCTTTTTTTTTTCTTTTTACTTTTACATTTAAAAGTAAATATGCTTTAATTTTATAAATTACAATTTTTTGTGAAATATAATATCGTATATAAATGTATTGCCAAATTTTATATAAAAATGTGAGGTGAGATCAAAATTAGTTGACTTTAATCTAAATTTAAATTAAAGATATTGATTCTATAAATCAAATAAAATTAAAAGACAAAATCATAATTTAACATACAAATTTCTTTTAATTAAATATATTAAAAGAAGAGTTTACATTCATAATTCAAATCTTGACCGGAAACGGCTCCTTTTAAAATATTGTTGTTGCAACAAAGTAAATTATTTGTGATGTAATAAATATTAATTTTAAAGATATTGTACTGTTAACATAGTTTTACAAATGTAATTAATTAAAATGTATATAATTATTATGCAATATTAACATTTTAAAAATTAAAATATGTTTTATTCTGCTACATAATTGTAATTGATTGACAATGTAAAATATTTTACACTGTCAATATATTTTTTTTCATATTATATATAGTTTTAATTAAAATATTTTACTGACCAAATCACAGACAATTAATAATATTAATATGTTACAGATTTATATTTGGAAAAATAATTATTTTCTTCAACTTAAATTATATATCATCAAGACTTGTCACACAAATTAAAATTGTATTTAAAAATGGAAATTATTATTTATTTTATAAAATCATTTAAAAATATATATATTTAAATAATACTGTCAAATCAGATAAAAAATAAGCATAAATATTTTAATATTATTATAAAACAACTTATAAACTAAAATATTTTTTTATATAAAAATCATATCATTATGCTAGACACAGAATAATCTATACTCCTCTTGTCAATTCAACTATATGTGATTTTTATAATAATAAAAATACGACAAATCTTTCAAATAATAATCTTATGATGTTTGATGCTTGATGCAAGCAAGTTATATTTTATCTTTCAAATAAAATTGTTGTATAGACTCATAAATAATATCGAAATTGTTGAAATCTCAACCATTATGTCGGTAGTATTTTACCCAAAGAATAGACTTTTAGTTCTTTAAACATTTTATAGTTTTTCTAAAATGTTTTTAAATGGATTTATTTATGTTTGGTCAAATTTTTCAGTGAAGGTATTTATTCTTTTAAAATGAATTGTGTTTGTATTTGAATAAATATTTTTTTTAACCTCAATTTTATTTGTCGGACTTGTTCATAAAATATCTTCTTTGACAGAACAGGATGAGACGAACAACCCATCTGTTTTAGTCTATATAATTTTATTTCTCATGATATTTATCACTAATACTATTCCATAATTTTATTTCTCATGATATTTATTACTAATACTATTCCATCTTTTGAATGGTTCCAACTTCCAACAAAAATTTAATTATCTTGGTTATCACAAACAACCCCCATAAAGGCTGGGATCACCTCCAATTTATTAGTTTTAATTTTTTTTTTGACTTCATACAAACAATAAATAATAGCAAAACCCTACATTCTTAATAGATTTAGTTTGTAGAGACATTTATTTGTATTTAAAAGTTAAACATTTAATACATGAATTCTTAATTACAATAATTGTTTATATTTATATATTCATATAAAAAAATTATTATTATTTATAAATTTAGGACCGGCCTTAGACCATGGCAAATTTCCAAAAATAAGTGTTTTAAAATTATTTTTGTATAAATTATAAATTTAAAATAAATATATAAATATTAAGACATTAATTCTTATACATTGTCGGTATAAAAATTTATATACGGTTAATATATTCCAATCATCTATTTATATTGTTATTTAAATTGTTAAAATAAAAGTTAAAATTTTTAAATAAATTAACTATTATATTTATTTGAGAGTGTAAAATTTTTTTAAACTATAAGTATATATCAATTAAATTCAAATATTAATAGTTTAACTTAATATGAAATGTAAGTTACTTATAAAGAGTTATTTTTAACTCTAAAGTAAGAGATTTGATCCATAGTATTTACATACGCACCAAATTGTCGGAGAATCAACGTATTTTAAAATAAATAAAACAAGTCATTATACGTATGTATTCAAATTTTTTGTTGTCATATATAGTTATTTTATGGAATATTTTGATAAGTCTTTGGAATAATAGCACATGAATAATTAAGTAGTACAACACCAACTTGACATCCATATACTATTTTTTTTTTCCATTTGGTGACCAAGACATCCACGTACCTTTGTCTTCTTCCCCAAATTCAAGGTTTTACTTCCACAGCTTTGAACATTTTTTTTAATGTTTTTTCTTTCCGAATATTATTATAAATAATCTTTTTGAATATATTAAATAATTTATATGTTTAGTCTATATGATATATGATTTTTTTCAATTAATTGTTTTAACTTATTGTTTATAATAGTTATTGGTAAATTAGGGGAACAAACAGAAATGAACATATTCACCCCATTTTTGTTTCTCTAAAGGATAAACTTTGTATAAATTATTCATAAAAGTCAAATAAATATGAATTTTGGTTTGACAAACCTAAACATAATATAAATATAAACAAAACGGCATGATCGATAGACCGGTCTCGTGTTGTCACTCTAGGAAAAAAGTACTTTTGAATAATTGAATAATTGTCAAGGATTTATTCAATGACCAAAAAATTATGGGTTTTTGAACTTGTCATGTGCTTTGACATCAAATCCGTGACTCTTGGCCTACTGGTGTACAAAAGTCCAATTAGCCTTCTAGACAGTTACATTTAATTCAATGTAAAAGTTGATCCACCAAAAAAAAAGAATAACTTTTCTTTTATTTAAATATCACTCTCTCTTGTTCCACCTTTTCTATTATTATTATTACTATTTTTTTAAAAATTAAATAGGTTTATATTTCTCATAAGTATTTTAATCTTTTAAAATATTTTTTAAAAAAAATGATACTCTTAAAATTTTTAGTTCCCAAAATGTCTCTCCTATGATTTAACGATAAAATTAACAATAATGATAAAATTAATGACAATTTTAGTGACAGTTTTTAATTTAACAATTAAATTAGCGACAGTTTTAATATTAGAAAACAAAAGTGTGAGAAATTTTTTTATGAAAATTATTTTTTAAAAAATATTTTAAAAAACTAAAAACTAAATTTGAAATATTTAAAAACTTAAAAAATCTTCACAAATTACAACCATCCTTTATGAGTTTTTATTTTAAATTGTATTTAGAATATAATAAGAGCATAACATATTTATATTTATTAATATATAAGGTGATTTATGCAAATTATGTTTATGGAGTTATAAATAAAAATAATTTAATTATATGTTTCTGTAAAATAATAAAAGTATATATATATATATATATATATATATATATATATATATATATATATATATATATATATATATATATATATATATATATATATATATATATATATATATATATATATATATATATATATATATATATATATATATATATATATATATATATATATATATATATATATATATATATATATATATATATATATATATATATATATATATATATATATATATATATATATATATATATATATATAAGTCTTGTAGTGTGCTTTCTATTAAAATATTTAAAACTTTTATGTAATTGTGGCACTGAAACGCAATAAGTTGATATACCTTAGGATATTTTCTCACAACATATGCTACTAATAATATATGAAAATAATTAAATATTTAAATAAAAATTGTTTTTTTAACTAATCATAAAATACAAATTATTTCTACAAAAATAAAAAATTATTAATGTAAAAATATTATCTTTTAAATATATTAGATGTGAGTGAATGTGCCATAAATAAATATTTGTTGAAATTGAAATAAAAACTCTAACTCGAAACATTAAAGGAGAGTAATAAAAATGACTTATATTGCTTCATTCAAAAGAAATGATTCTGAAGAATAAAAAAAAACAAAAAGAATGACAGTAAAATTAAAAAGAGATATTAAACAAAATTTAATAATAAAAAGTTAGCAATTTAAATAATAAATTTGAGTGAATAAATTTTAAATTATTTGTCAATTTAATGGGGGCTAAAAAAAATATAAATGTATTATTAAAAGTTATTAAAGATATCTTTAATTTGTTACATATACATTGGTTCAATTTAATAGCAAATGAAGTGATAATAAAAATTAAAAACTCACACACACACCATCTGAGTATCTGGTTCAAACCCGAATAACAGGGTCTAAATTATCAATATCGACTATTGTCTGTTGAGTTAGAATTTGTGAACACATTGCAACATATTAAACTTGACATATATTATATATACATGGTTTGTTAATTAATCAGGAAAGAGCAAAAATCCTACTGAAATGGGCAGATTTAATTGATGAAAACATAGAAGAAATAGCAGCATTAGACACCATAGATGCGGGAAAATTGTACAGTTTTTGCAAAGCTGTTGACATACCTGGAGTAGCAGCCACAATCCGTTACTACGCCGGTGCTGCTGATAAAATTCACGGCGAGGTTTTAAAACCCGCGCGCGAGTTGCATGCATATACTTTGATGGAACCTATTGGCGTTGTCGGACACATAATTCCTTGGAATTTTCCTAGTACCATGTTTGTTGCTAAGGTTGCTCCTTCTTTGGCTGCTGGATGTACTATGGTTCTCAAACCTGCTGAACAGACACCTCTTTCGGCTTTGTTTTATGCTCATCTTGCGAAAGAGGTACGGTTAAAGAAAGTTTGTTGATTAAGTTTTCGATCGCAATGCGATTAAAATTGAGCTTAATGCGATTAATATTTTGAAGGCTGGAATTCCGGATGGAGTACTCAATGTAGTACCTGGATTCGGTGCAACTGCGGGAGCTGCGATAAGCTCACACATGGACATTGATAAGGTAAAATTTAAATGTTATAAATATTTGAATTTTAATGAAGGACTAATTTGATTGAGATTGTGCAGGTTAGTTTTACTGGTTCGACAGAAGTAGGACGCGAAATAATGGTATCTGCGGCTAGAAGTAATTTGAAACCAGTTTCATTGGAGTTAGGAGGAAAGTCACCTCTGTTGATTTTTGATGATGCTGATGTTGATAAGGCTGCTGAACTTGCTCTCATTGGCATCCTATTTAATAAGGTGAATATTTTCTAAGAAAAAGCGGCACGTGTTGGAATTTTACACTTCTGATACGCGCCATTATGAGTTATTGCATGGGATCATTACTATATAATAGATATGGTTCATAGTTTACTAATGAGTGGTCAGATCGTTCAGACGGGGTAATAAACCTGATGTATGGTTCATGAGTAATCTTATAAATTGGACCGTAGTATTTAACATTAGACTTTGTTAAGATACTACGATCACATACAATTGATCAAACTCTATTAATTTTCCCATGATTGTATGTCTTTAGGGAGAAATTTGTGTTGCCGGTTCACGTGTATATGTTCAAGAAGGAATCTATGATGAATTTGAGAAGAAGTTGGTGGAGAAAGCAAAAGCTTGGATTGTTGGTGATCCTTTTGATCCTAAAGTTCAACAAGGGCCTCAGGTATAAACTTAGCAACAGAATTTCATAAGAAAAAAAAACTATTTGATCCTCTCAGATGCTTATAAAAAAAAATAGTCATTTTAGATTAACTCATCAACAAACACTAAAAATTGTAAAATGAACAAAACATATTAAACTTTATTAGATTGAATGATCAAGTACAAAAACTATTTGTAGATGAAGTAGAGTTCATATTCTACAATCTAGGAACGAGTCCATAGGATTAGGACATATAACTAACTCCTAACTGCCATTTTCTATTAAAGGAAAGTTTGCATAACAAATTACTAACTAATTTTCTGTATAAGGAAAGTTTCCGTAACAAGTTAGTTATCGATCTAACTAACTATTAACTCTTTTTTTTTTATCTTCATTGTGTGTTAATTTGAAAACACAATAAAATTTAAAAACTGCTCAAATTAAATTGATCATTAGATTTAACATTTGTAATACTCAACAACGGAATTAGAAACAGATTTTACATTTTTCCATCTCTAATATTTTGTTGCTATTTCAACTTTTTTTTAGTAGTATATTATATTTCTCTAGTAAGCAAATATGAGTCTCTAAGATTCTCCTATTGTAGGTTGACAAAAAGCAATTTGAAAAAATTCTTTCCTATATTGAACATGGAAAGAGAGAAGGTGCAACCCTTTTGACAGGTGGTAAAAATATTGGGAACAAAGGTTACTATATTGAGCCTACAATTTTCTCTAATGTTAAGGTGAATTTCAATTCAACAAACATAATATATTATATATATATGCATTCCTTCAAAATATTCAAATATTTTGTTCATAATAATTTTATCAGGAGGACATGCTTATAGCACAAGATGAAATATTTGGACCTGTCATGGCACTAATGAAATTCAAGTAAGTTATATTTTTATAATATGATTGAATATGGTATTTCTTTTTCCATTATAAAGTTATGAATAAACAATATAGGACTATCGAGGAAGCGATTAAAAGTGCGAACAATACAAGATATGGTTTAGCAGCAGGAATTGTGACAAAGAATTTGGACACAGCAAACACTGTGTCGAGATCGATTCGTGCTGGAATCATTTGGATTAATTGTTACTTTGCATTTGGAAATGACATTCCTTATGGAGGTTACAAGATGAGTGGATTTGGAAGAGATTTTGGGTTGGAATCATTGCATAAGTATTTACAAGTTAAATCAGTTGTTACTCCCATTTACAATTCTCCTTGGCTTTGAATGTTGTTTGTATTTGAGTTATTATGTGTATGTGAACAATAATGGATCTTTTACATGTATACTTCATCATAATAATATAACATTATAAGATCTTATGTTATATTGCATACCACCAAATTTGTGCATGTTTGGATTCTCATTAGGATTGGTAAAATGTGTTGGCTTCTCTTAAGATTAATTTGAGTTTGTATATGTGGTTTATAAATTAGTTTTACAAATAAAAATAGATGAGAAGAGATAGATAAAAAGACTGAACAAATTATTTATACTAATTCATAATAATTATTGGTACATTTAAGTCCATTTTTTTTTAGTTTTTTAAAAATAATATTTATAGTGTAATATATATATATATATATATATATATATATATATATATATATATATATATATATATATATATATATATATATATATATATATATATATATATATATATATATATATATATATATATATATATATATATATATATATATATATATATATATATATATATATATATATATATATATATATATATATATATATATATATATATATATATATATATATATATATATATATATATATATATATATATATATATATATATATATATATATATATATATATATATATATATATAATTTATTTTAAAAAAATACTTTAAATGAAAATTTGGTTTGGATATTTTTTCTTAAAATGTTATTTTAATATTTCATCAATTTACTGTAATTTTTTTTAATATCAAAATTTTAAAATTATTTTAAATTATTTTTCATAAAAATGATTTTTAAATATACCGTTTTGAAAAATTTGTGATTTGAGATAGATAAGAGGACAGATCGATTATTTATACTAATTTATAACAATTGTTGGTACATTTAAGTCCAATTCTTTTAGTTTTTTTAAAATAAGTTTTATAGTGCTACATGTTTTTATTGAAAAATATATAATTTAAAAAAAAAACTTCAAATAAAAAAACGGTTTGAATGATTTTGCTTAAAATATTATTTTAGGTATTTTAGTATTTTACATATCAAAATTTTAATTATAAAAGTTACTTTTGAAATACATTTTTTAAAAAGTTTTGTAATTTTAATTATGTTTTAATCTTAAATAATAAATAATGTATATATGTGTTAGTGGATGACAAAATTAATCTTTTAATTAATAAAAAAATAAATTATTTTTTTAACATTTTTAAAAAAAATATTTTTGAAAAAAAAATTAAAGAAAAAAACAAATGGAAGCCTTACAAAGATATTTTGTCTCTAGTGGATGACTTAATCCACTAAAACAGTATACTATTTTTACTTCCTCTTCACACACTGTATTTATCTAAGAGCCTACTATTCAATATTGACATCTCCAACCTCTTAACAATTATGACAAACTCACTGTGTTAGCAGGCCACCAATAAGACATGTATATGCCAGACGCAAATTAAATTAGTCTCAATTATAATTATTAGTATGGATTATATTATAAAAGTTGTTAAGTTTTTATGCAATTTTTGGAGTTAAATTTAAGATTATTTTAGGAATTAATCATTATATATAAAAAGTTGTTAAGTCTCTTATGTAATTTTTTGAGCCAAAATTAAAGTTACTCACTAGAAATTATCCATTTTATAATATATGTTTTGGACACTTAAGTAAAAATTGTCATTTTTTTATATCCACGTCGGTTATCGCGACACTTATAGACAATTGTTTTAAAAAATTTAATAAAAAAATTGACAACTTAGATGGTTTTATGTCAAATTGTCCTCGGTTTTAATCTACGATGGTTTTTCCGCCTACCCCATCACCGCCTTAACATCATGTTTTTTGTTATTACAACCAGCACATCTCATTTTTACACTTCCCGCATTCGTAAATCCATATGTATGATTCCAATTTTCTTTACAAATTTCAAAACCCTTATCAAATCCTCAAAGAAAACCATAAAGATTTATTCTTCTATAAGTATCATTTGTAGATTTTTATAACAGGTAAATAATGACATTTTCATTGGTTTTGGTTGACGCCACTACTATAAAAATGATTTTTGATAGCGTAGAAAAGACAGCGCTTTTTGTAAAAGCGTTGCTAAAGAGTTAGGAAAAAAAGAAAAGAAAAAAAGAGTTGATTTTAGACAACGCTTTTAAAAAAACGCTGCTAAAGGTGGCAGTTATGGCTAACAATAGAAAGCGCTTTATAAAAAGCGCTGCTAAATGGGGTACCTACGAAAGCGCTTTGAGAAAGCGCTGCTATAGGGGTAACCTACGAGAGCGCTTTTAGAAAGCGCTGCTAAAGGGGTAGCCTATGAAAGCGCTTTCTAAAAGCGCTGCTAAAGGTGGTAGTAAAGGGGGTACATAAGAAAGCGCTGCTAAAGGGTGTACAAAAGAAAGCGCTTTTATAAAAGCGCTGCTATAGGTCCTGCCTAAGGCAAACCTTAGAGAGCGCTTTTATAAAGCGCTGCTAAAGGCCATGCAAAAACGCTGCCTTATGTTTAAGTAGCATAAATTTAAAAAAAACTCAGAATTTTTCAGAACAGAACAGTCTTTTGTTAAACCTTCGCTCCCACTCGCGATAGAATGCTACTCCCTCCGTCGACCACTTCCGTCTGTTGTGTTCGTCCGACCGCCACCGTTTGTCGCCGCCCTCCGTAGTTGTCTGTCGTGTTCTCCATTTCTGCCTCCGTCCGTCCGTTTCGTCCTCCATCTCCTCTGTCAGCCATTTCAACCATTTTTAAGGTATTTGAAGTTTTTTTAAAATATTGTTGATAGAAACAAATGATGTTGATGTTGTTGTTGTTAGTGTTGATGTTAATATTGTTGTTGATGTTGTTGATGGAAACAAATGATGTTGTTACATGTTAGTATTGTTGTTGATGTTAAAATGATAATGTTGATGGAAACAAATGATGTTGTTGCATGTTAGTGTTGTTGTTGATGTTAAAATGATAATGTTGATGGAAACAAATGATGATAATGTTGTTGTTGTTAGTGTTGATGTTAATGTTGTTGTTGTTAGTGTTGATATTAATGATGTTGTTGATATTGTTGATGGAAACAAATGTTGTTGTTGTTAGTGTTGATGTTAATGATGTTGATGTTGTTGATGAAAACAAATAAATTAATTTCGTATATATGCTAATGTTATTGTTGTTGATGGAAACTTGAATTAAGTAACGATAATGTTGTTGTTGATGTTGTTAGTGTTGATGTTAATGATGTTGATGAAAGTAATGAATTATTTATGTCTGTTAATTTTGATCGTTTCCAAGAATTATTTAATGTTGATGATGTTAATTTTGTTTGTTATAGGGGTTATCTGTGAAGAGCAAGATTGTGATTGTTTCCAAGAATCCTACTGTGTAGTTCTAGAAGTTGGTGATTTCTCAAAAGGTGCTACAGGTATTCGTCGTTTTTGTTTAGCTTTCTTAGTTTAGTTTAGCCTACTTAATTAGTATGGATAAAAAATGGATGTCTTATATCGACTGTCAAAAGAGTACGAGAATGGGGTATCAAAATCCGTTAAGTTTGTTGTTGAACACGTCAAAGACCCTAGTAGGATCACATGTCCTTGCTTAGGTTGCTGTTATAGGCGTCGGATTGACGTAATTCAGTTGGAATCTCATTTAAAGAGACATGCAATTTATCGAAGTTATACATGTTGGACATTACATGGTGAGATAAGTAACAAGAATGTCGAACCGGGGGATAATACGACATATGCTTCAAATGACAATGGCAGAGATATATGATTGTGATCGAGTCGAAGAGATTGCAAAAGCACTTGAAGAAGATCTCCAGGATTGTCCCAAGATGTTTGAGAGGTTGGTAAGCGATGCAGAGAAATCGTTGTATAAAGGTTGCACTACTTTCACAAGATTGTCTGCGGTATTAAAGTTGTACAACTTAAAGGCAGGTAATGGATGGCCGGATAAAAGTTTCACGGAGTTATTAGCCCTTATGAAAGAGATGCTTCCGGAGGATAATGGTCTTCCCAATCAAACCTATGAAGCTGAAAAAATATTATGCTCTATTGGCATGAGCTATGATAAGATACATGCTTGTCCAAATGATTGCATTTTGTTTCGAAATGAATATGCATCATTAAACGAGTGTCCTAAATACGGTGTATCTCGGTATAAGAAAAAGTCGTCACCAGCAAAAGTCTTATGGTATTTTCCTATAATTCTGAGATTTAGACACATGTTTCATAGTGAAACAGATGCAAAATACTTGACTTGGCATGCAGGTGATAGAATTATAGATGGGAAGTATCGACATCCGCCAGATTCACCATAGTGGATGAAAATTGATAATGAGTATCCTGATTTTGGAGAAGAAGCTAGAAACCTTCGCTTGGCATTATCAACTGATGGAATGAATCTGCATGGTCTACAGAGTATTTCACATTCCACATGGCATGTAATTATTATGATTTATAACCTACCTCCATGGCTATGTATGAAGCGTAAGTACATGATGTTATCTATGTTAATTTCTGGCCCTAAACAACCAGGGAATGACATAGACGTATACTTGACACCTTTAATCGAAGACTTAAAGAGTTTGTGGTAGAACGGTATGGAGGTTTATGATGGATATAAGAAAGAAAGTTTCAATTTGAGGGTAAGATGCCTGAATCTAGCAAGGTGCCCAACAAAAAAAAGGCCGAGGCAAAAAAAGCATTTGTTCCTCGATTTAGGTTGTGCCTTGAAACATATGTAGGAACAACAGATGTGGCTGAGGGTGGCATACGTCAAATACCTATGGAGGAAGGTATTTTCGGTTTTGAATATGCTGAAACAATTGCAAAAGAGAATTTGGACCAGATTTTCCAATATTCTGAATTGGGCATCGGTGTTATGCATTCCTACATCAGGTACTCTGATCAATTTTAATTAAATAATTGAAAATTTTATTTGCTCATTTAAATGAATATTATAATGTTGATTATGTTTTTATTTAAGGTTCTTGTATGACAAGTTGTTAGTCCCACATAATTTGACTTCAAGATTCGCATTCTTATCTACTAGTTGTATCAACTCACGATCAATAGATCACACTCCAGATGTAGTCAAAGATTACATAGTTCAAGCATTTATGACCGCAGATACAGAGAAGTTGTATTTTTTGCCATATAATACTGGCCATGGGTTAGATTTCATTCTAAACTCATTTATTATAATTATTTGTTTTTTGCCATTCTATATAACATTTCCGTCTAAACTTTTGTCTTATTTTACAGTGGACACTGGTTGTTGGTTGTGGTTAATCTGATGAAAGAAATAGTGTATTATCTGGATTCATTGGATGGTGATCAAACAAAATATCTTGATATGAAGAAAATGGTTGATACGTAAGTGATGAGATATATTATATTGTTCTGAATAATTATCTTTATTTATTATGTGAGATTGTTCTAAATACTCGTTTATATTATGTTAGAGCTATACAAATATTCCGGTCACAAAGAAAAGCAACCGTGCCAAAAAGGAAGGCTAACAACATTAGCTGGATCAGAGTGCAGGTATATTTTCACAATTTTGACTGTTATAGTGATTCTACTTGATAAAACTAGTTAAACTATATATCCTGATAAATATTCGTTTGTTTTTTCCATTTACAGTGTCCTCGTCAGCGCAATGGGATTGATTGCGGATATTTTGTATTGAGGTTTATGAAGGAAATTATTCATTCGGGTCAAATAAAGATTTCAATCATGGTATGGGTCAATTTATAAGTTATATAATTTATTTTAATATTTAACCGATATTTCATCTGAGTAATTAGTTTTAAAACTAAATCATGCATGTTATGTTATATTATGTAGTACTTTGATGAATTCAAGTGTGGTACTTACTCAAAAGACAGATTGAAAGAGATTAAGGAGGAATGGTGTCAATACATTCTTGAGTTGAGAATTGTATAAGGTATATATATTGTCAAACATTGATGCGGGATAATTATATTTCTGGAAGTCGTATGTAGTTTTGGCGTTATATGTGTAGTACTGGATGTATTTGTAAAGTTATCAGTTTTGTAATTATATGTATAGTGACTGTATTTGTGAAGTTGTTATGAGGATCGACTTGTGTTGAATTATAAGCAGGTTAATTTATGTGTTGAATTATAAGCAGGTTAATTTATGTGTTGAATTACAAAGATTATGGTATATATAAGGCCAAAGTGTTGAATTAAAGGCTTGAATTATAAGCAGGTGAATGTAATTGTTATAAGCAGGTTTATCGAAAAAAATATAAAAAATGGTGCAACATAATTCAAAAAACTCGTTTCTAAAAAATATGAAAAATAGACAGCGCTTTTACCAAAAAACGCTATGAAAAAGTGATTTTTTTTTAAAAAAAATTTAAAGACGTGAAGAATAGACAGCGCTTTTATTAAGAAAGCGTTGCTAAAGGGGGGCATAGAGAACGCTCAAAAAAGCGCTGCTATAGGGGGGAGGGAGGGTAAAGACAACACTTTAAAAGGCGCTGCTAAAGGGGGGAATAGGCAGCGCTTTTCTTTTCTTAAGAAAAGCGCTGCTAAAGGGGGGGGGGGGGGGAATAGGCAGCGCTTTTCAGAAGCACTGCTATATGGGGGGAATAGGCAGCACTTTTGAAAAGCGCTACTAAAGGGGGGAAAATAGAGAGCGCTTTTATGGAAAACCGCTGCTAAAAGTGGGCCTATAGCAGCGATTTTTCCATTAAAAAAACGCGGTCTTTACCTTTAGCAGTGCCACTTTAGGCAGCGCTTTTAAGCGTTGTTAAAGGTCTTTTTTGCCATAGTGCGCACCTGCAAGTCCATTTAGAGGGAATCACAAAATCAGCAAACATTATCCTTGTTCTAACAACCGAGAGTAAAATATATTCCTTTCAGTCACCAACATCAATCGTATCATGGAAACTATCTCTATCTCCATGCTCATTGCAGAATTTCCAAAAAGGCCACTTAAGAATGCATCTTTAACTTCACAAACTTCATTACTAGCGAATATGTTTATTATTAATCATTTTTTTTCTATTTTTCTTTATTTTCTATTCCCTTTCATCCATACAGTGATGATTTTTGAACCATAGTAAACCACATAGGTAACCAACTACACATCATCATCACCGTCTATCGGAAGCTGGTCCAATTGAAGATTTTTGAATTTTGATAAAAAGATATAGGTTATAATATCAAATTTAGATATGTATTGTATACGATTAAACACTTAACACAAATAAAAGATGAAGATTTAGCAAGAACTTGGATAAAAAGATTAAAGAGCAATAGAGAACAGGATATCATGCACTTTTGAGTTTTGCTTGGTGATTAATACCATTAGATGTTAGATAAATCAAAGATGCCCATCTCTTTCTAAATCTTGAAAAATGAATCATTTGGCAAAGGTTCAGTGAATATATCTGCTAGTTGATTATTCATGTCCACGAACGTGATTTCAACATCGCCTTTCATCACGTGATCACGAAGAAAATGACGTCTGATGTCGATATGCTTCGTTCTTGAGTGCATGACAGGATTCTTGGTGATTTTTGTAGCACTTGTTTTATATCATCATAGAGGAATGCATCTAAGGTTTAGACCAAAGCCATTGAGTTATTGTTTTAACCACAAAATCTGTGCACAACAACTTCTACCTGCAACGTACTCCACTTCAATTGTACTTAGAGCAACACATGCCTAAGGGAAAGAAGGTAAGAGCTTCGATCTCTTGTTGGGTTTGGATATAATCTTTTGATACCTTATGTATTCCATCTAATATATGTTTCGTGAACTAGTTTTAATTCAATATTGATGTTGTCTTCGATTTCTTATTTGTGGGTCTTGGCAAAATCTTTTTCAAATCTTAGATATTAGATATTCATCTATCAATAAGCAAACTTTTGACATAGTCTTGTAAGTTGATATTCACTTGTATCTTCTATTTTATTATTTTGATTAGTAGCATGAGTGGGATCAATATGGTATTATGAGGATGCATGATAATAGAGATGAATTATTATGTTCACATACATTTAGCAAATTAGTTGAATGCTTGTAAAAAGGGTTAAGTGTATGTACGTATTCTGATCATTAGCGTTTTATATGAATCAATCATGAAGCTGATATGGATGTCATCTTTTTTTCCCTGTTTATCTTTGATTTGAACCATTATAGAAATCTACTCTTCAGATCTAGATCTAGGATGATTATTTGTTAGGTTCTAGACTATAGTCATAGATTTAGACTTAACATTTGCTTGAGTAACAGTTCTTAATGCTTTGTGTTGTTGAGTTGCGTGAGATATCACCAATGAGACGATACGGTTGTTCTCTCGATATTGCGTTATACATAACCTCTATTGTGGGTGATACATGAGGATATTAGACGAATGATTGATCTGTGTTTAACTGGTTAGAAGAATGCATGTGTTATCATGATGAAATCCAATCCCGACAAGGCTCCATTTATATTTTAAGTCTTTAGTTTATATTTTCCGTCTTTACATTTTCATATTTTATCTATTGTACCTTGATTCTTTTAAACAAATTTTCAAAATAAGCTTAGAAATATAGAGACCGTTGAACGACGTTCTTTCCCTCGCACGGATCTCTGTGGAGACGATATAAATCCCGGAGAGAATCCTTCCAAAATATTTTTTTCTTCTTGCCTCTTTGTCATACCCCAAATTTTGACCCCTTAGATTCCATTACCATTCTAGGAGCATCAAGCATTATTTCCTAACCCTAACCTTGTTTCAAGTTTGTTATTGTTAAGATTCATCTAAATTAGGGTTTTGCACCATTAGAATCAAGAGGATTATTGCTTGATCAGCCAATGTTTTGGATTGGTCATCATAAAATAAAGTTCCCATACATTAATGAAGCTCATATTCAACAAGAATCAAGTGCTAATTAATCTCACTACACGTCAACTGAAGCCCAATTTCATCTGGCCCCAAATTAGGGTTTTGTTAGGAAAAGTCAATTGTGCCTTTGACTTTTGATACAAGCATGATCCCAAGCCTTGGGACATGATTCAAAATGTTCATATACATCATTGAAGCCTACCTAAGGTGTTTGAGAAATCTCAAGATGCAAATTCATTGAAGATCACACAGTTGAATTCACCCGATACAAAATTCATCTGACAAAGTCAACTCTTTGAATTTTAGGGTTCAAGGTTCAAATTGAAGCTTCTATGCCAAATTTCATCAAGATATGTTTAATCATTGGGTTTGATCATGAATAAATCAATATTTGAGAGGTTTCTTGCAAAAGAAAAAAACTTGAATAACTTGAATTTTTTCTAAGTGTAGGAAGAAACCCTAATTTTGGTACAAACTTTGGAAAGCCACAACACTCAATCCATACATTCAGTTTTTGACTTCCAAAGATCAAATTAAAGATCTCCTCATGTAATATAAAACTGCCCTAGCAACTCATGAGAAAAAATGCTTAGATTTTGATTATGAAGCTTCAAAGTTTGGAAGAATTTCAAAACACTTGGAAAATTTTCAAGACAACTTTGTTACTCTAATTTTAACCCAACTTCAAGGCTAGTTTTCACTATGATCCCTTTGGATTCAAGAGTTTCACCAAACATGAAAGTTGTAGAGAATGTTCAGGGCTTTTCAAAAAATACAAGAACTCATCCATTATTTCAACTTAACCGCATGTTTGAGGGTAATATGGTGTTGATACCTTATGTTTAACATTATATTTTTCTAACAGCTTTTCCAAGTATTTATTGCAGAAGTATGTCCCATCATCACTGATTAAGACTCTGGGTACACGAAACCTGGCAAAAATATTCCTTTTCATAAAATTAGTAACAGTTCGGGCGTCATTAGCAATGCAAGAAATTGCTTCCACCCATTTGGTAACATAATCAACACATTCAAGAATATAAATATATGTATTTTTTGGGGAAATGGACCCATGAAATTAATTCTCCAACAGTCAAATGGTTCTACCATAAGCACAATGTTTAGAGTTATCTCGTCTCGCTTTGAGATGTTACCAGTCCTATTGCATTCACAACATGTAGAAACATATAACTTAAAGTTGTTAAATAAGGTAGGCCACCAAAACCCACTTTGTAGTACTTTTGTCTTTGTTCTCTCATCACTATGATGTCCTCCATATGTTGTATATGACAGTGCCATATAATGTTGTTTCCTTCCTTACCTACAACACACCTGTGAAGTAAACCATCAAGACTTTTCTTAAATAGGTATGGTTCATCCCAAAGATAAAAATTTGCTTCTTTATATAAGAGTTTTCTTTGTTGTAATGTGTATTCTTCTGGTACAACATTTGTAGCCTTATAATTTGTCATGTCCGCAAACCAAGGTTTTCACTACGCCAACAGCATAATCACTAGCATCACACATGATTTCAAAAGGGAGCACCCAGTTTGGTGATAAAATGATTGGAACGGTTATTAATTTATGTTTTATTACAGAAAAATAGTGTAGGAAAACTTTATCAAAGTTATATTTGTTTTCTCTGACCAGCAGGTTGCACAATGGTTTTGAAATTTATGAAAAGTCTTTAATAAGTCTCTTGTAAAAACTTGCATGGCCTAGAAAACTCCTTACTCCTTTGACATTTACCAGAGGTGGAAGTTTTTCTATCACCTCAATTTTTGCTTTATTGACCTCTATACATTTAGCAAAGATTTTGTAAATGGTTTTGAAATTTATGAAAAGTCTTTAATAAATCTCTTGTAAAAACTTGCATGGCCTAGAAAACTCCTTACTCCTTTGAAATTTACCAGAGGTGGAAGTTTTTCTATCACCTCAATTTTTGCTTTATCGACCTCTAAACATTTAGCAAAGATTTTGTGGCCAAGAACAATACCTTCGGTGACCATAAAATGATATTTTTCCCAATTTAACACTAAGTTTGTCTCGGTACATCTCTTAAGGAAATTGTTCAATCAATCAAGACACTCGTCAAACGATTTATTGAATACATAAAAGTCATCCATAAATACCTCTATTGAATTTTCAATCATGTCAGAGAAAATAGAAAGCATGCACCTTTGGAACGTTGTTGGTGCGTTACATAATCTGAAAGGCATCCATCTATATGCAAAATGGGCATGTGAATGCGGTTTTCTCTTGATTCGCAGGATCTACAACTATTTGATTGTATCCCAAATATCCATTCAGAAAGCAATAATAGGCTTGTCTAGGTAGTCTTTCAAGCATTTGATCCATAAATGGCAATGGAAAATGATCCTTCCGTGTGGATAAGTTTAACCTGCGATAATCAATCCACATTCTCCATCCCATAACAGTACAGGTTGGGATTAATTTATTTTTTTAAATTACAAATAACAATGGTGCCTTTTTTCGGAACTACGTGCACGAGGCTTATCCACGAACTATCATAAATAGGATAAATCATACATGCTTCAAGTAATTTAAGGACTTCTTTTCTTACCACTTATTTCATTTATGGATTTAATCATCGTTGAGGCTGAACAGTTGGCTTGAATTCTTCCTCAAGCTTGATTTTATGCATACAGTATGATGGGCTAATTCCCTTCAAGTCTTACACCCCCCATCCCAATGCTTCTTTATTTTCCCTTAGTACTCGTAACAACTTTCTTCTTCGAATTTTGACAAAGTGTTACTAATAATTGTCGGATTCCTATTTCCTTGACTTAGAAAAACATATTTCAAATGTTCAGAGAGTTCTTTTAGTTCTGGATCCGACGGTTTTTCCTCACTAATCCCTCCCAACTCTTCAAAAAAATTTATAAGCACAATCCAACAATGATGCTTGCAATTGTAGTACCACCTCGTTTACCTTCTCGTGCTCATATTCCAACATTGTTTCTTCAATTGATTGTACTGGGACCCTTTCCATTGGAGATGACGGGCCTTTTTCTTTTAAAACTTTTTCTATCAACTCGTCAATTAAATCAATTTGGTAGCATTACAAATCTTTTTTAGCGTGTTTCATGGCTTCAAAAAAATTAAATATTACCTGCTCTTTATTAAACTAGAGAATCAACTCTCCTCTTTCCACATCAATTAATGTTATTCGCATTGCAAGAAAAGACCTTCCCGACAAAAAAGGTGTCATAACATCTTCTGGTATATTTAAGATGACAAAGTTGACAGGAAACAGTAAATCATCAATTTTTACTAATACATCTTCCAGAACTCCATATGGATAAGTGACAGATAGGTTAGCTAGAGTCAAAGTAATTTTTGTAGGTTTTGGTTCTCCACAATTTAGTTTTCTCATCATAGGCAACGACATCAAATTTATGCTCGCTCCTAAATCACAGAGTTCCTTGCCAATTTTTAATGAACCTATCGAGATATGAATAGTAAATCTACCTGGATGTGTCAGTTTAGGTGGTAATTTGCATTGAATGATGACACTCCATTCCTCCGCTAAATCTACATTTTCATCTCCTTCAATATGAGTTTACCGTTCAAAATTTCCTTCATGAATTTAGTATACACGGAATTTATTCCAAAGCATCACTGAAATGGGTGTTCACTTGTAATGTTATGAGTATCTTCATAAACTTTTTAAAATTCCCCACTTCCATATTTTTGTCTCTCTCTCTCTCTCCCTCTCTCTTTCTCTTTCTCTTTGGTTTCTTCTTTTCAGAGGGTAAGGTGGCTTGATGTAATCAGGTAAAGGAGGGTTTGGTTCATTTAGGATTTTGTTTCTTGTTCTCCTAAAAGGTGAGTCTTTATCAATGAAATGATCAAGTGTTTCTCCCCTATCGGGATTCTTGCTCGAAACCTCTTCTTCTGTTGGTGTGGATTTTGGTTCCTCCTCCTTCTCATTGTTCTTTTCTAATATTTTTCTATGTGTTTCCACTAGGGGCTAAGAGAATTGTGAGATTTCTCAATTCAATTGCGTCATAGTTTCCTCTTTCTTAGGTTAATAATGTGATTTGTTGTAACATGTTAGACATTTACTCTTCCATTCTTATTATTGACTCCTCATTCAAGAAATTTGTCTTCCAATTCTCTCCAAGTTCTTATTACTCCATTCATAAGATATAATAACCAATCCTTTGCTTTTCAATTAATGAGAAGCTGAATAATTTTAGTTTAACTTGATCTTCTGTAATACCTTCTGGTTAACACATTAACATTGTCTCATATAATCTGGCTAGATGTTCCCATGGGTCACTAGTTATGTTCCCGTCAAATTTCTTATCTCGCAAATATGAAAGTACAAAGTATTCGATGTTGAGATTCACAGTAGCTGCTGGGACAAAATTCAAAGAAACATGTGATGCGTCAGTAAGCCTATAATAGTCCTCATAGTTTGTGTTATTGGTTCTACCATGGTAAGCATTTTTATACCTGAGTTGCATACACACAAACAGAAAATACCCCAGTAGTACTATGATAACCAAGAAAATAAACCAAAAGTAATAAAACTACAATTAAAAACAAAACATTACACAAGCATTGCTCTGTTGCAATCAATAGTCTCTGGTAATGGTGTCAAACACTTGATGACTTCGTGGCAAGTGTACCGATAGCGTCGCAATAATAAATAAGATCAAATCCACAGGGACTGTGTTCGAATAAGACAAATTTGTGAATGTAAAGAAAACAGTAAGATGGGGGTTTTCACTTTGCAGTGTAAAAAAAAAAATAAGAGTTTTAAGACAGAATAACGAAAGTTTTTAGGTTGTGTATTTAATCCCATATTTATCTAGTGTGAATGTTTGATACCTTTTATAAATGGTCTTATCACTATAATCCCATGGTAAATTAACAAAGTCACTATAAATGATCCCTCGCGAAATAACTCATTAATCACTAGTTGGAGCTTATTATCCTTAGTACACCAGCGTAAGCAGGATTAGGCGATGTACAGAATGTTAATTCCCTGTGCCACTACTCGGAGTCTCCTATTCTTATTCAACCAGCGTAAGTATCACAACTGCCCTAGGTCCAACACATAGACTAAGGGTCAGTATTCCTTATGTACACAAAATCAATTTAAAAGAGTATCTCACATAAAAATCATTAAGAACAATAAGCAATTGCATAGAATTTTATGTCAAATGATTCATACAAAGTCAAATCGATATATTATCCAACAATATTAAAAAATGATCATCACACACAACCTAACCTATAGGATTTTAATTACTCATACTTAAAATTAAAATACCAATTGAATAAAGAATAATAGCATATGATTTCCCTTGAAGGATTGACCTCTAATTACCTCAAATGTTTTCTAAATCACCATTTATGCTGTAAAATCGTACTTGTGCCAATTTTTGTAACCCTCACAGAAGTGAAGAATTTCCCCTTAAAAGAGCTTACAACGCGTCAGAAAAAGCCTAGAAAAAGGCATCATCGTATGCATTATACCTGCATTGTGTGCGATGCAGCTGGTACAAATTTATTGTGTGCATGATATTGCACACGATTATTCCAGTAGTTACACGCTTTTGCTCTCTTTTTCACCCGATTTTCACTAAGTCCAATTTCTTCACACTTAGCTATTTGTTCCACATTCTTTGGTCTTTCTTCTTCCTTTTGGATCATCTCTCACTTGGTTATTTTCGATTCTTCTCCTGATTTCATGCAATAACGGAATGCATCACTGGGAAACTTTTAGTTCAGCCTCGGTCAAGACAGGAGAGGACATCAATTTCTCAACAGGATCCTCTCCCTCACCATTTTTCCCTAATATGAGAGTTCTTGAAATGCCTCCTGACAATGTTTTCTCATAAAAGAAGTCCCTAGACACTCCTATTTCAAAATCGACAATCAGAGAAGCAATGTTCTATTCAAAACCTCTACGAGCATAGGGAAAGGAACACGATGCAGACTTCATTCTCCTTCTCGAAGAGTAATAAGAATTATCATTTGAATCACTCTCTATGATAATAAGTCTATCGCTCATCGGGGGGAAATTACAATAAATGCTTGAATGAAAAACTAAAGTGAAGATAAGGTACCTTCAAATGTAAGATTAAAAGCAGTAAAACAAAATAGATGGCCGAAAGTCGAAGCTTTTAGTGTGTGGCAATGATTACTTCTGTAAAAATGCTCTCAGAGAAAAGGGAAAGATACGAAAGAAACAAGATAAACCCGGTCTGCAAAATTGAAAAAAAAGTTTCACCACATTCCCCCTATCCATATATAAGCAAAGACAATCAGGCGGATCAGATTGAAAGTAAGAAGCATGTATGGATCAACTGTTAGATTTTTCCTTAGGGACACAACCAAACTTAAGTACACTCAAGTTCATAATAAGTAACATCACGCCACTCTCTACCTTTTCAAGTCACATATCAAGAAAAATGGTGATACATTTTTATGAAGGAACTGCATTTAATTCTCATGTTCCCCATTACACTTTAGGAAAACCAAATCAGTGCATGCCAATTGATGCCTAGACAACTATTCTCGAAGGCTAACCATTATTTCTAAAAGACTCATCTAATCATTATAATGCCCAACGGGTCTTGGGGCA
This sequence comes from Lathyrus sativus, assembly GCA_963859935.3. Classification (NCBI taxonomy): domain Eukaryota; kingdom Viridiplantae; phylum Streptophyta; class Magnoliopsida; order Fabales; family Fabaceae; genus Lathyrus; species Lathyrus sativus. Next base: position 690,105,586 of record OZ012735.1, read on the forward strand.
ACTGGTTTGTGTCGGCTAGAGTCCAATAAGAGAAGGTCAACTTATTATGCCTGCTCAATTGAGTATAAAGTATAAATACCTTTATAAAGGTTTTTTGAGGTACACAATCTCTAATATTCATTTTCACTACGATTATCTTGAAACCTAAATTGACTTGGGTGTTAGAGTGCTAACCACGTAAGTACACCCCCCTAATCCATTGTATCAGAGATTAGAAATGTCGGTCCAAGATTGACACGTATTGGTGACTTCAGTTCAAGAATAATGTCTCCAATTCGAGAAGCATCGCGGTCCCAACCTTTAATCCACAGTGTAACACCACTAAATCTCTCAGGAAGCATCACTTTGTCATAGTTTCGAAAATCCTCTCCTTTTTTGGGTTTCGCAATAGAACAACTTCATTTTTAATTGATGTCTAACTATCTAAGAAAATAGTCTGATTATGAATTCTTTGCTTTATTCAAAGTTTTGTTTTTTTACTATCTAGAAAAAGACATGCAAGTGAGAAGTGTGTAACCTCATGTTTTACTTAAATACTGTTAGTAGACATGCATAATAACTAAGTAGACTTTGTATTAATATTTCTAATTACTTGATATGTTTAAAAGTCATGGATATGATCAAGGCATTGTTTGGATTGAGTGAAAAAAATTATTTGACCTAAAAATACTACCTTGTGAGGGTGATAACCCTTTGGCAAACCCCTTTAAGTCGTAAAATGAAAAATTATTTTGTTCTTTCAAAATTACAACTTTTATCCAAATTTGAAAAGAAAAACAATGTTCAATACCTTACCTTTAGGATACGAGAGCAAGAAAAAAAACAATGTATTGTAAAAACGAAAGTTGGAGAGAAAATGGAAAAGGAAAAGTTTCAAAAAAAAACTCAAGTAGTACAAATGCATGGAAAGAAAAAAAATGCTTTGACAAAAACCAAAGTAAAAAAAAATATACAAAAAGAGAAAATGCACCAAAAGAAAAAGATTATAAGAAAGTGGAAATAAAGAAGGAGAAATATGTGGGGGAAAAATTACGCTCCTTATCTTTAGGCTTTTGAATCCAAAGAAAAATTAATATTTTTTATAAGCACAACCACTTTACAACCTAAAAGAAGACCTTAGTGATCATGACCGATAATATATATTGTGATGATGCTGAGACAAAATACAGAGTATTACTATAGTTTGTCTGTTGTCTAAATTTTTTAGGAAAACACTAACCATTGAGAGATACTCATTGAAATCACGATTTTAATGAATGATTAACTGTTAATTTAAACATGTTTTAAAAATATTATGTTGGTCAAGCAAATTATTCGTTTCTATGTTATGGTTCATGGATAGTCATGATATGCACTATAAACTCGCATTTGAAAAAGTACATAATGTCATAAATACAATTTCAAAAACTCTTGACCCAAAGTCAGCGAACCTGTCAAAAGAAACATGAAACATTTTTTAATCATCTGATAATTTTGTTTAAGCACAAGAAAAAAGGTAAGTTAGGAGAGTTGATAAGTTTCAGATTTATGTTAATTACGTCAGAACTTATTGACCATTTCACAAGCAATTGTTACAAAAATCCCCCTTATCTATGAAACGTAAGAAAATACCTGTTTGAACATTTCTTGTATGCATTAATCAAAAACTTGTGAAAATAACTAGAAGACCATAAATCAGCATGCAGAAAATAAGCAAAAGCAAAACCTTAAAGAGTCAAGGCTCGCTAGGGCAAAGCTACATGCATACTAGGAACGTAATAGGGCTAGGTGGAATTCCATATGCAAGTACTTCATAGTGAAATAAGGGTCAGTGTGCTAGTGGAATGGGTGGTGCGTTGGGCGAAAAAATGCGGCCAAAGACACGCAGAGAACATGCAAGCAATAACTAAGAAAGAAAAGATGGTTGGTCATAGTGGTTAGACATGTTAGACATGTTGGACGCAAGGACGATTCACCCAACGAAAACTTCAGAATTTTTCTTATAAATAGAAATTTTTAGTTAATTACAAATGAAGTTTAAACAAAAATAAGTGTTGAATGGAAGATTCACACAGGTCTACAACAAGAGAATAAGAAAAGAAGTCTAAAGGCAGAAGCATTGCTCAGGTGATAAGACATATACCACTTCCAATATTAACTTTTCTATAAAGATCAGCCGTTACGCTAAACATGTGTAAGCATAGTTAAAATTTCTATTGTTAAAGTTAAATATAGTCATTATATTCATGTACTAAATAAATCATAAAATTATATGTAAATCTATTAATGTCCTAATATTTGTGACTCTTTAATCTTAATGTTTGTTTTATCTTTGCAATCTAAAATATGTTTTTATAGTGTGACCTAACATTAAAACGTGTTTGTCATTATTAGATCTAAGATATTGAGTATTAAATCTACTCGTATGTATAGGCTCAATATTCACATGTATAATAGCAAGATCGGTGTAAAATCACACTACTTACGATTATTATGTGTTAAAATATATCAACTATTATGTAATACACTGATTTATAGCACGAAGACCAAAAGAAAATACGAGTACATGCTGAATAGAGGAGCATACTGTTGGTGCAAAGATAGAATAAATGATGAAATAGGGAAATATTCTATTAAAGAGAATGACGGCAGAAGAAACAGGATTAAGAGTTACAATGATTGTCACCCTATTTATAGGCTAAAACTAGGGTTACTAGAATAAGATAAAATACTGAAATGCCCTCTAACAAATTTATGGGCTTAAGAAAATAATATAATAAAATATGAATTATTACTAATACCATCCCTTAATTCATATTCCATCAAAACTTGTAACACCAATTCCATCCCTTAATCTGAGAAATTGATCAGTCTTGATAGCTTTCGTCAGAACATCTGCCAACTGCTTCTGAGTGCTGCAGTGTACAACTTCTAACACTCCACTCTGAACTTGATGTCTCAGAAAATGATACTTGGTCTCAATATGCTTGCTTCTCTCATGCAGCACTGGGTTTCTGGCAAGGTTGATTGCAGACTTGTTGTCAATCATCAACTTCAGAGGTTTGTCTACCTTAATCTTCAGATCCTGCAACAGATTCAGAATCCACACAGCTTGGCATGCAGTAACAGCACCTGCAATGTATTCAGCTTCACAGGTTGACAACGCCACAACAGGTTGCTTCTTGGAACACCAAGAAATGGGACCTCCCAGAAATTTGAACAAGTACCCAGATGTACTTCTTCTGTCAACTCTGTCTCCACACCAATCCGAGTCTGAATAACTCAGAAGTTCTGACTCATTATTTCCTCCAAAGGGAAATAACACTCCATACTTCAGAGTTCCTTTGATATACCTCAGAATCCTGACAGCAGCTTGGTAATGGGACCACTTAGGTTTACTCATGAACCTACTAACCATCCCAACTGAGTAGCAAATATCAGGTCTGGTATTGCACAGATACCTCAGAGAACCAACCAACTGTTTGAAGGTTGTAGCATCCACATCCTTTCCTTCAGAGTCTGAATCCAGTTTCTGATTTGTATCAGAAGGTGTGACAGCCATCTTACAATTCTTCAGATCAAATCTCTTCAGAAGTTCTAATTCATACTTGAGCTGATGCAAAATGATACCTTTCTCAGAATATTTGAACTCCATCCCTAGAAAGCATGTCATTTTGCCTAGATCAGTCATTTCAAATTCATTCATTAGAACCTTCTTGAACTTGGCTATCTCCTGTTCAGAACTTCCAGTCAATAGTATATCATCAACATATAAACATACCAGAGTCATATTGCCTTCAGAAGTATGCTGAACATAGACACCGTACTCCATCTCACATTTCTGAAAGCCTTGCTTCTTGAAAAATGAATCAATCTTCTGATTCCAAGCTCTGGGCGCTTGTTTCAATCCATATAGAGCTTTGTATAATCTGTACACCATCCCTTCCTGATTCTTTTTCACAAATCCAGGAGGTTGTGACACGTAAACTTCTTCTTCTAATGGACCATTCAGAAATGCAGATTTTACATCTAAATGCATCAGAGGCCAATTCCTGTTAGCAGCTATTGCAATCACCATTCTGATTGTTTCATGTCTTGCTACAGGTGCAAACACTTCAGAATAATTCAGCCCAGGTTTCTGTAGAAATCCTCTGGCTACCAACCTTGCTTTATGTTTGCCAATTGAGCCATCTGGCTTTAACTTCTGCTTGAAAACCCATCTGACGCTGATGGCTTTCTTGTCTTTTGGAAGTTCTGTCAGCTTCCAAGTCTTGTTTCTCTCTATAGCATCAAGTTCTTCTTTCATGGACTTCAGCCAGAGCTTCTGCTTAAGAGCCTCCTCTGTACTTATAGGTTCAGAGTCTACTAACATGGCACACTGAATAACTTCTCCTTCAGAGTCTACTTCAGTGTCTTGCAGCATGTCAAATTCTGCAAATCTTCTGGGAACGCTTCTGATTCTTTGTGGTCTCTGAACTTGTTCAGAGTCTTGAGCTTCAGAGTTTCTAGCTTCAGATGATTGACCTCCAGAGCTTTGACCATCTTCAGAGTCTGGCATATTTCCAGAGTCTGAATTGCCACCAAGATCTGGATTGCCATCAGAGTCTGAATCATCAGAGTCTGGGTCATCTGGGTCACCTTCATCTTCTGAGTCTTCTTCAGAGTTTGAATCAGTATCAGAGTCAGAGTCAATATCAGGGTTTACTTCAACTTCAGAAATTCTTAACTCTGACCTTTCTTCAGAGGTTCTAACATCAGAATCAGATTGAGACTTATCCCAATTCCAAACTTCTGATTCCTTCACAATCACATCTCTGCTGAATTCAATTTTATTGGTTTCTGGACAATAGAGCTTGTATGCACCTGTACTGTGGTACCCTATCAGAATCATCACTTTGCTTCTATCATCCAGCTTCTGTCTTCTGGCTTCTGGAACATGTTTATAGCAAACAGAACCAAATACCTTCAGATGACTAACACTTTGCTTGTCTCCAGTCCACTTCTGCATAGGAACTATTTCCTTCAACTTCTTCGTAGGACATCTGTTGAGTACATACGTTGCAGTGGCAACAGCTTCTCCCCAGAGCTTCTGAGGAAGCTTCTTCTCCTTTAGCATGCTTCTCACCATATCAAGCAAAGTACGGTTTCTTCTTTCAGCAAGACCATTGTGTTGAGGGGTATAAGGAGCAGTAACCTCATGCTCAATTCCATTCTCCTCACAGAACTTCTGGAACTCTTTGGAGTTATACTCACCTCCACCATCAGTTCTAAGAATCTTCAACTTCTGACCACTCTGATTCTCAGCCTTCATTCTGAACTTCTTGAATTCATCAAACACCTCGTGTTTGAACTTAATAAGGGATACCCATGTCATTCTTGTGAATTCATCAACAAACAACACAAAGTATTTATTCCCTCCAATTGATGCTACTGGAAATGGACCACACACATCAGAATGTACAACTCCCAAGGCATGTTTTGCTCTTGGAGCAACTTCTGATGCAAATGGCAATCTTGGTTGTTTTCCTTCCATGCAAACTTTGCATGACTTTTCAGGCTTCTTAATTGCAGGAATTCCATGTACCAATTTCTTTGAATTCAGATGTTGTAAGCTTCTGAAATTCAAATGACCAAATCTTCTGTGCCACAGCTCACTCTCCTTCTCAGTACTTGTTGCACTAAGACACTCTGAGTCTGCAGTTCTGACATTCACCTTGAATGTTCTATTCCTTCCCTGTTCTGACTCCATAATCAACTTCTGATTACAGTCATACAGCTTCAGAAGATTGTCCTTCATGGTAACTGAGAAACCTTTCTCAATTAATTGTCCCACACTCATCAGATTGCTTCTGATGCCAGGTACATACCACACATTCTGAATCAATGCTATTTTCCCATTGTTCAGAGTCACTCTGACATTTCCCATACCTTCTGCATTAAGATATTTGTCATCAGCACATCTGATCTTTGTTCTCTTTTCAGAGTCAAAGTCAACCAGCCATTTCTTGTTTCTAGTAAGATGATTTGAACAGCCAGTGTCCATATACCACCAGTCTGTCAGATCATCAGATTCAGAGGCCATCAATAGTGTCGCTACTGCGAAAATCGGCGCCGGCTGAACAGAAGAGTCGCCACCGTGCGTTATTTATCCCACGGGAGGGAAAGGAAACGCTCAGAGTAAACCTCGCACAACACGGGAAAGGTATGGTCGTCGCAACCAAAACCTGGATTCGGGAGTCGGTTACGCAAGGGGAAGGTATTAGCACCCCTCACGTCCGTCGTACTCGACGGGATCCACGCTTGTTTTCGGGTATGGATTGTTATTCTATCTACGCTAAAGGTCTGGGGTTAAAAGAAAAGAAAATGAAAATAAAAAATGACTCGGCAAAGTATCGCACTTTATGCCTACGTATTCCCGCCTGGAACGAGAAATCAGAGTCAACGTAGTTCGCCTACCTACGGGAAAGGAGGGGAAGGTTGCTCGCTAGGATATCGCATCCTATGCCTACGTACTTCCACACTGCATGGAAGATCAGAGCAAACGTAGTTCGGGCCACGTACGACACAAGCTTGTCTTGGTTGATTTTATTCCTTCTGAAAAAGGTTTTTTCTGATTAACAGTCCAAGAGGACAAAAATGACGTCTTGATGAGTTCACATTCTTTTACGGAAGAAGTGTCTTTTATTGTGTTTGAAATCTTTATGTGTTTTTCTGTTTGTTTTGAGAAAGAAAGAGACAGAACTCTATCCTACGGTTGCGAAGGGAAACAAACTATCCTAATGTTATCATGCATGGGTTAAGACCTAGTGTCTATCATGCTCCTCTCTTGCACGGAGAGAAACAGAGATCCTACGGGATAGGCAGCAACAGAAACAATAACAGATATATACAGTAAAGCAGTAAAATGCATGGATGCAACAGCACAAGCGAGGCAAGGGAGTCCCACTCAACCTCGAACCTAGAAAACAATAGGCAAAAGTGAACAGGCTTCACTTTCAACCCAGCAGGGTAAACAGCAAACAATACAGTTCAGAAAACCAATCAATACATCAGCAATAAAATACAACAGCAAAAGAAACAGCATCAGCAGCTCTGAATCAACATCTAGCTTCAAGTAATCTCCAATCAGCTACAGGCTTCAACAAGCATCAATCTCCATCTTCATGACCTTCAGGCAAGGGCTTTGATCATCAGTCTTCTATCTGCAATAGCTTTTCTTCAAGCTCAAACCTCCAGGATGAGGGATCAGTCACAAGAATGAAGAGAATGAATGTTAGACAGTTAATTACCTACCAATGGTGGTTCATCAACTGTTAACATTACACAGAAAGTTCCCTCTCAGAAGTTCTATCTTTCAAATATATTCACTGATCCTTCCAAAGGAAGGAGGTGGATATTTGAAAGAGACTTTGAATCATAGAGGAAGGATGGATGCAGACAAGGCATTCCATGTTTGGGAAACAAGCTTTCTAACCTAGAGCTCTGCCTAGCTCCTAAACCCTAGTCTCCTCAGCAGCTGCTAACAAGAACCTCCTCCTCAACTCTGGCAGTTGATCTTCAACATCTGGATCTCCAATGGTCTTCATCTTCTCAAGTCTTCAGCTCTCCCAGGTCCCCAGACAAACCCAATACCCAAGCAAGCAAGCAATAATCCCCAGAGGGTACACCACACCAGACAGTCAGATATACAGACAGCATATCAATAGCAGTAGGGGAATCCTGACCTTTCTAAGGGATCTAATAACTACCCATAGCCCTTATAGTCCCATAACTAATCTATTCAAACCCTAAATCCTAAGGGAAATGAAATCAAACTTCCTAAGTTGTCACCTAAAAAACCCTAATTTGTTCATGATGTTCAAACCTATTTTAATCACCTAAATTTAATTCCTAAAAATGGGAACTAAAATATTTCTACAAGCTTAACATCTAATCTAAACAGCATAAAAAGAATGAGCAAAAAATATGAAAGCATGTAATAGAACAAAAATTATTAAAATGATGCATGAAATGAACTATTTAAAAATGACATTTATTTAGAAAATATGGAAAAAATATGACATAAAAATAAAAATGCAATTTTATTTTCCTACAATATTCTAGACATCTCAAAGAAAATGATGTAAAAAGAATGAAGTGAAAATGATTTTTTATGAATTTATTATGAATTAATGAAAATTGGTAAAAACTAAAATGAATTAAGAAATTAAATTGAATTAAAAATGAGGGAGGGGGTTAGAATAGCAGATACGCCCAGTTAAAATCCAGATGGGCCAGGCATCCAGGGGTGTTGTTAGCAAAGAGAACAAGGCCCAGCAAACTTCAGAATTGATGAGACAAAAGAAGGACGCTAGGGGGTGAAAATAGCAACAAAAACACGTTCAAACTGACTTTGGGCTTGGCAGCTGGGGGTGGGGATAACAATATAATCTGAGGCCCGCCCGTTTCAATTAATGAAACGGTGCGTTTTGGCACCAACTCAATTTCCCTCCCAAAATCAGATTAAATGTGAGCCCTCGGATCACTCTATTAGTCAAAAGTCATACACGAAATGAACGGACCAGATTATATCTTCTCCAATGGTTCTGAACTTAGGGTTTCAACCTCCATGAAACTCCATGCACGAGCAAGCTTCCACCCCTCTGTTTTCCATTACCAGGCCATGAATCAACATGCTATAAACATGAAAAATATTCTAAATTCCTCCCTCTACAATCCTATGGCATTAGATTGATTTGAAACTCACCACAACAACAAACCCGATCGAAGCAAAATCTGGTCACCATGAAGTTACTCTGAGATGCACCATCACAATTCTTCATCAAACTTATCCTAATCTAACCTATAACTAATGGTGATTAATCTGCGCTATCAAGCTAACATTCTAATGCATTCTACTACAAGTTCTACCTCCTAACAGTTTATGGCACCTGCTAACAATGGTCTCTATTCAGCCTCAAATTCATCTAGACTAATCTCCTAACCACCTAGATCAAATCTAAACTAACAACAACATGCTAAACCAACTAGATCAAGCTGTGTGAATGAAAACTCACCTGGTGTGAAGTCTTGAAAACAGCTATGGAACTCGTGGATCTGAAGCTTCTAGGTTTTGGATCTTGATCAATCCTTGATGTACTTGATTCTGTTTGCAAGATTTGGATGAGACTTGGCTTGAATTATGCTGTCCAATGGAATTTGCAGTTTTGATGTTCTTGAAGATAGTGCACGAAAATGGATCCTAATCACCAAACCTTTGCTTCAATTCTGATCTAGGATGATGATTGAATAAGATTGAATTGATTTTGATGATGATTTTGTGAAGAATTTGAGGAATTGGAGTGAAACTTCAAAGAGAAAGAATGAGAAAGTTTGTGAAATTCTTGGTGAAAAATGAAGCCAACCCTTGATCAATGCTCATTTCATGAATATATAGACCTCATATGAACATTCTAGATCCATCTTACACATTCCCTTGCTTTCCAACTTTGATCCATTTTGGTTATGTTTCTTCAATTACAAGTAACCAAAGATAACTTTCTTTTTTCCTTCTAAACTCAAAAAAGTGTTTGAACCATTGTTCTTAGAATTGCTTTTCCATTCAAAATCATATATTGGAAGTCTCCATTTGGACTTAGAAATCTCCCAAACCATTTTCCATCTTGAATTTATTCACTTTATAAGCCATTTTAGTTCATATTTTGACCAATTATGCAACTTCATGTTATGAGCTTCTCCAATAATTTGTGACCTTCTTTCTAGACTTAAAATCCCATTTGGAGCAAGTTTGATGTTGTAAGTTTTTCCATTTGAGGCCTCCTTGTATGAGTTTTGGGTATAGGTTAAAATGACCTGTAATTCACAAATGCCCAAAATACCCTTTGCTTGCCAAGACCATAAGTTGAGCTCCACACATCATATGAAGGCATGCCATACCATTCTAGAAAGCTAAGACAATGAGGAACAATTCTTATGTTGACCAAGAATTCATTTGAAATCTCCTTGAGGGGTAAAACTAGCTTGGAAGTCAAGTCACTTTCACAGACAAAAATTCAGATACCTCAGATGACCTGTAACTTGCAAGGACCATAACTTGAGTTCTATAAATCTCCTTGAGGTCTTCCACCACTCAAATTAAAGGTCTTGGGATCCTCTACAAGTTTCATGTTGGCCAAGAAGCCATTTGAAGCTAGCATTTTGACTTATCTTGCTTGGAAATTTGACCTAAACTAGGGGATTTTACAGAGAAACCCTAATTTAGAAACTCCTCTTCTCCTTGATTTCTCCTGAATTCTCCTTGGCATATCTCCATATCCTTCTTTATATGTCCAATGATGAACCCCACATCTCTCCAATAGACTTGAATGCCCTTTAAATCAGTCAATTGACCTAGGATTGACCTAGGGTTGACCCAGATGAAACCCTAGTTGACTGCCTTCAGTTATAGCTCTTGTGCTCTCATCAATGACTTGTCTCCTTCTTCAAATGACTTTCTAAGTCTCTCATAATGTCTAGACACTCTCCATGCCTCCACTTCACAGCTCACAACCCTCTTGTTGACCCTCAGACACCCTCAGCTAGGAGATGGACTCAAGGCTTGATCTGCTGAGCTCTTTGCTTTCAAATTCTTTCCTGATGACTTGAATGAGATTGAATTGGGATAATAACCTCTTGATAGGCTTCTAGAGATGAGAATAATGATTGGTCCCCTGTTGAATGACTTGCTATGCTTATGCTATGCAGATGGTTAGTCTATGTACATGACTCTATATGCAAATGCTAATGACATTGAAACATAAACCAAGTGAATAAGGTTGGGCAAATTTTAGGGTGCAACAGCTGCCCCTATTCAAGAGACTTGGACCCGATTGGGTGAAGAGCCCGGAGCCTTCAGACATTCGCGGTACGAGACGGTTGAATACTAGTGAAACCAGAAATTTGCCAACCGCAGAAAATAATTGCGCTCCTGCTTGAGGAACGACATCCATCAGCTGAATCTGACTGTTACAGTAACCCACTGATCTCATGCGATTGTGTTGGGGATTGTCTTCATCGTTCTGAAGAGGATTCTGTCATAACAGATTGCTTGCTTGTCCACGTTAGGACTCTGTCTGTCATCAATACGAAGAACTCTCAACTAGAACCTGTCCACGTTAGGACTCCACCTGCTGTTAACCCAGAAAAATCTCGGCAACTCCGCTGGGGATAATTCGTCGGCATTTATATAAACTGAATCGTCCACGTTAGGAATAATACTCTTCCACGTTAGGAGTAACACTTGTCCACGTCAGGAATCATTTCTTCTGTATCTGTCCACTTCAGGACTAAACTTTCCATCTTTCCACGTCAGGAAGCCATCTTTTTTCCACATAAGGAGAACTATATCAATCTGTCCACGTAAGGACTCCAATACCACTTGACATGTCCGCGTCAGGACTCCAATCTTTCCACGTAAGGAATACATCATTCTTCCACGTCAGGAACTAACTTCTCTTGCATCTGTCCACGTAAGGACCCCAATTTCTTCCACGTCAGGAATGCACTCTTTCTTTCCACGTCAGGAATCAATCGTGATATGTCCGCGTGAGGACTCAATCTATCCACGTAAGGAACAAACTCGTCTTTCCACGTAAGGAAACCATTTTTCTTCCACGTGAGGGATGCTCTTGATATGTCCACGTAAGGACTCTGATCTTTCCACGTAAGGAATGCCAACTTCTTTGCGATTTGTCCGCGTCAGGACTAAACTTTTCCACGTAAGGAATGCCATCTCAATCTTTCCACGTCAGGAATGCTGTCATTTCCACGTAAGGAATACTCTTCTGATACGTCCGCGTAAGGACTACATCGTCCACGTTAGGACCCACTTCTCCACGTTAGAAATCAATCTCACTGATCTCGTCTTGATTTGCCCACGTTAGGACTCAGGCGTCTTCGACCCGCTGAGGAAATAAGACTTGTCCACGTAAGGATTCACACACCTTTGACCTACTGGGGAAATAACTTGTCCGCGTAAGGACACCGACACAAAGAGTAATCACTTTTGTCAACGTCATGACCTCCCATTCCACTAATTTCGAGAAACCGAATCGGCCCACGATAGGACTCACCAATCCAGGGAAATAAACCTGTCCACGTTAGGACGCTCACTTCTGAAGAAATCCCGTCAATCCAGGAGTAAGTTGTCCGCGTCAGGACTTAGTTCTCCACTGATCCCAACCCACAAACTTCTTAGCACTGACGTGACAGCGACTTTGAGACGAACTCTACTGGGGATGTCTGGAAACCAACTATCGGACGCCTGTTCTGATAACCGGCGGTGGCCTCCGAAATTCTGATTCATGGAACCTGTTGATGACAAACAAACTCTGCTTGGGGATAAGGAGACACTTATCCTGGCAACTCTGGTGGGGAAAATAAGAGACATTTGCATAAATGACTCTGTCAGAGACAAAGAGAATCTCATCATGCTGACTCTGTGGGGAATACTGCCGAAACTGACATTATCATTGAATATCTCATGCCGAGATCTTGAGTGTTTGATTGTTCATCTGAGCGAGAGCTCTCTCCATCTGAACTGCTAGAGTACAGAAACTGCTTCAGCAAAATAAATGCTGGAAGGATAATGCCGACTCCGCCGGGGATAGCCAGATGCTACAGAATTATTCCAGCAAAATAAATGCTGGGAGGGTGAAGTCATCCCTGCTGAGAAATTGGGAACTCAAACCAAACACCCTATTGAGGTAACCCCCTGCTGGGGAATATAGCCTTGCTGGGGAATAGCAGATGTGCATAGTACGATCGGACTTTCTGCTGGAACGTGAACTGATATCACCAGTATCTCTGACAAAATAAATGACAGGACCCACCATCAACTCTGCTTTGGAGAGTCTTGATCTTCGAATTCCACTGGAAGGAAAGAACACTTGCAAAGAGAATTCCGCTGGGGATGGGATGATTCTCTTGGGGAAAATTAATTGACTCCGCTGGGGGAGAGCGCATGACCCTGCGGGGAAAGATGAACTTGTCTGAATACATCCTTACGATCTTGGAATCGCCAAACTCTGCTGAGGACGAATAACTTTTCTGCTCCCTTTGGATAAGCTACGGCTAGCTGAGGAATTCTATCCTTCTTCAGGAAGAACATGCATGACCTGCGTGGGGACTGAGTCTTTCATTATCGCAATCTTTTGATCACCTTCTTCGTACGGTTATGAAACCTGCAACAACACAGACAAGACAAGACAAGCCTATGCAATCAAATCAATTCAGGTTAGTGACGTCACACTCAGTCAATTCAAAGCTTTAGCAATTGTTGGCAAGGGCCAGTGATGTTATACTCATGCTAGCTTCACTAAACTTAGGCGCTTTATCATGCACAAAACAGTAAAGAATAGGCATCAAGTACTGAATAACACATTTTCATTGATTGGGCCCCTGAATGGGCGGAGTTTTTGTACACGGGATGTAACTCCTGAAAAGAGGAAGCTACGCAAAGCAAATATACAAGTATGCAAGTATGCACAAGAAGCATAAATATTGACAAATTAAATTTGTACACATGTCGGCAACTAGATGCAGAGGAACACCACGAACTGATCCTCCCATGACTCGTCCGACTCTAATACTTTCCCGGTATCCCCACTTCTGAAGAGGTTGTATCCGATAACTGACTCCTCAAATATATTCTCCCGCATTGATGCTCATTGCAGTATCAAATTCGGACCGCAGTCATTTGCTTTTCACATCCCTAACTTTTGCGTGAACCGCCCTTTACGGGTTTTCAGTTCACCGGGATACCCCTTTTTTGCCGAAGCCGCCCAGTGTAGGTTTTCAACTTCGCGGGTGTACATTTTTTCAATTTTATCCCTAACTTTTGCCCGAACCTTTTTATTCTGTTTTTGGTTCGCCAGGATGCCCCATTTTTGCCTGGACTCTCTTTTTCTGTCCAGCGGGTCTATTTTAAGCAAAGTATTTTTTAACTGCGTCCGAATTCACAGGTGACGCAAAGTCTTCTCCGTCCATGGTGGACAACAACAACGCTCCTCCTGAAAAAACCTTACTGACAACGTATGGCCCTTCGTAGTTGGGGGTCCACTTGCCCCTGTGATCTGCTTGCGGCGGGAGAATCCTTTTCAGCACAAGGTCGCCCGTCTGAAAGCTTCGCGGAAGTATCTTCTTGTCGTACGCTTTCTTCATTCGTCTTTGGTACAAACGACCGTATGCCAGAGAAGCTAGCCTCTTCTCATCCATCAAACTCAGTTGGTTCAATCTATTCGTTACCCATTCTGCCTCGTCCAGCTGAACGTCTCGCAATACCCTTAAAGAAGGGATCTCAACTTCCAATGGTAATACCGCTTCCATTCCGTATACCAACGAGAACGGAGTTGCCCCGGTTGATGTGCGTACCGTCGTACGATAACCGTGCAAAGCGAAAGGTAGCATTTCATGCCAATCTTTATAAGTCACCACCATTTTCTGAACAATTTTCTTGATATTCTTATTGGCCGCTTCGACAGCACCATTCATCTTGGGTCGGTAAGGGGAGGAGTTGTGATGTTCGATCTTGAAATTCTGACAGAGCTCCTTCATCATTTTGTTGTTCAGATTAGAACCGTTGTCCGTGATTATCCGCTCGGGAATCCCATATCGGCAAATGATATCTCTCTTGATGAATCTAGCCACCACTTGCTTCGTTACATTTGCGTAAGACGCCGCTTCCACCCACTTGGTGAAATAATCGATTGCTACTAGTATGAACCGATGCCCGTTAGAAGCCGTCGGTTCGATTTTCCCAATCATATCGATTCCCCACATCGAGAATGGCCATGGAGATGACATCACATTCAGAGGACTCGGAGGCACATGTATTTTGTCAGCATAGATTTGGCACTTGTGGCACTTCCTCGCGAACTTGAAACAATCAGTTTCCATCGTCAACCAAAAGTAACCTGCCCTCAGCAGTTTTCTCGTCATAGCGTGTCCACCAGCATGTGTACCAAAGGCACCTTCGTGAATTTCCTCCATGAGAAGCTTTGCCTCCTTCTCGTCTACACAACGCAACAACACCAAGTCGTGGTTTCTTCTGTATAAGACGCCATCCGGGTTCAAATAGAAATTGCCTGCTAACCTCCTGAGAGTCTTCTGATCTTGACTGGATGCCCCAGCCGGATACTCTTTATTCTTCAGGAAATTAAGGATATCAAAATACCACGGTTTGTCATCAGATGCTTCATCAATAGCAAATACATAAGCTGGCCTGTCCAACCGAGAGATAGTGATTTGGGGAGCTTCGTTCCAGAAATTGACCTTGTACATGGAAGACAAAGTGGCAAGGGCGTCAGCCATTTGATTTTCTGCCCGCGGCACGTGATGCAATTCAACCTTGTCGAAGAAAGGCAACAATCTCCTTGCATAATTCATGTAATGTATCAAATTAGGCTGACGTGTCTCCCATTCCCCTCTGATCTGATTCACCACTAGAGCTGAGTCTCCGTATACGTCTAGATGTTTTATTCGCAAATCAATGGCTTCTTCAAGCCCCATTATACAAGCTTCGTATTCGGCCTCATTGTTGGTAACGGCAAAGGTCAATCGGGCAGTAAACGGGATGTGCGACCCGTGCGGCGTGGTGATAATTGCCCCTATTCCGCTACCGTAAGCATTCACAGCTCCGTCAAATATCATCTTCCACTGGGACCCCGGCTCTGGTCCTTCGTCTGGCAATGGTTCTTCGCAATCCTTCATCTTAAGGTACATGATATCCTCGTCAGGAAAATCAAACCTCATCGATTGGTATTCTTCAATAGGCTGCTCCGCCAGATACTCAGACAGCACACTCCCCTTTATAGCCTTTTGCGAGACGTATTGAATATCGTATTCAGTTAAGACCATCTGCCAACGGGCAATTCTACCTGACAACGCCTGCTTTTCGAATATATATTTGATCGGATCCATCTTCGAGATGAGCATGGTTGTATGATTCAGCATGTACTGCCTCAAACGCTTGGCGGCCCAGGCTAGCGCGCAACAAGTTTTCTCCAGCATTGAGTATCGAGATTCACAATCTGTAAATTTCTTACTCAAGTAATAAATCGCATGCTCTTTTCTCCCTGTCTCGTCGTGTTGACCGAGAACACAACCCATGCTTCCCTCAAGAACCGTCAAATACATTATCAAGGGTCTTCCTGCCACCGGGGGTATCAAAATAGGAGGCTCTTGCAAATACTTCTTTATTTTGTCGAACGCCTTTTGACAATTTTCGTTCCACGTTACAGCTTGATCTTTCTTTAGCAACTTGAATAATGGTTCACACGTAGCAGTTAGGTGAGATATGAACCGGGCAATGTAGTTCAATCTCCCTAAAAACCCGCGCACCTCTTTCTCTGTTTTAGGCGTCGGCATTTCTTGAATCGCTTTTATTTTAGCAGGATCGACCTCTATCCCTCTTTCGCTTACGATAAACCCCAGCAGTTTACCCGATCTCACCCCGAAGGTGCATTTATTAGGGTTCAACCTCAGCCTGAACTTCCTAAGCCTTTTAAACAACTTCAACAGATTCACCAGATGCTCTTCCTCCGTCTGGGATTTGGCAATCATATCGTCAACATAAACTTCGATCTCCTTATGCATCATGTCATGGAAAAGAGTCGTCATCGCACGCTGATATGTTGCCCCAGCATTTTTCAAACCAAAGGGCATCACTTTGTAGCAAAATGTTCCCCAAGGCGTTATGAAAGTAGTCTTCTCCATATCCTCTGGCGCCATTTTAATTTGATTATAGCCTGAAAAGCCATCCATGAAGGAGAATACAGAGTATTGAGCAGTATTATCAACTAACACGTCAATATGAGGAAGTGGAAAATCGTCTTTTGGGCTTGCTTTGTTCAAATCTCTATAATCCACGCACATTCGAACCTTGCCATCTTTCTTCGGCACTGGTACGATGTTGGCAACCCATGAAGGGTACTTCGTCACAGCCAGGAAACCAGCGTCCCACTGTTTCTGAACCTCCTCTTTGATCTTCATTGCCATATCTGGTCGAGTTCTGCGAAGCTTTTGTTTGACCGGTGGGCAATCTTCTTTCAGTGGTAGGCGATGCACAACCATATCTGTATCGAGCCCTGGCATATCTTGATACGACCAAGCGAATACATCATTATACTCTCGGAGCATTTCAACCAGTCTTCGCTTGATATCACTCTGCAGTGCGGCTCCGATACGAATATTTTTCTCAACCCCTTCCGACCCCAAGTTGATAATTTCGATGACCTCGTTGTGAGGCAGAATGGCCCTTTCCTCTTGCTTCACTAACCAAGACAGTTCTTCAGGAACGTCGCTATCTTCGACAACCTCTTCTTCGGTCTGGAATACCGGGTAATCGAAGTCGGGACGAGTCATAGGTGGTTCAAGGATGTCATCTGAAAATGTTATCTGTTTAAAAGTCACAGGAACAAGCTCCTGAATAGACCAGTTGCACAGTCCTTGTCCTGGCGTGCTTGGCTGAATCCAGGCATCCATATCACAGTCGCTGTCCCCTTCATCAGACTCTGAAGCAGCATTGACAGTTTCATGACATACTCCACTGGCAGAGATGGTGATCGACTTTCTGAAATGGGGGGCCCCCACGGAAGGAGTTGATGACGACGGTCGGTACCCCAGCCCGAACCGGTCCATTTTCACAGGAATGTCCAGCACTTTGCCCCAGCCCTTGGCTTCTCCTGCTTCCACTAGCGCTTGAGCTTCCTTATACGATGAGACAGCTATCTCTGGCACTTTGCTTGGCCCGGGACCCTTGTCCTTGATGCGCAAACCTTCGAATGCCTGGCATGGCGTCTCGTGGATCTCTTCGTCGACTTCCACATATTTAAACGAAGATAGATGGCTGACCAGGATGTCTTCTTCTCCGCACACGGTGACCACGCTGTCTCCGACCATATACTTTAACTTCTGATGCAGGGTAGACGTGACTGCCCCTGCCCCATGAATCCAGGGTCTTCCCAGCAAGCAGCTGTACGCAGGCTGTATATCCATGATATAAAACTCCGTTGCAAACACTTCCAGCCCCACTTGCAGAGGCAAGGTAATCGATCCGAAGACTGTTCTCCTTGTGCCGTCAAACGCTCTGACTACCAAATCACTTGGTGTGCACAAAATTCCTCGAACATCCAGCTTCATCATCGCCTTCTTGGGCAGCACATTCAAAGATGACCCGGTGTCAACCAATACGTGCGACATTACTTATCCTCGACACTCAACTGATACATGTAATGCCATATTATGATCCCTCCCTTTCGGAGTCAAGTCAAAATCAGTAAAGCCCAGACTGTGGCCTGCATTTACATGTGCCAATACTCCTTCTAGCTGATTTACGGAGACATCCTGGGGTAAAAAAGAAGTGTCCAGGACTTTCAGCAAAGCATTTCGGTGAGCTTCCGAACATAAGAGCAATGACAAGATAGATATTTTGGACGGCGTCTGCTGCAGATGCTCCACAATCTTATAATCACTTTTCCGAATCAAGCGCATGAACTCTTCTACATCCTTAGATGCTGCTTCTTTTTCATTTGCTTGTACAGGAACATTTTCCACCGCTTTCCCTTTTCCTTTCGCTAGCCTTTCATCCTCCACTTCAGGAGATATAAAGATCCTGCCACTTCTCGTCATGCCTCCTGAGCCCACAACATTATCCACAATCTCCGCTGACTGCTTGTTAACATCAATCTTAATCCCGTCACAATACACCTCTAGCCCATATGACCATGGGACCGCTTTCGTGTTCTCATACGGGATTGGCCCGGCTTTAGTTATAGTGATCGGTGGTCGCTGAGCTGGTGCTGCAATAGTGATCGTCTTCCACGGAATCGTCACTGTGGCCACATCACTCCGATTATCCCCTACTGCCCCTGCAGGCTCATCAGTTGCTGCTCGATCAAACTGCAATATACCTTCATCAATCAAAGCCTGAATGCCTTTCTTCAAATCCTCACACCCCCCGGCTAGGGCCCAACAGTCTAAGCAATACTCGTTACATCCCGGGTACACACCTCCTTGTAACAGTCGGCTCTTTATCTCGCTCAGCGGCGTCTTTAAATCTTCCACATTCATGATCAGATTCAGACCTTCCTCAGTCAGCACGGCGTTCGCCCCATGATTAGGCATGGGTTTCTGGACTATATTCGGACCTGCCGTTCCGAAATTGATAGTCTTGTTGTCCAAGAGATCCTGCACAACATGCTTAAAAGCATGGCAACCTTCTATATCGTGGCCCGGGGCCCCAGAATGAAACTCACAGTGTCTATTTGCGTCATAGACGAACGGGGGAGTTCCCGTTATCGGTGCCAGAGTTCTTTTCTCCACCAGATTCAATCCCAACAATGTCTGCAACAAATCAGCATAGGTTGAGGGAGGCTTCTCAAACACCCTTCTCGGCTTATTACCCTGGAATCTTCGCTGAGCCTGCTGTGCCCCCTGCTGAGGCTGCTGCTGCTGTGGCATTGGTTGCTGCTGAACCGGTTGTTGTTGCTGAATTGGTTGTTGTTGATATGGGATAGTAACACTCGACACCTGCTGCGGCTGACGATATTGACCTCTTCCCCTGCCTCGGCCTCGGCCTCGGCCTCCAAATACTGCGCTGGCTTCGCCCTGACGGCGCCCACCATAAGCTTTCCTATTACTGCCAGATGCAGTTGATTCATCGACTTGGAACTTTCCTTGCTTAATGTTACGCTCAATCTTTTCACCCATCAGAATCAGGTCTGAAAAACTGGCCAGAGACGTATGAAACAGCATATCATGAAACAGCCCGGTGAATGTGCCGACAAACATATCATTCATTTCTTTATCTTCCACAGGAGGACGGACCCTGGCAGCCATATCGCGCCACCTTTGCGCGTACTCTTTAAAACTCTCCCCCTTCTTCTGCGACAGCCCGGCCAACTGGACCCGATTGGGCGCCAGGTCGCTGTTATACTTGTAATGGGCTACAAATGCCTCCGCTAATTGCTTCCATGTCTTGATATCAGTTGGCTCCAACCCCATGTACCACTCTAGGGAAGGGCCTGATAGACTATCCTGAAAGAAATGCATTAGCATTCTTTCATCAGTTGAATATGCAGACATCTTTCTGTAATAAGCTCGTACATGCACTTTCGGACATGTATCTCCTTTATACTTGTCGAACGCAGGAGCTTTGAATTTAATGGGCACCCTCAAGCCAGGTACCAAGCCCATGGTCGCCATGTCCAATCCCACAGCACTCTGATTCAGGACTCCCTTCATTTGCTCTTCCAGCATTCTAATCTTTTGGGAATCATCCATCGGCCCTTCAAAACCTCCTCCAGAGAAGGCGTCTTCCTGCTGATCCTCTTGCCACAGACCATTTCCAGCCCCGTACCCATCGTACGCATTATTACGTCCAGCTCTGTTCTGATTCATCCCCGGACCTCGGCCTCTGTTGCCGTACCCTTGAACACCTCCAGCAGGACCAACAGCCATAAATCCAGCACCGTTGCCATTTCCAAAGCCTCCGTAACCCTGATTGACCATACCATAACCATCTGGCCCAAAGCCTTGAGCATTAAAGCCATACTTGCCAGTGTTGTCAAATCCCTGATCGTTGAATCCGAACCCAGTATTGACAAAGCCGTTGCCTCCTAGATTATCTGCCAAATTGACATCACCCAGCCCAGCATTGTGGACAGCAGTCTCATTTCCAACTCCGACGTTACCATTCACGGCAGCGGTAGCGTTGTTGACGTTAGCAGCAGTCATATTGATTACGGGCGGAGCCACTGGCGTGGGAGTGCCGTCTCCATGAGCAGTATCAACCCGGACGGACTGATGATCGTCATTACCATGACCAGCGTTGCGAGCCAACAGAGGCTGGACCATGGCCTGCAAATTCTCTTGCCCTTTTGCTATAGCTTCCATGGTCTGCATGAAGAGGGCGAGCTTCTCGCGCACATCCTGCATCTCGTTCTGAATTTGGTCCATGATTTTCCGACAGTTGGAGCGTGTAGAATAGCGGTGCGGATGTTGATCTGGAATCCTGTTAAGTACCTGGTACAGAGCAGGAGATAAGACACCATTCAAAGATTACCTGTAATGCAATATGAATATGAATGCAATGCAATGTGTCTGTGCATTAGGGAAGTTCGTTCCCCCAGTTCTAGTGCGAAGGTGCCGGTGCAGTGACAGTGCTGACAATAGGAATATCGGAGCTGAATCATAGAAAGCCTCATATATTGCAGAGAGAATCAATAAGCCCAGGGTACAATATCACTGAGAGTACAAAGGAGGCATGACCTCAACCAACAATCCTGGTGATGGTCAGCACTTTGCAAATAAAGCATACAAGTTACTATATGAAATGATCAAATCCTCCCAAAAGTCTGGTACTCTTCTATCAACTTCTTGGTCTCCGGATGGCTTGGTCGATCAAGCAACCCTTCAACAAGTTGGTTTCTCTTCTTAAGAACACGGCGCACGTCTTCAGCAGTTTCTTCCCATGTTGCTTCTCCGAAGCAATCTTCTAGCTTTCGCTTCTGAGACACTGCTTCATCTCTGGATTTGATTGCCTTGTTCAGTGCGTGCTGGACACTATACCGGGTCATCACTTCTTCCTCACACTTCTTGATGCTAGACTTCAACTTCTCTTCGAGGTCGGAAATTTGCTGCTTCAGCTTATCTTCCCTCTTCTTGTTGTTAGTGAGTGTAGCATTCCAAGTTTTATTGCAAGAAGATATCTCTCGGTGTGCTGCGTCGAGCGCTTTCTTTTTGGCTTCCAGCATGTCATGGGAACTTCTGAACTCTTGCCCCAGACGTTCGCGCTTTTTCTTTTCCTCGGTCAACTCAGCCCCTAACCTGTTTACCAGCTCGATCTGTTGTTGGAAAGCATATACGGCCTTGTTTTTCTCACTGCGTACTTGAGCTAGCTCTTGCTCTAACCCTTCATTAATCTTCATCAAGGCTTCCTTTTCCTTCACAACTTGCTCGTAGGCTTCTCTAGAAACAGTAGTCGGTTCTGCTACCGGAACGGGAACAAGAATTGGTGCATCTGGAAACGGCATCTTCAACTGACTAGCCCTCTCCTGAATCCAAACTCTATAAGGTGCATAGGCCTGACAGTCATTCTTTCCTAACAACGGCTTCCCTTTGCGGTTAATACGCGTCCAGGCATGTTGCAACTTGGCTAACAACTCCCCCTTCACGTCACCGGTGAAGTACAGAGATTCCTGTACTTCCTCCTCCTGAGGTGGATTCTTCAGCGCATATCCGAACTGACGAATGAATAGAGAAGGGTTGTAATTGATACACCCCTTTCTTCCTATCAACGGTACATTAGGGTACCCAGAACAGCTGAAGATGAGCTCGGATCCCAACAGGTCTCGATCAAACCATACAACGTCTTCGGAAGATAGCCTCATCAAGCGTTCTGACCAACTGGCTGAGGTTGCACTGACTACAAATGGTCCTTTTGTGGGGAGGTGACTCTTGAACCACATATTCAACAGAGGAGTACAGCAGTAGACAACTTTTCCTCTTCGGTTTTCGTTCTTATAGTGCAATGAGTGGTAGAAGTCTCCAATCAAAGTTGGCACTGGGTTGCCTGCAGCAAACAAATAGAAAGCATCCAAATCCACAAAGTTGGGCAAATTAGGGAACAGCACAATTCCATAAATGCATAGAGCCAGAATAGCATTGAAAACCACCCAACAACCGTTCTTGGCGTACTCTCGAGCTTTGGCGACTAAGAAATCCAGAGAGAAACCTGACACCCCAAGCCAAGAAGTCAATAACAGATCTGCAGCGTTCATATGCAAGGCTTTGGCTAAGTCCTCCAGCTTGGGCTCAGCAGCAGAGTGAATAAAGGGAACCTTGTTCTGCACAGGAAGCTCAGTAAACTCCACATACTCCTCAATGGTAGGCCCTAGAAGGAAGTCAGCAAAGGTAAAACATCTCAATGCGGGATCATAGAACTGCATCAAGGTGTATAGCCCATTCATCTCATCAGCAGTGGGCTTACAGACTAATCTCAGTAATCTCCCGTGGCTCATTCTGAAGCTTCTTCTAACCTCCTCATCAGCAAGAGATATCAGACCAAGCAAAGAAGTAATATCAGGCGAAGGCAGCATATACGCAACTGTTTTCCTCAAACCAGCCATAATCAATACTCAGAAATCCGGGCACTAGAACTAGGGAAATGCAAATGCACCTGCAGCACAGACACACGTTAGTGAAATGCAAATGGTAATGAATATGCAGGCAATGCAATGCAAGTATCATGCAACAGGGACCAAAGCTGCAGCTGAATAGCCTAAACCCAATCAAGAAAGGTCTCAGATAGACCATCTAGAAGTCATCAAACCCTGGTCTCAGCTAGACCTAAAATAAAGCTCCAATACTGGTCTCTGACAGACCTCAAACCATAACTCCAACTGGTCTCTGGTAGACCTCAAATCATATCTCCAATTGGTCTCTGACAGACCTCAGAACTCTCCTACTGGTCTCTGACAGACCTCAGAACACATCTCCAAATGGCCTCTGACAGACCTCATAACTCTCCATAAATACCCAGGATCTCTGATCCAGAAATAACCGGTATCTGAAGGTCTGGTTACCTGCATAACCCTGAATCCCCTCACAGGTGGGTGGCCCTATAACTGGCACAAGGTACGGCATCCTATGCGGTCGTCGGCGTCACAGACTTTCAGGGTTGATGATACGATTCCCAGAAGGAGTGGCATCATCAATTCCTGAAGAGGCCTCACTCAGCCAACTTCCAAATGATCGGTTCCCGGAGTCGACAATTCAGCTGACCAACAACCCCTTCGACCCAAAGGGTAGAAAAAGAAGCCAACCAGAAGAACCTCGTCCGAGTGTAGATTTCATGAGACACTAATGCAAGCAAAGCCGGCACGCGCCCACTACTTTCTACGCTAATTCTAGGTGCACTCAAGCCCAGGTCCGGCTTCTCACTCAATATCAGAACACCCGTCACACCCTAGTACCGCAATAATAAACAATATATATAATGCTGAAAATAAAGGTCAGAAATATAAATCCATACAAAATCCTCGACGGGAAAACAAGCGTTAGGATTGACTCTCTCAAGGGACGTTGGATCCCAAATGCATAAGAACCATCGCAGTCCTTAGCAGCCAGGGGACGTTGGATCCCCAGCAGAGTCGCCAGCTGTCGCTACTGCGAAAATCGGCGCCGGCTGAACAGAAGAGTCGCCACCGTGCGTTATTTATCCCACGGGAGGGAAAGGAAACGCTCAGAGTAAACCTCGCACAACACGGGAAAGGTATGGTCGTCGCAACCAAAACCTGGATTCGGGAGTCGGTTACGCAAGGGGAAGGTATTAGCACCCCTCACGTCCGTCGTACTCGACGGGATCCACGCTTGTTTTCGGGTATGGATTGTTATTCTATCTACGCTAAAGGTCTGGGGTTAAAAGAAAAGAAAATGAAAATAAAAAATGACTCGGCAAAGTATCGCACTTTATGCCTACGTATTCCCGCCTGGAACAAGAAATCAGAGTCAACGTAGTTCGCCTACCTACGGGAAAGGAGGGGAAGGTTGCTCGCTAGGATATCGCATCCTATGCCTACGTACTTCCACACTGCATGGAAGATCAGAGCAAACGTAGTTCGGGCCACGTACGACACAAGCTTGTCTTGGTTGATTTTATTCCTTCTGAAAAAGGTTTTTTCTGATTAACAGTCCAAGAGGACAAAAATGACGTCTTGATGAGTTCACATTCTTTTACGGAAGAAGTGTCTTTTATTGTGTTTGAAATCTTTATGTGTTTTTCTGTTTGTTTTGAGAAAGAAAGAGACAGAACTCTATCCTACGGTTGCGAAGGGAAACAAACTATCCTAATGTTATCATGCATGGGTTAAGACCTAGTGTCTATCATGCTCCTCTCTTGCACGGAGAGAAACAGAGATCCTACGGGATAGGCAGCAACAGAAACAATAACAGATATATACAGTAAAGCAGTAAAATGCATGGATGCAACAGCACAAGCGAGGCAAGGGAGTCCCACTCAACCTCGAACCTAGAAAACAATAGGCAAAAGTGAACAGGCTTCACTTTCAACCCAGCAGGGTAAACAGCAAACAATACAGTTCAGAAAACCAATCAATACATCAGCAATAAAATACAACAGCAAAAGAAACAGCATCAGCAGCTCTGAATCAACATCTAGCTTCAAGTAATCTCCAATCAGCTACAGGCTTCAACAAGCATCAATCTCCATCTTCATGACCTTCAGGCAAGGGCTTTGATCATCAGTCTTCTATCTGCAATAGCTTTTCTTCAAGCTCAAACCTCCAGGATGAGGGATCAGTCACAAGAATGAAGAGAATGAATGTTAGACAGTTAATTACCTACCAATGGTGGTTCATCAACTGTTAACATTACACAGAAAGTTCCCTCTCAGAAGTTCTATCTTTCAAATATATTCACTGATCCTTCCAAAGGAAGGAGGTGGATATTTGAAAGAGACTTTGAATCATAGAGGAAGGATAGATGCAGACAAGGCATTCCATGTTTGGGAAACAAGCTTTCTAACCTAGAGCTCTGCCTAGCTCCTAAACCCTAGTCTCCTCAGCAGCTGCTAACAAGAACCTCCTCCTCAACTCTGGCAGTTGATCTTCAACATCTGGATCTCCAATGGTCTTCATCTTCTCAAGTCTTCAGCTCTCCCAGGTCCCCAGACAAACCCAATACCCAAGCAAGCAAGCAATAATCCCCAGAGGGTACACCACACCAGACAGTCAGATATACAGACAGCATATCAATAGCAGTAGGGGAATCCTGACCTTTCTAAGGGATCTAATAACTACCCATAGCCCTTATAGTCCCATAACTAATCTATTCAAACCCTAAATCCTAAGGGAAATGAAATCAAACTTCCTAAGTTGTCACCTAAAAAACCCTAATTTGTTCATGATGTTCAAACCTATTTTAATCACCTAAATTTAATTCCTAAAAATGGGAACTAAAATATTTCTACAAGCTTAACATCTAATCTAAACAGCATAAAAAGAATGAGCAAAAAATATGAAAGCATGTAATAGAACAAAAATTATTAAAATGATGCATGAAATGAACTATTTAAAAATGACATTTATTTAGAAAATATGGAAAAAATATGACATAAAAATAAAAATGCAATTTTATTTTCCTACAATATTCTAGACATCTCAAAGAAAATGATGTAAAAAGAATGAAGTGAAAATGATTTTTTATGAATTTATTATGAATTAATGAAAATTGGTAAAAACTAAAATGAATTAAGAAATTAAATTGAATTAAAAATGAGGGAGGGGGGTTAGAATAGCAGATACGCCCAGTTAAAATCCAGATGGGCCAGGCATCCAGGGGTGTTGTTAGCAAAGAGAACAAGGCCCAGCAAACTTCAGAATTGATGAGACAAAAGAAGGACGCTAGGGGTGAAAATAGCAACAAAAACACGTTCAAACTGACTTTGGGCTTGGCAGCTGGGGGTGGGGATAACAATATAATCTGAGGCCCGCCCGTTTCAATTAATGAAACGGTGCGTTTTGGCACCAACTCAATTTCCCTCCCAAAATCAGATTAAATGTGAGCCCTCGGATCACTCTATTAGTCAAAAGTCATACACGAAATGAACGGACCAGATTATATCTTCTCCAATGGTTCTGAACTTAGGGTTTCAACCTCCATGAAACTCCATGCACGAGCAAGCTTCCACCCCTCTGTTTTCCATTACCAGGCCATGAATCAACATGCTATAAACATGAAAAATATTCTAAATTCCTCCCTCTACAATCCTATGGCATTAGATTGATTTGAAACTCACCACAACAACAAACCCGATCGAAGCAAAATCTGGTCACCATGAAGTTACTCTGAGATGCACCATCACAATTCTTCATCAAACTTATCCTAATCTAACCTATAACTAATGGTGATTAATCTGCGCTATCAAGCTAACATTCTAATGCATTCTACTACAAGTTCTACCTCCTAACAGTTTATGGCACCTGCTAACAATGGTCTCTATTCAGCCTCAAATTCATCTAGACTAATCTCCTAACCACCTAGATCAAATCTAAACTAACAACAACATGCTAAACCAACTAGATCAAGCTGTGTGAATGAAAACTCACCTGGTGTGAAGTCTTGAAAACAGCTATGGAACTCGTGGATCTGAAGCTTCTAGGTTTTGGATCTTGATCAATCCTTGATGTACTTGATTCTGTTTGCAAGATTTGGATGAGACTTGGCTTGAATTATGCTGTCCAATGGAATTTGCAGTTTTGATGTTCTTGAAGATAGTGCACGAAAATGGATCCTAATCACCAAACCTTTGCTTCAATTCTGATCTAGGATGATGATTGAATAAGATTGAATTGATTTTGATGATGATTTTGTGAAGAATTTGAGGAATTGGAGTGAAACTTCAAAGAGAAAGAATGAGAAAGTTTGTGAAATTCTTGGTGAAAAATGAAGCCAACCCTTGATCAATGCTCATTTCATGAATATATAGACCTCATATGAACATTCTAGATCCATCTTACACATTCCCTTGCTTTCCAACTTTGATCCATTTTGGTTATGTTTCTTCAATTACAAGTAACCAAAGATAACTTTCTTTTTTCCTTCTAAACTCAAAAAAGTGTTTGAACCATTGTTCTTAGAATTGCTTTTCCATTCAAAATCATATATTGGAAGTCTCCATTTGGACTTAGAAATCTCCCAAACCATTTTCCATCTTGAATTTATTCACTTTATAAGCCATTTTAGTTCATATTTTGACCAATTATGCAACTTCATGTTATGAGCTTCTCCAATAATTTGTGACCTTCTTTCTAGACTTAAAATCCCATTTGGAGCAAGTTTTATGTTGTAAGTTTTTCCATTTGAGGCCTCCTTGTATGAGTTTTGGGTATAGGTTAAAATGACCTGTAATTCACAAATGCCCAAAATACCCTTTGCTTGCCAAGACCATAAGTTGAGCTCCACACATCATATGAAGGCATGCCATACCATTCTAGAAAGCTAAGACAATGAGGAACAATTCTTATGTTGACCAAGAATTCATTCGAAATCTCCTTGAGGGGTAAAACTAGCTTGGAAGTCAAGTCACTTTCACAGACAAAAATTCAGATACCTCAGATGACCTGTAACTTGCAAGGACCATAACTTGAGTTCTATAAATCTCCTTGAGGTCTTCCACCACTCAAATTAAAGGTCTTGGGATCCTCTACAAGTTTCATGTTGGCCAAGAAGCCATTTGAAGCTAGCATTTTGACTTATCTTGCTTGGAAATTTGACCTAAACTAGGGGATTTTACAGAGAAACCCTAATTTAGAAACTCCTCTTCTCCTTGATTTCTCCTGAATTCTCCTTGGCATATCTCCATATCCTTCTTTATATGTCCAATGATGAACCCCACATCTCTCCAATAGACTTGAATGCCCTTTAAATCAGTCAATTGACCTAGGATTGACCTAGGGTTGACCCAGATGAAACCCTAGTTGACTGCCTTCAGTTATAGCTCTTGTGCTCTCATCAATGACTTGTCTCCTTCTTCAAATGACTTTCTAAGTCTCTCATAATGTCTAGACACTCTCCATGCCTCCACTTCACAGCTCACAACCCTCTTGTTGACCCTCAGACACCCTCAGCTAGGAGATGGACTCAAGGCTTGATCTGCTGAGCTCTTTGCTTTCAAATTCTTTCCTGATGACTTGAATGAGATTGAATTGGGATAATAACCTCTTGATAGGCTTCTAGAGATGAGAATAATGATTGGTCCCCTGTTGAATGACTTGTTATGCTTATGCTATGCAGATGGTTAGTCTATGTACATGACTCTATATGCAAATGCTAATGACATTGAAACATAAACCAAGTGAATAAGGTTGGGCAAATTTTAGGGTGCAACAAATAGCACAGATTCGTCATCAGAACTTCTGGCTATATTTGCTTCTTCTGATTTCTTCTCCTTGTTTGACCAACAATCTCTAGCAAAGTGACCAAACTTCTTACAACAGTAACATTGGATCTTCTTCTTGTCATACTTCTCTTTTCCCTTCTGAGCATTCTTTTGTCTATCAGAGGTTGAGGTTTCTGACTTCTGACCACCATCAGATCTTCTCTTGGCTTCTGACTGCTTCTGATACCTCCTATCAGAAATTGCTTTCAGAGCCTGCTGCTCTACTTCCCTTTCAGAAGTTCTCTCAGTCAAACGCAACTCTTGCGCTTCTAGACTGCTCTGCAGCTCTTCAATTCTCATGGTGCTCAGATCTTTAGAAGGTTCTATTGCTACCACAATGTAATCAAATTGAGGAGTAAGGGATCTCAATACCTTCTCCATGATTGTTTCTTCAGAAAGAGTTTCTCCACACGCCTTCATCTCATTAGTGATCAGAATCACTCTGGAGATGTATTCAGAAACTTTCTCATTATTCTTCATGTTGAGATTCTCATATTGCTTTCTCAAGGACTGAAGCTTCACCTTCTTCACTGATGCGTCACCACCATAACATCTCACCAGAGTGTCCCATGCAGCCTTTGCTGTTGTAGAGTCTGCAATCTTCTCAAACACGTTTACATCCACACATTGATGAATGAAGAACAATGCTTTCTGATCCTTCTTCCTTACTTCCTTCTGCGCGTTTTTCTGTTCATCGGTTGCATCTGCTGCTACTGGAACATAACCATCAGTGACAAGATCTAGAACATCTTGAGCACCAAATAGTACACGCATTTGGATCATCCAACGATTCCAGTTTTTACCATCAAATACTGGAAGTTTGGTGTTCATGTTGCCGTTTCCGTTCATCTTCTACTTTGCACAATACACTCAGATTTCTCACACAGTGTTTCCCAACCCACAGAATAAAATTCTGATCAGATTTTGTTCAAGATTCAACACGAATCTAAAAATCAAAATCAAACACACAAGACCTCACGTTCACTCGTGTTTCCCGTGTTTCCCAATGAATCTGAACCGGAGCTCTAGATACCAATTGTTGGTGCAAAGATAGAATAAATGATGAAATAGGGAAATATTCTATTAAAGAGAATGACGGCAGAAGAAACAGGATTAAGAGTTACAATGATTGTCACCCTATTTATAGGCTAAAACTAGGGTTACTAGAATAAGATAAAATACTGAAATGTCCTCTAACAAACTTATGGGCTTAAGAAAATAATATAATAAAATATGAATTATTTTATTTATAGGCTAAAATTAGGGTTACTAGAATAAGATAAAATACTGAAATGCCCTCTAACAAATTTATGGGCTTAAGAAAATAATATAATAAAATATGAATTATTACTAATACATACTAGCATGCTACTCCTCTATGGATGTGCATAATAGGTATCTAATGATAAAATCTACTCCAATTAAAATCGGAATCTTCAACTTTACTATTAGTCATTTATTTTCTACCATTTTTTTCGACAATAAACGCGACTACTTATAGTAAATCACTATTAAACTGTCCTTAAAATCGTCAGTCTCTCTTTATATACAATAATTGGTCAAACTTACTTTTTCTACTAACAGAATAGTATTTTAATCACAACAATGTTTGTTAGAAGTCGATAATGATATCTTTCAAACTCTACGATGATTATAGTTAATTTAAAAATATCTCAATTCTAAGTAGAAAAGAGAATGGGTAGAAACTCGTTTAATCGACCAAATCTTATAAAAGTAAGAGAATGACTCATAATATCCTAAAACAACTCCCACGTACATAATTTTTTTCCCAAAAGCCTCTTTAGAGCCTGGCTAGTGAATTGTTTAATCCTTTCAAAAAGCTTCCTCCAAATTCAAAGCAAAAGAAAGTTCTTTTTGTGCAATCCACTCTTCAGCCCTCATTGTCACCATTGTTATAGTCTCTTGTTGAGTTGTTTAATTTATCATGCATGAATGTTACTGCAGGGTGTCCTGTTCCAAATTTCCATATTGAATTTTTAGGAGCTTACGCTTTTTTTTTTTTTGTCCAAAATGAACAAGAATGTCTTCACGGTACATCTGCGTAAACTTGAATTGAGAGAGACGTCTAGTCTCATGGATCTCAAAATTCATCATAATAAAGTAACGATCATAACAATTTTTTATTAGGGTGGTACAAGAAAAGAAAAAGAAGAACAAATATCAATCCAAACTTGATTACCATTATCCATATTATTGTTACATATCCATCATCATATTGATACATATACATCTAATAGACACCCATGTCATCACATTCACAACAACAACAAAAAACTAAAAATTAAAACCTCATTTTCATTTTCCAATTTTACCCCTAAGTTTAACACCTAAAACCCTCTCCATTTTTCCCAAAACAAGCTGATTAGGAACAGCTTTCCCATTCTCATACTCCTGAACAACCTGAACCCTCTCATTAATCTGTTTCGCCAGCTCAGCTTGACTCATCTTCTTATCCAACCGCGCTTTCTGTATCGTGTGCCTCACTTCCCCGCCGACCCGCTCCAACGCCGCCGGTTCAGCCGCTTCGTCTAGCTTCCTCGCGTTCAGAACCGGACCGGCGGTTTTCTTGTTCGAACCAGCGGTGGATTTCTTTAGCGTTAGGACTTCTGCTCCGGTTCGAAGCGCTTGGTTCACTGCTTTCGGGTTGCGGAGATCTTGTGCTTTCGGTTTTGATTTGTGGAGAACAACGGGTTCCCAGTCTTGTGCGATCGCTCCTGTTGTGCGAGTTGGCATTGTTACGCTTGAAAATGGAAAACGAGCCGAGATAGAAATGAAATTGCAATTGAAATAGAAAAAGAAATGAAAAAGTTGAGAGATGAGAAATAAATGAAATGGTTGTTGTTTATATAGGGTGATGAATGTATCTGGAACGTTCTATTATCTCATGGTGAATTCTATTGGCTTCGGGGTTTCTCGGGAAAGTTCTATGACTATTTTTTTTTTTGCGTGGCGTTCAATCTTGCTTGCGTGGAGAACAAGCTGAAACAAAAATGTCTTTATCATAGATTCGTAACAAAGATAAATGTATCATACTGTATTCATTTTAATCTATACCATTTTTTTTAAATATTTTAATTTAAACTTTCCACTATCTCATCATAAATATCCTATTTGTAATCTTTATTTATCTTATATCAAAATGCTTTTTTAATATCAATAAAATGTATTAATAAAATTTATTAATATAAATTTATTTATTATATTTTAATATATATAATCATATGTACTAATCATTATTGTTAAAGTTTCGATAAATTATTTTAATTGATAGTTGTAGAGAGACATCAAATATGAAAGCGTAAGTTTAAACATACGATATTTTACTTATTTATTTTTTAAAAATAATTTCAACTATTAAATTAATTAAAATATATATTTTATTATATAAATTTGTTTTTATTGACAAAATGACTTAACTACCGTAATAATTTTTTTAAACCGTGTATACAATAAATAACATTTAAAATAAGATAGATGAAGCATTATATATGATTTTGAAAGAAATTAATTGATATACATCGAAAAACTTTTATACCATAAATATATTATAATAGTTTATAGGTGATAGTAGGGCTGGCAATGAACCAAACTAACTCGAAGATAGTTCGGAATTCGACTCGACAATTAAATCGTTGAACTAGGTTCATGAACCAAATGAGTTGAGTATGAGCGAAAAATTAAGTTCGTTAACTAAATGAGCTGAACTTGAACTATACATAGTTCGACTCGTTAGGTTCATGAGTCAACTCGATTACATATGAAAAGAATTATACTGTCTTTAAGATTATGTTTAAATATTTACTTCAAATCTTAGACAAATTTAATCTTCAATTTAGTAGTTTTTGAATTAGACTCTCAAATGTATCTCTTGAAAGTTGTGTAGGTTTTGAATTAGTAGATTTCGAAGATAAAGTTAAATTTCAATATGATAACTTTTATTTTATTTTAATATTTTATTTAAAATATATTTATTTATTTAAAATGTCATATATACTAAAAAATATATATATTTAAAAAAATAGTTTTTAAGTTCGTGAACCATGTGAGCTGAACCTAATGAGATGAACCTAACGAGTCGAACCGAACTGTTCGTGAACTTATAACGAGTCGAGTTTGAGCTTAAAAAAAAGTTCGTGTCAAACTCGAACTCGAACTCGAATTCGAACAATTCTTAACGAGTCGAGCCGAGCTGAGGTGAGTTCGACTCGACTCGACTCATTTCCAGCCCTAGGTGATAGTTAAAGAAACAATTAGATACATATAAAAGTTTAACTATTATGATTAATTAACATTTGTAAAACTTCATGTATATTAATTAATTCTTTTGACAATTAATTTGTTGGTTTTTGTTAGAGTTTTGATTGTTTTATTTTAACTGGCTTAAGCAATTGGCATTTCAGTTTAAAATCATACATTTATGTTTTTCTAGTAATACTGAACTGAAAATGTCAATGCAAAAGCATATTGTAGCGATATATAATTATGTGTATGTTATTAATTAAATTATGAAATTGAATAATGTATAAAATTAAATTGAAATTTTTAGAAAGTTTTATTGCAAAATGTTAATCAATCTAAATCGTTAAAATTGTATGTCTTTGTTCAGTCTAAATATTTGCGTGAGAGACCAAAACCATTGTTTTGGCCCAGTTATAAAATTCAGTTGAGTATGATTCAGTCTATTAAAGTGTTTTTTAAAATAGTAATATTTTAAGAAGTTTATGGACCATCATATTAGATAATTATAAAATATCAACGGCAAGGTACTAGAGCCTCAGAGCAGAGGCCCATAAGAGGCTTGATATAGGTCGGTGATGAAGTGGTGACATACAACGATGAAAATCATATGAAATCATCTTTTCATTGTCGACCACACGACCATAGAAGATGCAAAACTCATTCTCCTATACTCTCCAGGTGCTCACATTCCATATCTAAATCATAGGAGCATCCAAGCATTTTTCATCATTGTAATCAGTATTGTTGTGGTTAGTTGAAAATATATATGTTGAAGAATTCTCATCTCGTTTAATTTTGTGAATGAAGAGACAGTTTGAGACTATATATAAGAAACAAGTTCTTCATTCCAAGATGCACCTGACAAAAACATTTTATGCTTATATTTGACTTTCTTTATTCTTTTATACTCTTGTATTAAAGTGTTGTGAGACGTAGTTAAATATTTGTTTGGGAGAGTGTAAGTGTATTGGGGTCTGGGTTAGTTTAGGGTATATTATGTGTTGTAACAATTTTCACATAGTGTTATTCTCTGGTTTTCTATTGACAACGGTCGTGTTTTTTCTCCAGTTTTAGAGTTTCCATGTTGTGTTATTGTGTTGTAATTGTGTTCCTCTTTTTTCTCTTTATGATTTGTTTGTTTTTTCTCAATAACTGGTATAAGAGTTTTTGGTTCGACCCAGGGATAAGTGTTCTTATTATGATTTGTGATTGCAGTTTTGTTATCTGATCTTCCACTTCAGAAAAGAAGGGTAGTGTTTTGAAAAGTTATTGAGTTGCAGTCATAAATTTTGTTGCGCAATTCGGGCTAAAGAAAATTGATGGAAGAATTTTTGTGACGTATGAAAAGTTTAAGTCAAATAAGTGTTGATAAAATAAAGATTACACAAGGTGCTAGATTATGTCGGGGGTTGAAGAACTTCCTACCAACAAGGAAGTTGCACCATAAGTTTTCAAATTAGTTTTTGACATGTGAAATTCATTAAGTGGTTTAACTACAAGTGAAATTTATTCTTTATGATAAAGTATATGATTGTCGTGGATGACAATGTGAATTTCTTGAAGTGGTTTATCTTCAAGTGACATATATTCTTCATGAGAGAGTATGATAGTTTTTAAAACTATGATTGTCGGTGAATACAATGTGAAAATTCTTGGAGTGTTATAGCTTTAAGTGACTATACTTTTTATGATGGAGTATGATTGTCGATGAAGACAATGAAAGCTTATGTATTATTTTCAATCAAGGTCGAAATTGTTGGGGTTAATTGAAAACATACATATTAAATAAGTTTTGCATCGCTTAGTTGTGTGAATGAAGAAAGAGTCCAAGGCTATATATAGGATACATGTTCTTTGAAGTTCTACGTCGATTAGTTTTGTGAAGGAAGAGGAGGTTCAATACTATATATAAGATTCAAGTTCTTCATTCCAAGATGCATCAGTCAAAAGCACTTTAAACATGTATTTGACTTTCTTTGTTCTCTTATACTTTTGTATTATAACATTGTGAGATGTAGTTAAATTTTTGTTTTGGAGGATGTAGATATACTGGTGGTTGGGTTAATTGAGGGTATATTATGTGTTATAACAATTTTCACATAGTGCTATTCTCTAGTTGTCTGTTGACAACGACCGTGGTTTTTCTCTGGTTTTGGAGTTTCCACGTTATGTTTTTGTGTTGTGATTGTATTCCTCTTTTTTTTCTATTCTTTGTTTGTTTTTTCCCAACAGGTATATCTCACTTTCCTATTCATGTTATAATTTCAAAATGAATTGACGACGAGATGAACAAATGGATGCTAAATCTTGAACTCCAACCAAGATCCAAATTTGCACAAGACATTGAGATCAGAGCTCCAAAAACTTTTAACAATTTTTTGGCGATGGCCAAAAATACATATAATATGAATAAAAGTTTGTTGATATCAAAGTCATTTACGAAGGAGCCACAAAAACATTTAAGGCAAACAAGAGGCCAACTGAGGAAACAAAGGGAATAAGCTCGGGTTAATAACATCGTGGGAACTTGGTGTTGGATTGAATATGGGAGTATAATGGTTTATAAAGGGTGTTGAATAGACATTTTCCCTAAAATGGGTTTCAAAAAGTTTTCCAAAAACCAGAATTCAAAATTTGTGCAATAGCAGAAGTTTAAAACTGTTTGAATAAAATAATTACGTAATTAAGTAGATATACGGATGAATACGATGATAATAGAAAGTTCGTGAATCAATTAAACAAAAATATGATAATTAATCTAATTTAAGTCAAATAATACATTTAAATAGATATCGATTAATTAGTAGAATAATCTACAGTTACAAATATTCAGAATAATCACCAAAGACAATGTTTAGCAGACAAAATATAACACAGACCTAAACTTAAACATTAAATTACTATAAGCAATAAATCCTAACATGAAATTCTAGAAAGTAATTAAAACCCATTAACATGCAAATTATGCATAAATTAAAAGAGATCGATAAAGAAAATTGTACACCAGATTTATACTAGTTCAATGTGTCGTCCTCGCTTACGCCTAGTTCAGTCTCCAATGGCAAAAATCGTTGAGAATTCATTAGTCTTCCATTATTTTAAAATTATTACAAGAGTATTTTGATATAATAGATAATCACAAACAAATTGAAAAACTTAAAGTTAACTACTAAACAACACAAATCTCGTAATATTTTATATTCTCTTAAATGCTAGTTTCTCTATTAAGTGAGACAAATTGAGTAATTAGTTAGCTAAAAAGATATTAATTCTTAATTAATTTCTCAATCTTTACTAATTAGTAAACAATGACAATTTGGCAGGGGGCGATGGTCGTTACTCAAATCAAGTTCACTAAATGACAAAGAACATTACTACATATTATACCAACCTCTCATTTTCTTCATTCATTCACATAGATAGTAAGAAGCGTGGGAGAGAAAGCTCTTAAAGGAAAGCTTGAAGAGGGAAAAAGGAAGAATGAAGAATTTCATCTCCTTTCACTTAAATTTCATCATCGTCTTCTTTACTAAAGGTAACTCAAGGTAGGACAAGAAAAAAATCAAAGTTGTTTGAGGACGTTCGAATATTTTATGATGTTTTGAGTAGTTTTTGTTGTATATATATATATATATATATATATATATATATATATATATATATATATATATATATATATATATATATATATATATATATATATATATATATATATATATATATATATATATATATATATATATATATATATATATATATATATATTAGTATTTTGTTAGGCACTTATGTATACCATGTGCCATATGATTTTTTTTTATTATCTTGAACATGTATATAAATGATGTCATTGGGATTTATGTTGTATCAATACCGATTAAAATTGTGTATGATATCATTACAGGTTTATATTATACAGGGTATTCGAAATCTTAATCTTGATCTTCCTTTTGTTATACACAACTCACTTGGTTGCAAATCCTTCAAGATCTTCATCTGATCTTGAACTAACCATCTTTTCAAAACCAAAATACTACAAAATTTTGTCTGTAACTATCTTCACTCGATCCTAACAAAATTTTCTTATTTAAGTATTTGAACTAGTGAAGGAGTTAGAAACTCCAAGATTTTGTCTGCGAAAATCTTCATTTGATCTAACCAAAATTTCCTTGAAGAAGAATGTCTTATTATTCTTCACTAAATTTCAATCTACATAATTTATCAATTTGACTCTTCAATCTGAAAGCAAAAACAAGCTTCACAAAAACATTAGAACCTTTAATTTACCTCATGACTACCAATAACATTCACCCATTAGAGTTGAGCAACCACAGTAATGGTGTTTTTGATAGAGGTTGGGGGTGAAGCTTTTCAAAAGAATCTCACAATGAACTTGCTCACACTAAAGAAATCAACTTAAGAAAAAAGTTTTTCTTCAAGGTTAATTTGAAAGAAATTTTGTGTAATTGACAAAACACTTTTGGTTTTTCAAAGATTGTGAGAGAATGCAAAAACTCTTTTGCAATTTATGCACATAATTAATTTTCAAAGCTATGAACTAGAGAGAGAAAATTTTACTTTTTTTAATATGTGTTAGAGATAAAGCACAAAATAGGTAGAAAAACTAGCAGTGTGATTCGAGTAAAAAGGCAAAGTGATGATTTTGTTAGACGATAGTCTTCGATCTAAAATGAGGGTGAATAGGTCACAATTTCAAATTTTAAATTTTTGGCAAAAATGGTTTTCAAAAGTTTTATGGCACAATATAAACAACCTAAATCGAATCGTCTAACCGAACCTACTATCGAAAAACTCGGATATGCGTAAAGGTACACAATCGAATGATAACGAACACAAATTTTCCAACAATGATTAATCACAATGCAATCAAATGATAAGCTACATGTAGTGCTTATTTCCAATTATCTAAAACCAAATAAAACACAAAAATGCAATTTATCGAACACTTTTTGTGCAATCGATAATGTTTGGAAATACTATATATAGGATTCAAGTTCTTCATTCCAAGATGCACCCATCAAAAGCACTTTAAGCTTGTATTTGACTTTCTTTGTTCTCTTATACTCTTGTATTATAATGTTGTGAGATGTAGTTAAATTTTTGTTTTGGAGGATGTAGATATATTGGGGGCTGGGTTAATTGATGGTATATTATGTGATATAACAATTTTCACATTGTGTTATTCTCTGGTTGTCTATTGACAACGACTGTGGTTTTTTCTCTGGTTTTGGAGTTTCCATGTTATGTTCTTGTGTTGTGATTGTGTTTCTCTTTTTTTTCTCTATGCTTTGTTTGTTTTTTCCCAACAGGTAATATCTCACTTTCCTCTTCATGTTATATTTCGAAAATGGGTTGACGATGAGATGAAGAAATGAATGCTAAGTCTTAGACTCCAACCAATATCCAAATCTGCACAAGACATTGAGATTAGAGCTCCAAAAACTTTTAACATTTTTTTTGGCGATGGCCGAAAACACATATAATATGAATAAAAATGAGTTGATATCAAATTCATTTACGAAAGAACCATAAAAACAATTAAGGCAAACAAGAGTCCAACTGAGGAAACAAAGGGAATAAGCTCGGGTTGATAACACCGTGGAAACTTGGTGTTGGGTTGAATATGGGAGTATAATGGTTTATAAAGGGTGTTTAATAGACATTTCCCCTAAAATGGATTTCAAAAAGTTTTCCAAAAACTATAATTCAAAATTTGTGCAATAGCGGAAGTTTAAAATCGTTTGAATAAAATAATTACATAATAAGTAGATACACAGATGAATACAATGATAATAGAAAGTTGTTGCACCCCAAATTTTGGCCCCTTAGATTCTCATTATCATTTTAGGAGCATACTCATGAATTATCTAACCTTAACCCAGTGCAAGTTTGTCTTTGTCAAATTACAGATGAATCAGGGTTTCGTGCAGTCAAAATCAAAACTTCAAGGGTGTGATTAGTCAATGTTTTGGGCTCATTCAATTATGAAACAAGGTAAAGGGTATCATATAATGACAATTGAGAATCCAATTTGAGGTTGTTACCCCAGAATCCAGAGTAGTGTATTTCAGGGCACCCGATTAGGGTTTCTGACTAGTGAAGTCAACTGTAGTTTGACTTTGATGTTGGAAGATGTTTTAATGGTGATATTATGATCCATGAAGTTCATATAGCTTAATAAAGTTCATTCAAGAAGTTTCAAAGTCTCAGGAGGTCCAGAATGTCAACAGGCGACTCGGTAGTCACCGATCGGTCGTACGGTTGACCGAAAAGTCAACTCTCCAAATTTTAGGAATTGGACTTCAAGTTGTGAAACAAAACTTTCGCTTATGTCATATTGGACTTGAATATCAATTTTCATGACCATTGGATCAAGGATGAAGGAGTAATCAAAAAATCGGGAAATTAGGGTTTTGAAAGGGGCTAAACCATAACTCCTTAACCACACATCCAATTGAGTTGGTTCAAAGCTAATTTGGAAGCTCTTGACAAATCCTACAAAAGTCCCTAATTGGTCCATGATCATAAAATGCATAGATTTGGAGTTATGATCAAATTCATTTCTAGAGGGGAAAAAGACTTGGAGAAATTTCACTTTTAAGTTCATTTTTTAGCAACTTTGGAAGGCTTTTTGGCCAAGTTCCTTTGGGAAATTGAAACTCGTGAAATCGTGAATGTTTTAGAGCTATTTGAGGGATTTCTAAAAAGTACTAGCACATCTCAAAAGGATTTGTGAGTTGAAAGTTATGGTCATGGCAAGTTGGTGGTTTTTCACTTTAGTCCCACATTGTCAAAATTCAAGAATTCATTCTTTCATCAAAGTTGGCCAATCTCAGCTTGTGAAACATGTTGTATCTGATATGTGAGGTGTTTGTAGCATGAAAGAACCAAGGATTATGCATAAATTTGAAATCTCCAAAGCCAAAGCAAGTGGCTTGCAAGTTGCTTTGCAACTTGCATTCAAAAGTGAAAAACAAGCATGAGGTGTAAAAGTGATTCTGAACCAGCCACAAGCCTGTACCTCTAGCCTGCATTTAAACCTCTAAAAATCATCATTTGCTTGACTTTGAGCTTGCCTTGCAGCCAAGGAAACCCTCTTGTGTAGGTTTGATCTAAAAAGTTCAAAACCTTTCTTCAAAGTGAAGAAACCTCCAAATCTTCCCCCTCTCTTCTTTGCCTATAAATAGAGACCTCCCTCACCTCATTTTGGACATGAACAATCTTCTAAACAACCAGAAAGATTGAAAGCCTCCACCCTTTTCACCTTTTTCTCTCAAAATCTCAAAGTCACCTTTTTCACTAAAAACACCAAAAATCTATTTTGGTACAAAGGCTGCCAAACTCATTCCTATCATCTCCAAGCCTCTCAAAACCATCCACACAATCTCTAAACATTGTTTAGAAGGTGTCCATACACTCAAACCTCTCAAAAATCTCGTTTCCACAAAAGTCAACCTCCATATCCTAATAGTTTGACTTTCTTCCACTTTGAAAGCCAAATTCTCACTCCAGGCATTTCTTACCATTCTAATACTCCTAAAACATCACATATATCATATCTCAAGTGTCTAAGCCATAAAAAATCAGCTGGAAATCACACAACTCCAACTGTCTTGAAAAGTGGTTTTTGCTTCACAAGGAAGAAAGCTACAAGGCAAAGAGGTGATCAAGGGATTCTCTGGGTTTCGCAGCTTTTTAGCTTGCTCAAGACCTGTCTACAAAGAGGTAAGTGACATCAAAACTCTTCTTTAATCATACATTATCATGTTTCATCATTTTGAAGTAATATTGTGAAAATGTAGTCTAGTTGCCTCATTTTGAGAATTTGTCAAGAACTTTTGTTATGGTCATGATGTCTTATCTTGTTATTGTGTTTTCATGTGTAAATAACATGTAGAATGTGTGTGCATAATCAGTCCCACTTGAATATGACATAAAATGATTGTGGAATTTGTTCATGCTTTGTTTCAGAAAATGATTCGTGTGAAGCCTGAGAATATTTTGAAGACAGCTTTTAGGACAAGGTATGGACATTATGAGTATTCTGTGACGCCATTGGCTGTGACTAATGTACCATGTGTATTTATGGAGTACAAAAATAAGATTTTCCATCCTTATTTGGACAAGTTTGTGGTTGTGTTCATTGATGATATTTTGATATATTCGAAGAGTGAATAGGATCATGTTGAGTAGCTGAAAATTGTGTTATCAGCGTTGAAAGAGAAGCAGTTGTATGCAAAACTGTCAAAGTGTGAGTTTTGGTTGAAGGAGGTGAGTTTCATTGGTTATGTGATCTCGAGTAGAGTTATTGCGGTTGATATGTCGAAGGTTGAAGTTGTATCACAATGGGAAGCTCCAAAACCTGTTTTTAAGATTAGGAGTTTTATTGGGTTGGCAGATTATTATCGAAAATTCATTGAAGGATTTTTCCAAGTTATCTTTGCCATTGACACAGTGGACTAGGAAGGTTCAAGCTTTTGTTTTGGATGCAAAGTGTGAAGAAAGTTCCAAGAGCTTTTGAGAAGGCTGACAACAGCTCATGTTTGGATTTTGCCGAATCCGGTAGAACCATTTGTTGTATATTGTGATGTTTCATTTATGGGATGGGGAGGTGTGTTAATGCAACATCAGCAAGTTTTAGCTTATACTTCAAGGCAACTTAAACTTCATAAGAGGAATTATCTAACGCAAGATTTAGAGTTGGTTGTTGTATTTGTGTCGAAGATTTGGAGGCATTATTTGTTTGGTTCGAGATTTTAGATGTTTAGTGATCATAAGAGTTTGAAGTATTTCTTTGATCAGAAAAATTTAATGTGAGGCAAAGGAGATGATTGGGACTTATGAAGGATTATGGTCTTAGTTTGAATTACCATTCGGATAAAGCAAGTGTGGTAGCTGATGCATTTAGTATGAAATCTTTGCATATACCAATGATGATGGTAAAAGAGTTAGAACTGATTGAGCAGTTTCGTGATATGAGTTTGGTTTGTGAAGAGACTTCTTATGGAGTTAAGCTTGGTATGTTGAAGCTTACTAGTGGTATTCTTGATGAGATTCTAGAAGGTCAAAAACCTGATTTGAGTTAGTAAATCGGTTGAATTTGATGAATCAAAGTCGAAGAGATGATTTCCGGATTAATGAAAATATTATCATGAGATGTCATGTTAGAGTTTGTGTTCCAGATATTGTTGAGTTGAAAAAGAGTATTCTTGAGGAAGGACATCGAAGTAGATTGAGTATCCATCCCGGTGCTACGAAGAGGTACCAGGATTTGAGGAAATTGTTTTGGTGGCCAGGGATGAAAAAAAAAGTGGATGAGTTTGTGTATGCTGATTAGACTTGTCAGAAGTTAAAGATTGAACATCAAAGATCGTTGGGTCTGATGCAACCGTTGAATATTCCAGAGTGGAAATGTGATAGTATTTCTATGGATTTTGTGTCGGGTTTGTCGAAGATTTTAAAGGGATGTGATTCTATTTGGATGATTGTGGATAGATTGACTAAATCAACTCATTTCTTACCAATGAGGATTGATAATTCTATGTTGAAGCTAGCTGAGATGCATATTCAGGGAATTGTGAAGTTGCATGAGATACCGCCGAGTATTGTGATTCAGATGGATGACGTACAAGTGAGAGATAATTTGACGGTTGAGGCATTGCCAGTATGGATTGATAAATGAGAAGTGAAGCAACTGCGAGGTAAAGAGATTTCCTTGGTAAAGGTAGTTTTGGGAGGACCAGCTGGAGAAAGTTGGGCTTTGGAGCGTGAGGATCAAATGAGGGAGTCGTATCCGACTCTGTTTTCTTGAGGTAATTTTTTAGGGCGAAAATTCTTTTAAGTGACAGAGAGTTATAACACCTCAAATTCTTGGAATATTTGTTTAATTTATTTAAATATGAATATTCGTATTTTTGGTGATTTTTCGGTGGTTGGTATAAAATATTGAGAATTATGGATTTTGAGTTATTTATATAAATAATAGTATATAATATGAATATATTAGTATTATTATTAATTTAAATAAATATAAGTGAATTAAGGGCAAAATGGACATTTGAGGAGGAGTTAGTGAGGGTGAAATTGGAAAGCCCATTTTAAAGGCCCAAAGTTAGGTTTAACAAAAAGGAATGTTGAGGGAATTAAGATTCATTCTTGTTAGACCGTGAAAAGGGAAGAAATAGAGGTCAGAGCTCTGAGGAAGAGGATTGAGGCAAGGCTTCGCGAGGTTTCCAAGAATAAAGGAGAAAGGCTTAGAGTCGGCAATTAAGGTATGGGGAGTA
Organism: Lathyrus sativus; assembly: GCA_963859935.3. NCBI lineage: Eukaryota > Viridiplantae > Streptophyta > Magnoliopsida > Fabales > Fabaceae > Lathyrus > Lathyrus sativus. The sequence continues at coordinate 690,149,122 of OZ012735.1, forward strand.
TTGCCTTCATTGTTTTCAATATGTGATTCAATGTGTTTAAAGTTGATTTAAGGGTTTAGGGATTTTTGAGTATTTAATTGTTGTTGCCTTTCTGGTGAGTTCAATGAGGTTGAGGGGTTTGAACTGATGTTCTGATAGGTTTTAGGCTGATTTGAGAGTAAGAGAAATTAAACCTTTGTGGCCAAATCTATTGTTGAGGTTGTTTAACCGTATAGGGTAAGTGATTGTGAGAACTTTAATGACTGTGGGGTATTTGTAAGAAATTATGGGAATTGGAGGCGTAAATATGATACAGGATTGGCCTAATAAGTCATAGATTTTGTGCCTTTTGTAATACCTTAGGAATGATTGAGGGATGTTTTTGGGGAATTGGGGAAGGAGGTCGTAGGGATTTTTGGAGTGGTTTTGCTACTAGTGCATAACAATGATTTGCTGTAAATCGCAAATTCGCACCGCGAAGGATGCTTCGCACAGAGAATATTCGCTCCAGATTCGCACGGTGAACTTGCTAGCAAACGTAGCAGAGTTTCGGGAATTCTGATCTTGCACAGTGATGTCTTGATGTTTTGATGTTGTGATTTCTTTGATGAATTACCATGAGTATAACTGTGATTCCTATGTGATTAAATGAATGTATGACGAATTACTATGAGTGTAGTTGTGATTCCTATGTGATTGAATGAATGTATAATGAATTACTATGAGTATAAATGTGATTCATGTGTGATTAATACATGATCGTATGATGAGTACCCATGAGTATAATTGTGATTTTGATGAGATTAATACATGATTGCATGATGAATCCCCATGAGGAATTGTGATTATTTGTGACGTTGATTCCATGAGTTTTGATGATTCTATGATGACGTGGTTCTTATGATTATTTTGATGAATGATGATGCACTAATGAGATTATTATGAGGATGATATTGACATGTGCATCATGCATTCATATGCATTCTGAACTTCGGTCTAGTGTTTGATTCTTGTGGCTTCAGTCCCATTGTACGGATGTGAAGTATTTGATGTGCTCCGGTTCTTGTGTAGAATCGATCCTATTGATGGGGATCTATGGAGGATTGATGGCCCAGTGTCCATCGAATTTTGATGAATTGGTACCTGTCGCACCCTAATTTTTGACCTTAAGATCCCACCTCCTTGGGTTTTTGTGGATGCTTGCTTTATCCTATTTTTTGTGAGCATGTTTTATTAATAACTAGCTTATGCAGGCGCACTCAAACTTCACGTATAGATTTGGGCTCCGCTTCCAGACTACTTCTTCATCCCCGGGTCGTTATTGGATCAACCCCTCGAGAATATCCTGGATGAACTGTCCGGATACTGAAAATGATATCTGGTTTGAGCAATTAAGGGTATTTTGAGATAGGCATGTTGAGTTCGGAAGAGATGTCTGGTAGATGTCCTAAAGGCAATTTGTCTTGACAAGGAAGATGAGGAATTAAAGTATAACGAAGTGGAAGAACTAAATTGCATACTCTAGTCTAAATTTCCCTACTTTACTCACAGGCCAATCCTCATTGGAATTCAAAGTCCTTAGATGCATGGACTCAAGTTTTGAATTTACAGATCATTTGATTCCGAAATCAAGAATCAAAGTTTACGTGATGCAAGGAGCCCAAGTTGCATTTTACAAGCTCAAGTAAATCTCAGCATTCAAACTCAAATTATTCAACGGAGGGCTCAATTTGCTTAGTCGTTTGACTTCAAGGATTAGTACACGTAAGGTTGATTTGGTATAAGGCTAACATTAATCAAGGATTGCTACTCCAAGGGGATTATACCAATCTAAGTAGCAGCTACATTTAAATGTTATCGCCGGCAGCATACTGTCGCTACTCGAAAAAATACGCGCAACGACGGGGAAGGCGAAAAGGAAAAGGACAGAAGAGTCGCCACCGAATTTTATTTATCCCATGAGGGGAAAGGAAAATATCGAGAAAACCTCAAGAGAAGAACGGATAAGATGGTCTCGCGACCAAGAACGGGTTCGGAAGCCGGTTATGCGAGGGGAAGGTATTAGCATCCCTCACATCCATCGTACTCGATGGGAACCATTTGTTTGTCAAATGTGTAAATTTATTTGCTTAAATATTATGTTATAAAAGTGTTCCACGGGACAGTGAAAAAGGGTTTAGAAACGGGGAAAGGACGTAATAGGGAAGAAGAGAGAAACGACGGACTCGGTAGGACTTCGCGGTCCTAGGCCTACGTATTCTCGATAGACATGAGAAAATCAGAGTCGACGTAGTTCGAGGAACTACAAATATAAGGGGGAATGTGCTCGACAAGGATTGTGGCCCTTGTGCCTACGTATCTTTACTTGAAAAAGTAAAGAATCAGAGCAGTCGTAGTTCGGCCTACGATTTGTTGATGTTTTTTATGGATGATGCTATCGTACGCATTCTAGCAGTTAGGTGTATTGCTGCTCGCTCGTTGGAGACTTAGGCATTACCTGTTTGCGGTAGAACGGACGTATCATATCCTTTTCGAAAGATAAGTTTTCGCCATGCGAGGCAAGATGTCACATTTGATTTGTCGAATTATTTTTTTAGGGGCGAGATAGGTCCTCGGATAGTAACCCCTACGGGTAGTACCCAATTCTTTATCTCAAAGTTTTGTTATGAAAGGGTGTGGCGAACATAGCGTCTTCGTATTGAAAGACGAGTATCAAAACCACACATACTACAGTGAGCGTCTCGACACTCGGAGAGGAAGAAGTCTACACTTAATCCTTTCTCTTTAGTTCAATACAAAGAGAACTTCATTCTCTTATTAAAGTGTTTTTTGGTTTTGAGTGGTAAGTTCTTTTGCGACAGAGAACCCTACGGTAAACGTCAGCACTCGGGATAGGAGAAGGCCTACGCCTAACCACTCCACGACCATTCAAATTTTGTTATGAAAAGAGTTTGAAAATGCACTCGGTGCGGGACCGAGGTTTTAGGTGTGAAAGGGTGCGAAAGGAAATTGTAGAGGGAGATAGGTGGCGGATAAAGTCACGTCTTCGTATTGAAAGACGAGTATCGAGACCACCCACACTACAGTGAGCATCTCAACACTCGGAGAGGGAGAAGTCTACACTTAATCCTCTCTCTTTAGTTCAATACAAAGTGAACTTTATCCTTTTGTTAAATATGGTGAGTTGGTTTAACCATTATTTGAGAAAAATCCGCTTGACGTTGGGTCAAAGGTTTAATTGCTTAAAAGGCTTGAGGTGAAGCGAACAAGGTCGATGGCGACGCACAAGGCAATCGGCTTACAAGGTCAAAAATGGCTCGATGAGAATCGAGAGTTTGCTTTTGAAAATGGTTTTTTGGAATCAAAAGTCACCAAGGACAATAGCAACATTCCTACTAAAATCATACAACATATGGGACTAGTCGGCTAAAAAAAAAATCGGGACATGTCAATAAAAACGACGGCGAACTCTTTGAGAAAAATTTTTTTGAGGTTTTTTTTTTTTGGAAGATACTTGAAGTCATAACAAACTGCACAAAGCCAGAAAATTCTCATTTTTTTTGCAAGTTTTGAAGCCATGAGTCGACCATAGGGTCAGCGCATGACTTTCAGCCTTTTCCCACGGCTCGGTGCATAAACACCATGCGTCGACCATACACTCGGCGCACACCATCTTGGTAGACTGACGGGTAAGCGCCCGCCGACTCATGCGTCGACGCATACTGTAAGTTTTTTCAATTTTGTCTAAAAAAGGGCTATGCGTCGACGCATAGACCTGCTATGGTCGACCGTTAGCCTATTAAAACAGCCAAAATCCTAACTTTTTCTACGTTTTCTCTCGTTTTCGTAGTTTCTTGACAATGGTTTCTTGGTCCCTTATGGGGCCTTACATGATATATACAGTTCAACAACACATAAAAGAGTAAACAAAAGGAATATAAGAACAAAGAAATAAAGAGAGAAAAGTTTGAGAAAATGGATACCCAAGAGTTTTTTCTTCTTGCAAGTCCTCCTTGGTTTTGGATGAATGTGCTCTACTCTCCTCACTCTATGTTGTGAAGGCTCTTGCTCTTTAGTGGTTCTCTTGGTTTTATCTCACTCTCTTTTTTTGGTTTGCAAAGCTTTCTATCTTTTCTGTTTTTTAGGTTTTTTGGTTGCTCTCTCTCAAAATCTGGTTTTGCAAATGTGTGTAGAGAATGAATCTTGAATGAATGAAGAGTGATCCCTTTTTGTTTACAGCCCCCTCCTCTTATCTCTCCACTCTAGGGTTTTCACTTCTTCCCACACTTCAGATTTTTTCATGGGGCAATGTTTCTTACCACCTTTCCTTATGTCACTCTCTTTCTTTCCATTTCCATGCAAGGTGCTATGCTGTATTTTTACTGCACTACTCTATGCTGTTTTTCTGCAGCACCTTGTGCCTTGCACCCATTTTGTTGGCTTGTGCTTGGACAGCTCTTGGTCAATGCTACTACTCTTTTGACAGCATTTTGAAAATTCTGATGTGTATAAGCATTGTCACATGTTGTGCCTTTGGTCTTGTGACATGTAGATTTTGTGACATGAGGAAATTTGTCACCTTTGCATGGGGCTATTTTGCTTATGACTAACATGCATGATCTTTGTCTTAAAACAATCCAATGTTGATTTAATCCTTACATATTTCTTGGATGTTTGTAAGCATAATGTAGACTTTGTGTGGCATTACCATAACATGAATTTGACTAGGGACTTGAATGAAGTATTAGAAATAAATTAATTTCTAAACATTACTTAGAGTTGAAAATCTTGCAACAAATGACATTCTTGTAATGTCACAAAACTTCTCTTTATGATATTCTCGCTTTTAATCTTGAATTCATGATGGATTTCCTTTATGTTATTGAATTTGAAGAAATGAGTCAAGTCTTGAAATAGGGCAAATTTTGGGGTGCAACACATACCGACCACTTTTTGCATTTTAAAAGACATTACAATGAAACACAATGAGCATATAAATTCAAATTTTATCACATGGGTTGTTTTAGAAGGAGTACATGAACATTGAATCATTCAAGCTTACAAGACAAGTCTAGGAATATTATAAGATTCCAATCCACAATTTGTTACAAATTGTTGTTAAGGCCTAAGACAATCTAAATGAAGCACCGTATCTTAAAGAAGAGGTAGATTAGAAATCCAATATGTGATTATAATGAGGAATCATGGTTGGATAATTATGGAAGTTGACTCCCTAGTTTCTACATATGCCACTACATGGTTACATTATTAACAGCGCAAGCCGTGTTGGTAATGGATTTTGAAATCTGAAGCAAATAAGTTTGAACCTGAACAACAGTGCAGTCCTTAACTTCTACCACAACCCATCTCACATTTTCTTTACAACTCTTATGGCAACTAGACGATTTTGGCGATCACGCGTCGAACGCATTATTCTTCAGCTCTATATTTCATATTCCATCCGCCGACTTCAACCTTTCTTAACTTCGCCGGTGAAAGCAATCTTTGAGAGTCTCCACTCCATCAAGGTGATGGTCGGGTACCATGCCACATCAAGGCGAACTGTCATGGCAGGTGACTCTGGTTATAACAGCATTCCTGGCATTTAAGACAATGTATTTCGAAATTGTTAGTACAAATTAACACAGTCGAGTTTAGAACATGTCTGATAGAGGACCAGAATTTCCAATTAAATTACCGACATCATTCTGCAGCTCCTCAACCTGTTGAAAATACAAAGCTTTGACAACAGACCATTTGAGATTCATCATAGTCATCAAAAGTTAAAACCCATACAATTCCAAGAGGATTCCATGCCTAGAGAACATGAGGAAAATGTAGCATGGGCGGTTAGTACAAAGACAGAAAGTTAGTAGCAACGTTCGTGATCTTGAGAGAATTTTGTTTATCCATATCAGTTTGCAAAGGAGGTTGGCATTACCTTATAAAATACCTTATGTCTCTAAAGATTAGTGCTTTTTGCACGTAGAATACATTGCAAGTCCGAAACAATGTCGTCATCAAGCACTCTTAAACCACAACCAGTGGGCCCTTTCTCTTCCTCCAGCTGCTGCTACTCTGAGCCAGAACCTGACTCGGTTTGCTCAAGCATGCCGTAGTACATCCTGCAACTGATAAACAGAGTTTATCAAATCATTAAAATAGGGAAAGGATAAAAAAAATCAATTCTAAGTTGCAGAGCAAAAGAGTATGTGAAATTAGACGAGGTATTCTCTACTTGCACACAAGGTTGCATATCTGTACACTTAATCTTTGCACAGCTACTCAACTTAACCACTCCGCCACCGTTCGTTCTTATGGCCCCTCAAACCTCTTATCAGAACTTATGCACAGCAACATGAGAAACACAATCCAACAGCGAATCAAATAATGGTAGGAGACACCAAGGACCCTGCAAACAAAACCGACAAATAACGGTCACTAGCACGAGCATACAAGCGCCACACATATTCAAGACTTCAATCATTATTACAACTTAAGTATCTGAAGTGCAAAAGACACCAATACTCCAAACGCAAGCCAGTACACGGTTGTAAGATCTTACCAAGTTACAATCTTCTTCCCACAATTCAGTCATGGGCAGAACAATGATGGAGTTTCATTCACATGGTATTACCACTCAAGATATCGAAAAGGTTCGTCGCAGAACTCCAATTCATCACAGAATAACACCTGTAATCAAGTTGGCATATGAGAAGCGTGAGTGATGCAAACATGTTTTACATTGAACTATTTTGAAGCAGCTGGGAACAGTCGAATGCTTTCCAGAGATTAACACTAATACAGGTTATGTTAACGAGCAAGGAAGAGTTTCACCTTATCATGACTTCAACAAATTCACATGGTTGTACTAATCCCTGCCCAGACTTGTTGCTTTATCAGAACCTGTCAAACAAATACATTAAAATTCCTGATGTGAGCCAAGAACAATCCACTGCTCTCTTTGAAGGACCTGAACCTACAAAATCAGCGTGAAGCCTCAATCTTGACAACTAAGATAGGCCATTGACTTTATCTCAACAAAACATTGTTACAGACCAACATCAATTCATTAACAAGTACCTCTGGTAGCTGATTTGGTTTCTGCAATCAGCAATGGCATTTCCAATGAATCTGCATACCAATGTTTAATAAAGGGGTTACATCATGCTAACATGGAACTCTAAGGCTTCTTCTGGTCCAGACAATCCTTTGATGCAGCATATGGTACCTGTCAAGAAAGAAGTTCAGAAGTATGTTCAACCGTATGAAAACAAGAGCATGTTTCAAAGGAAGTCAGTCTTAGGGAACAAGGGTCACGATTCTTCCCTTACAAGTTCGAACGTGTCCAGAACATGCTCAAGGCATATTCATTTTCTTTCCTAAAGTAGCCAAGCCTGTCCCGTTTGAAAGGAGGAAAGAACTTTGAATCACATTTGCACCTGCATCACAGTCATAATGAGAATTAAGAGATGACCACAACACAAGAACGAAAACAGAAACTTCTGACTTTGTTTCAAACAGATTCAAACCAGAAAAGGAAGGAAGTTATCGTCATTTAACACGTTGTGTCGCCTTAGACCAACTATAAAAAATGGGAATTTCATTCACGAAAGGGGGCGGATTCAAAAACACAACCGAGCCATCGAAATCCCTTCAAAAAAAACCTAAAATCAATAAAGAGAACGATAATAGGCACTTATCTTGTTGCAATTTCTGTCGCGGTATCGCGACTTCAAACCCCCTTTTCCGCAAAACTCCTTGTCGTCGTTCCCCTTTCCGTCATCGTCACCTTCGAGACCCTCGCATTACCGTCTTACACCGTCACCGGTGAAAACCTGCGAAAAAAACGCTAAAACCGTAAGTGCTTTAGGTTAACTCTGTTAATCTATTGATTTCGTTTTGTCTTGCTTGTCTTATGTAGGAGAAGGTTCGAAAATGGCGGAAGGTAGAGATGAGAATCGAAGGAGAGAATGGAAGATTGAAGGATGAAAGAACGGAAGGGTCGAAGAAGAAGAATCGAAGACGGATAGTGAAAGAGAAGATGGATCGGAGAAACGAAAGAAAAGGGAGATGAGAGGACGAAGGTAGAGCGAGAGGGACGGCGAATCGAGAGGGGAAGGGATCGAATGGGGATTAGGGTTTTTTGCTTGTAATTTCATTATGTAATCACATACAGCACCCACACACCAGTTATGATGCACCCTCACCCAACACCCACTGGATCTCCAATGGATCCACATCCTACGCACCCCAGCGCAGTTCACCGTACTCCCTCACTGACTATCTGCACCCAACCACATGCTTTACCCTTAATTATTCTCTTAATCCAGATAATTAATCCATTAACCACTTAATCATCCTAATTAACCCTTTTAAAATCATAATCAGCCTGTTTTATTTTAATTTAATCACTTAACCTTTATTTCAGTAATTAATTAACCTGTTAATCTTCTTTAATCAGTTTTTATTTAAACAACTAAAATCCTTATTTAAAAAATAATTTAATTAATCTTAACTAATTTTTTTTTACTAGTAAATCTTTTTAATAAACTCAATTTTATCCTTTGCAAATTATTAACCTTCATTATAATCAGGTTTTTTTAATAATAATTAGTAAACCCTCTTATAACATTTTATTTACTAATTAATTTTCTTTCACACCAACTTATTCAATAACTTGACCTTTATTAATAATTAATTATTTGTTTTTAGCCTGTCTATTTAATTAATAATAAAATTTAACTTTATTCGATTTAAAATTAATATAACCCCTTTTGTTTCATAAAAATAATATTTCTTAAACAATCTCACCAAAAAATTATTTTCTCATAAGTCTAAATCAACTAAAACCAATCTCCTCGCCAATAATAAAATCAATCTCGATTTAAAACCAACTTGTCTAAAAAGAGAACAGCCGATCGCTCAATCCAATATCCTATCTAAAATCAACTCACATCGAAAATACAAATCAATCGTGCACTTCACGACACTTGCACCTACACCTCAGCACTTTCATGCGTATGTGTATGGTTTACATTTCCGCAACTTATTCATTGCAATTTACATTACCGCATTTACATTATCGCATCGCATTTCGTCCAAAGGAAAAACCTACACATGAGTCAACACTTGTGTGTAGTGCACGTCATTTGCATCATTCCCCCACGATCCTTGATTCTATTCAAGTTGATCGCTTAAGATAGATCCTACCCCATAGGATGGACCATTATCTCTACAACTTAGACAAACAAACAACACTATACAACTTTTTCAAACACAATAGAGAATAGATGTTAATCATCTTAAGTGAGATATAATCTCCACCCCCACAATAATACAATCAAACATGTAGGAACTTTGCCTTAAGAGTGATAAAGGCATACTCGTCAAACAATCTGAGTACTTAAGCCCTTTTCTTAAAACGATGCAAATACTATTTTCCTACAACCCCCCTTTACACTTGTGGTGGTTACATCTCCCTTAACATGAAGACTCATCTCTTCTCCTAAACCCAATCAAAACAACTACCCTAAACCCGTAGGAACTTTGACCACAGTCAAAGAACTCCTCTAACCCTTTAGGGGAACTACAAGTACTCTGATTCCACTCCCGTAAGGATATGTAGGCATAAGATGCGACATCTTATCGAGTATACTTATAAATAAACCCCTAGGTCCTTTAAACCTTTAAGCAGATAACACTTAGCAATAAACAGCATAAAACAAGAGGTTCCTGTAGAGTACTACAGAAACTTAGGATGCTAGTACCTTCCCTAAGTTTAACCAACCCCCGAACCTAAACAATCTAGCTTGCATTTGCATTGCATTATGGGAATTTCGATCTTTATCCCTTCCTTTGGACAAATCAAAGTTCGGTTGCAAATGAATAAATATTCAAACTAATCAATAGTTTGGTATCCGATTTTCACCGCGACAGTACCACATGCATGAGTCTTGTTGCATTTGCATTTATGTGACAGTTTGGTGTAATTTATGATATTATGGCTTTTTGATGTTTCCTTGATGATTATGATGATGTTGAATATGAAAATTACGCTATTTTATATATTGATTCTTATATTGATTATTATGAGTCGTTTTACTCACTCTGCCTTTTTGAATGTTACCTCCACGTGGGTAACGTGCAGATGACCAGGTTTAGTCGTGGATGTCGTCGAGGATTTTTTGAAGTTTTTGGGTCGTTGGCTATTGTGGTTGACTTAGAGGGTATTACTCGGATAGTATAATATCAGGTTGGGGTCTTTTGAGTTGAACCATGTTTTATTGATTATTATTATTTTGATTATGTTGCTGCGCAAGAAAAACTTTGGATTTTGTCTTTTTGAGTTCCGCTGCCTTTTGAGCATTTTTTTGAGCAATTTTAGGAAAACTCGTTGTTTATGGAGCATTGACTTTTATTTGAGTTATTGAGAAATGTACGCCCTTTGAGGTGATTTTTATTGTGTTTAATATTTTGCTCTGATAAATGTGATTGATTTGCCATTATATCTTTGGGGTAGAAAAGAGTGTTACAGCTAACTCGAATCAAATACACCTTGACTCGAGCCACAATCATGTTTGACCCAAATCACAAATGTATTTAATCTTTTGGAATTCAGTTTTGTAACTGTGGTTTGAGTCACATTTTGGTTTGACTCAAATCAAAAGTGCAAATCATGACTCGAGTTAAATATGTTAAATCTTGATTTTATCATCTTGATTCAAGTCACTCTTTTGTCTAAATAAAAACACAATTTTAAGTTTTGACTCTAATAATATATATAGTTTGTCACCTATTTTTGTGATTTATCTATAGCACGTATAAAAGGTTTACTTTTATTCCTCTATAATAACAATTCACTTTTGCAAAACCTATTCATCTTTGAAAAGGAGTTTTTTACATTCTCTCACAATCTTTGAAAATCCATAAAAAATTATCAATCACACAAGCTTTCTTTCAAATCATCCTTGAAGAAAAACTTATTTAATTAATTGATTTATTGAGTGGAAATAAATTGTGTCTCGATATATCCCCCCCTCCCCCCTGACATTATCAAGCAAAAAACAAAATTTAGAAGTATAATATCCTTAACAAATTAGACATCATTTTGAAAACAAAAATCTTAACCTTTACATTCGTACTAAATGCTCATGTCTTTATATTTTCCAGAAGTGCTACGATATGTCTTATCGCTTTTTTAAATCACCAATATAATTTAACACTAAATATTTTGTCGCATGTTAACCTTTATTCTTCTCCAAATGATTTTTTCTTATTCTCAGAATTTTCTCACACCATTGTTCACTATTTTTTCCTCCATCGTTTACTCATAAAGTATTTATTCTCCAAAAAGTTGATTGAATACTATAACCCTTTTTTCCTCACCATTGTTTAACATCGTCGGTCGTTCCCCATAAATTATTAAACCCTACAACATAAATTAATTGAATTTTAACAAAAAAATGTTCTCCACAACTTGTTGGAACCTAAAACTATCTTCTTAAATTATCATCTATATCTCTAGGGCTCATTGAACCCTAAAACGCAAAAATTTCACATCATATGATATCGTTAAATAATGTCACAATAGTTCATAGTTATATCAATTAAATCCATATTCGTTTAGAAACTCTCAAGTCTCACGTGTAATCTCAACAATTGATTCTATTTATGATTCTTGCTTCATTTGATATTATTCATATTTTTCATTTTTCTAACAAAAGGCAATATAGAAGACAGTTGTTGAAAATTAACATTAAATAAAATAAAGATACTAAATATTTATTTTCGTTGTTTCTCAAACTGTATTTTTCATGATATATCATTCATATGTTACAATTTTCTATAGTATAACCATTTTTAATGTTTCAGGCCAACTAGAATGGCCATCGGTCGACCGCCCGAAGGAAGCGTTGATTTGTTCATATTGCTCGCAACACATGGGAATTACCCTACAAGAGAATACATGAGATCTAGAGCCAAGATATATCCAATGGCTCCTTGCATCACACACATAAAGAATGACATGTTACAACTGCCCTGCTATATAAAAGGCACATCCACTAATTTTAGGTACACAATTTCAAATTCAAATTTCATTCATAATTCTCTTTATATACTGAATTGAGCGTTTGAGTGCTAATCTTGCAGGTCAACCCCTCTTTCACCGCATTTGAGGTCAAGTCCATTATTTCTCACCAGAACCACCTTTCTTCGATCAATTTTGGTTCCATAAGGGAAAAATGGCGCCACCTATGAGAGTCGACTTCTGATTCCCGTATTTTACACAATCACATATTTTCCCTTTGATCCATCGATTTGAAATCTCCTATACCTATCAGATTAAAGTACTTGAAATCAAATGCTAGAACCACGACTTTTGACATATCAACCTTAATTTTCATATTTTCCAAGTTCTTGAATTTCAAACCTTCCAACGATGATTGAATTTAAAGTTATTTGTTGGGTTGCCTTACGTGAGGCAGTCGTTACTCCCGTGAGAACTCAACCTCCTCCTCCTTCTCAAAGTATTGCATATCAAGTTATTATAGACACCCAATTGCATCAATATATACTTTGTCGCCTCTGCTCAAACCTCTGATACAACCATTAGCCTTATGGTCTAAATCAATTTTTGATTTACAGCTGCTACAGGTTATACTCACAACATACGACGCTAATGTGTTGCTAAATAGTATGTACAACATTGTTGAACAATAAAACTCATAGGCAATAAAATAAATACTGCTTTATCGGGAAGAAAGTTTGCATAACGCGCTTAGAAAACTAGAGAATTTATCACACATCCATTTTTTTTAAAATGACCTACCGATTTTTTTTTATTGACTACTGTTGCACCCTAAAATTTGACCAACCGATTCTCCTATCTGACTCATGGTTTAATTTCATATTCACAGCTCAGATGTATGATTTTTGTGCACAAGCAGGGGATATCAGAGTTTACAGCTTGATTTTTGTCTATCAGATATGGCAGACCCAGTCCAGATTACCAGGGTTTTATTTTCGGGAGATTGTGCGCTCCTCGGTGATTTTTCAGTGATTTTGGGGATATTCTGACACCCGGGGATCTCCGTTCGATTCGATCTGGTCTCGTGCGCTTTTACAGGGGTCATTTGCATTCATCTGCATTTTTAGGATTTTAATAGGCTTTTGTGAATTTTTAACAGGCTTTATAGATTTTTCTGGAATTTAAATAGGGCTTTTGAATATTTTAATAGCTTAATTTTCTTTTTAGAATTTTATAGGATATTTTTAATAGATTTTAATCATTTGTAGTTTTTTTTATCATTTTTAGAATATTAGTGAATTCTCTTAGCATATTAAATAGAATGATAAAATTAGGATAAATAGGTTTAATTGTTTTTTAAATCATTTGTAGAATTTTTCTATAGATTTTAAATAGGTTTAATAGTTTTTGGATAATATAGAAAATAATATAGTTTTCTTTTATAGATTTTGATAGATATTAAATGATAATAGGATTTTAATAATTAGATATTAATTGTTTTTAGATTTGATTAGATTAATATAGAATTAATTGGACTTTAATTGACTTTTTAGAGTTTAATTAGGTTTAATTGACTTTTTAGAGTTTAATTAGGTTTAATTGACTTTTTAGAGTTTAATTAGGTTTAATTGACTTTTTAGAGTTTTAATTAGGTTAATCATGTTTTAGATTTAATTAGATTGATTTAGTCAGTTAATTAGGTGTTAATATTTGAGTAGAGTTAATTGGGTTTAATTGTATTAATCCAGTTTTTTTGTACAGTTTTTACTCATTTTCGAAATGGGCCCAGTGAGGCGTTTTTTGCAAAGGCCCAATTCACAATTGATTCAGAAGTCCAATTCAGCCCAGTTCGTTCCACCATTTTCCAGCAGGGTCCAGAAGTGTCTAGAAGCTTCCAACGTTTTTTCAGTGTAATAAATAGAAGCTGACACGTGTTGGCCATACAGACCCCCACACGTTCACCCAGAATCACGCCACCACAGCCATTCTGATTCCCCAGACGCTCACACGTGGTCCCCACTATCTCTCCCTCCTTCCACGCGTCCAGTCCTCAGCTGCCACCTACCTCCACCGGTCAACCCTACCGGAGACTAGTCGTCGGCCATGCAAACCTCTCTGACCGCCGTCTAACCGTCTCCGGCCGCCGCAACAACCCACCGGAATCTGGAAATTTACCAGAAATCCTCTCTCCGCCTCCAATACTCATCTTCCTCCTTCGTCCACATTCATCCACAGGTCGCCGGAAAACGCATCTGCCACCGGAAACCTCAACCAAATTTCCAGAACATCAAATCTCCTTCGTCCTTCAAGGACTATTTTCCAGAAACAATCATCACACCTTCATCGCTCTTCAAAGAAACCCCAGAAAACCATCAGAGCGTTCATCAAGATTCCCAGAAAGGGCTTCCAAGATCTTCCTCGTCTTGTTTCCAGCAAGACCGTCATCGATCGCCGGATCGTTGTTCGTTGATCTTCGTATCATCTCCAGAAGACCTTCAGCAATCTTCATATGTTCGTGCGTTTTTCCAGATCTCCAAGAACTCGTTGAGATTCTTCGGTGCTTGTTCAGAAGACGGCAACAACCTCCAAAGAAGTTCTTAAGAGCTCTCATCAGGATCTTCGCGCGAGTTGTTGCAATCATCGAATCGGCTTCAGCAAGCATCAAGAGAACACCGCAAGTTTGCTCGCGTTCCACCTCCAGGTATGTTGTCCTTTGATTATTACTCGCATCTTGTTTTGGATTGTTGAATGTATGATTTCATCTTGTCTTGATTTGGAGTCTAGATTGAGTTTAGGTTTGAGTTAGGGTTTGGTTAGGTTTAGGTCAGATATGAGTTGCAGAGAGGGTGAGGAAGAGGAGAGAGCGAACGGTTAGGGTTTGGCTTCGTGAACAGTAACCTGAGTCAAGGAGAAGGGAATATGATTTTGTCTAGGGTTTCGGTTGGGTTTGGGCCAAGCCCAAACACATTTTGTTGAGACACTACCCCATTATTACTCGTATCCCCCTCCTGGGCAGCTAGGCTGATGGCTGTAGATTGGGCCTTATGCCCAAATTGATTTTTGCACCCCCCTGGGCGTAGCCCATAATGAAACCAACTAAGAACCTACTAGTGTTGCACCCCCCTTGCATTTCAATTCAGTTTTTCTGTTTTTTCTGGATATTAATCCTGGGCCCTGCGCCCAACTGCTGTTGACACCCCCCAGCATAGGCCCAATGTAGATAATAACCTGAGTCCATTGCTGATGGAACCCCCTCCATGTCATTTTCTTTTGTTTTAATTTCTTTTTATATTTTCATATTAATAATTCATAATAAATTGTAAATAAATGTTTTTTTCAATAATTCTTTTTTCCACCATTTCATAAAAAATGTTAAGAAAATTAAATAAAAATAAAAATGGCATTTTATTTTTATTTCCTATTTTTGTGCATATCTTCCATTTTAATTGATGTGTTTTTAATATTTTCAATGCATGCATATCATTAGAAAATTCATAAAAAATGGTAGAATTAGTCAAATAATTCCGTTCTTTTTTCTGTAGACTCGTAATTCAGTGTAGAATTTTATAGTGCAAAAATATTAGCTCAATCATGCATTTTCATTTTAATTGCATTTTTTCACTGTTATTGATGTTGAATAATTGGTCTGTGAATATGTCTGTGCTGCTGATTTTAATTCTTTCATCTGGTATTGAATCTTGTTCTGATTTTTCAGTATGTTGTCCTAGAGCCATGTAGGTCTCCCATTAGATTTTTGATAGATTTTTGTAGGGTGTTTTGCTGTGATTTGTCTGAGCCTGAAGATAGGAGAAGTCTTGATGACTTCTGACTTTGAAGTTCAACTGTGGTTGAACTTCAGAGATAGTCTCCTGTGGTTTGCTGGCCTGTGGTTTCTTCTTAAGGTGGGAGCTGATTGAGGTCCTGTTGGAGCTTGCAGAGATGCAGTGGATTGAGGCTTAGTCTAGGAGCTTGTTGTCTGTTTGTGAGGTTCGAGATCCCGAAGTTTGAAGGGAGTTTATGGTACTTTCCTGAGGAAGGCACTATGAATGACTTTCATCCTTCCTTCTCACCTCTTTCGTAAGTATCCAATGATGTCGGAGCCGACTTGTGAGTTTAATTCCTCCTGAGGAGGAATGTAAACTGATCACAGGTTGTTGAGCCACATGGGATACGATTCCTAAGTGGAAGCCTCCTAGTACTTTCCTGAGGAAGGTCCTATGGGTCTATTCACTTAGTTCCATTAGTTTATCTAGGATTTCTTAAGTATCCAGTGATGTTGGAGCCAACTTGTGAGTTTAATTCCCCCTGAGGAGGAATGTAAACTGATCACAGTTGTTGAGCCACGTAGGATACGATTCCTAAGTGTCAGCCTCCTAGTACTTTCCTGAGGAAGGTCCTATGAGTCTGCTCACTTAGTTCCCCTAGTGCATATAGGTATTTCTCAAGTATCCCGTGATGCCGGAGCCTTCATGTGAGTTTAATTTCTCCTGAGGAGGAATGTAAACTGATCACAGTTGTCGAGCCGCATAGGATACGACTCCTGAGTAGTAACCTCCTGGTACTTTCCTGAGGAAGGCACTATGAGCTTGTCTGCTTAGCTTCCTTTCTCTGGTAAGCTTGTTCTGAAGCTTGGAGACTGGGATTGATTCCTCCTGCTTAGGGTTTTGATTAGAGTTGTTGCTTAGATCTTTGCTTAGGGTTTTGTATAGAGTTTTGTTTAGAGATAGATTAGGAGCTTGTTTCAGTTTTGTGGAGGCCCTGCTCAGGGTTAGTCTCTTTGTATTGTTTGACTTGTGTGATGTTATGCTGCATTAGACTTAGGTGTTCATCTAGATAGTTCTGAATAAGTGCATCTTAGAAGTAGACTTTGTGTGCATAAGAAGTTGAGGTGGTCCTCCTTCTGCTTGTTTGTTATTGCGTGGCTTTGCTTGTTGGTATTTGGTAGAGCTGAGCTCCCTTGCCTCTGTGGTTTGCGGCCTCTGCGCCTTGTATGTTCAGTTGTTGCATTCATGCATATTTTCAGTATTCATTTACGTTGCAGTTTCTTGTTTGTGGTTTAATCCTGTTGCCATGATCCCTTAGGAGCTCTGACTTCTCCGCTGCGGAGTTGTTATGATAGACATTAGGATGGTCAACCAGGTGTGATAGCAGTAGGTAGATTCCCCTGTTTCTCAGGTATAGTTCTAGGGTTTCCTTTTCCTTTCTGTAGGAGCTTCTGAGTAGCTTGACCCGTAGTTAGCTGAACTACAGCTGCTCTGATTCTTCGTTCCAGACGAAGATATGTAGGCATAGGATGCGATATCCTAGCGAGCACACTAACGACTAACCTTTGTTCTCTCGCGGCTGTGCGATCGAGACTTTCCCGCTAACGACTAATTGTTATCCCTTTCTCCTGCCCGAGTGCATTTGAGACCAGATCGTAGTTGTAGGTTCCCGAGCCTTAGAGACTAGTTTGTTTTCTCACTGCTGTGTGAGAGCCCCTGTTTACCCGTAGTTAGCCGAACTACGTTTGCTCTGATCTTTCATTTCAGATGGAAGTACGTAGGCACAGGACGCGATGTCCTGGCGAGCAACCTTTCCCCCGTTTAGACGTAGGAAGTCGAACTACGTTGACTCTGACTTTCCCATTGCACGAGGGAATACGTAGGCCCAGAACACCACATGTTCTGCCGAGTCCTGTCCTTTTATTTTCTTTTCAGACCAGCCATTAGCGTAGATAGATAACACACCCTTTTACCTATAAACACCAAGCGTGGATCCCATCGAGTACGATGGACGTGAGGGGTGCTAATACCTTCCCCTTGCGTAACCGACTCCCGAATCCAGGTTTTGGTTGCGATGGCCATACCTTTTCCCGTCTTTGCGAGGTTTACTTCGAGCGTTTCCTTTCCCGCTCTGAGGGATAAATAACGCACGGTGGCGACTCTCCTGTCAAGCCGGCGCCGATTTTCGCAGTAGCGACAGCTGGCGACTCTGCTGGGGACTATAGCATCTAGGGACTTTTCCCATCCCTTATGCTGGGACCGTTTCCCATCCCCTACGCGAGTCAATCCTAGCGCTTGGGTGTTTATTTGTTGGGTGTTGTGCATATTGTATTTTACTTTTCTGCACTTTACTTTTCTGTACCTTTACCTTTCCGCATTTATTTTCCAGCATTATATTATCATGATTATTGCTGTGGGCAGAGGGAGGTTACTGTGAGTGAAAAGCCGGACCTGGGCTTGAGTACACACCTAGATATAGTTGTGGAGAAGTAGTAGACGAACCTGTCTGCTGAGCAGGCACAGTTCCCTACGAAAATCTGCGCTCAGACGAGATTCTTGCAGAGGTGCTCCTTTCCGGTCCTGAGGATCTGAGGGGAGTCCAGACGTGAGGATTGTCGACTCTGGGGACCGATCATTTGGAAGTCAGCTAAGTGAGGCCTCTTCATGACTTGATGATGCCACTCCTTCTGGGAATCGTATCGTCACTCATGAAAGTCTGTGACGCTGACGACCGCATAGGATGCCGTACCTTTGTCCGTGGATTAGGTTTATCCTACCTGTGAGAGGGACTGGGTTATTGCAGGAAAACTGGCCTTCAGAAACCATGATTCAGTATCTTTATCAGATGGTGTTCTTGATTCATCTCCAGGTGTGTTGTCTGGGTCAGATGGGTTTCTTATCTGAGATTGAGGCTATTATCAGGTGGTATTCTCGTCAGATACAGAGGTTCAGAGGGTTTTCTTACCAGGGGATTGATATTTTGAGTACCAGATGATAGTTAGTGTCATGAGATTCTGGTGACCGTGATGGCTTTCTGTTCTTGATCACAGAGATATTCCTCTTCAGGCTACAGCATAGCCCCTATGTTCGCAGATTGCATTATTTATCATATTGCATCATCGCATTACCATCTGCATTCAACTAACGTGTGTGTATTGCAGGTACATATTTTCCCTTCCGATTCTGGTGTTTGTTCCTAGCAAGACATGGAAAACCTGAAGAGAGTATTGCCCTATAAGTTTCCGTCGCCGAATATCAGTCTATTGTTAGAATTGATGGCTATTGCTAAGAAGAGGGGAATGGGTGACTTCAGAAAGAGATATGGGAGGATTCTGACCTACGTTTATCAGCCATCTGTCTACGAGACCAGCGGCATCTATACTTTGTTACAGTTCTACGACGCGGAGCTCAGGTGTTTTGTATTTCCCGACTTCGTTTTGGCTCCTACCCTGGAGGAGTACTCTGCACTTCTGGATATACCGATCCGTGAGCAGATGCCTTTTTATCGTACGGACGCTGAGCCTAAGCTGGCTGAGCTTTCTGCCATCCTGTGCTTGAAAGAGTCTGAGTTGTCTGGGAAGATGATCAGAAGAGGAGACGTATGGGGATTTCCGTTGGATGTCTTAGTGGATAAGGCTCGAGAGTATGCCCAGAAGGGTAAATGGGATGTTTTTGACGTTATCCTTGCTGTATGTGTGTATGGCATCGTGTTATTCCCGAATATTCCTGATTTCGTTGATTCTGACGCCTTCTATATCTTGGCTGCGGGAAACCCAGTTCCTACTTTGCTGGGAGATATCCACCATTCAACCCACTATCAGAATGAAAAGCGACGAGGAAGGAATGTGTCTTGTTGCGTACCTCTCCTATGCAGGTGGTTCACCAGTCATTTGCCTAAGTCGGGCCCTTTTGTCACGTCTATCAATTCTCTAGGATGGCCCGAGCGCTTAATGGGATTAACTGCTGAGAACGTGGTATGGACCAATAAAGAGGTATTTGGAGCTGAAGTCATACTCAAAGGCGAAGGATTCCCGAATGTTCCGTTAATAGGAAGGAAAGGTTGTGTCAACTACAACCCTTCCTTATTGATCAAGCAATTTGGGTACATACCTCAAGGAGCGCCAAAGCCCGAGGAGATACAGGAATCTCTGTATCTCACTGGAGCAATAGGGAAAGAGATGCTGACTAAACTTGAGAAAGCCTGGAAAAACTTGCACAAGAGAGGGAAGCTTTCAGGTAGCAGAGGGGATACTCGAGGTCCTAGCTCATATATAGAATGGATTCGTGAGCGAGCTGTGAAGCTCCTTATGCCGTATCCAGCAGTTCAGCCATTGCATCCTCCTCAGGTAGAGGAGCCTACCACTGTGGACATTCAGGTTTACAAGCAGCTGATGGCGGAGAAAGAAGAGCTAGCCAGGGCTAAAGAGGCTTTAGAGCAGGAGAATGCCAAGCTTCGGCATGAAAATATTGAAACAGGATATATTTCTAAGCAACAGGATGACACTCTGAAGCATCTGAAGACTACGCTATTGGAATTGACTGAAACCAAGAAGCGTCTGGAGTTAGATGTAGACTCCGTTAGTAGTGTGTTGGCCACCAAGAAGCAAGAGCTGGAAAGGGCCTATACCAAGCTAGCCAAATTCAGAGAACACTGGGATCTCACTATGACCAAGCGCAAGGAGCGAGAAGAAGAGCTGAAGACTCAGATTGCTCAGTTAGAAGAACAGGTCAAGGTGAAGAACGAAGAGCTTGAAGAAGAAGCCTGTCGCCGATACGAGGCCGAGCGCAAGTTGACAGATGCCATGAAGAATTTGGAAGATTTCCAGCATAGAGCAGATGCCAAGAGACCCAAACCTGGGGGCGGTGCCAATGATAAGGCTTGGGAAGACTTTGTCAGAGACATCCAGGGGACGGTCAGGAAGAGGGATCGACTGATAGAAGGTTTGATTTATCAACCAGATCATGCAGAGACAAAGAAGATGGTCGAGGACTTCCGCAACCGTACCCGTATTTGATTTCTCTCGTATTCTGTATGTTGAGATCACCACCAGGCATGTTGGCTGGGATCCTCTTTGTCATATCAGCTGTATGGAGCATAGTTATGTAACTTCTGGACAAGACTGTTATTCTAATCAATATATGAGGGTTTTTCCAAATATTGTCTCTATGGTTTATCTCGTCTTGCTACCACTGACACTGGAATTGGAGGGAAAATATCTCCAATGCACACATGCACGTTAGCATTTTTGTATTTCTGTTTGCATAAATCATACTGCATAGCATTTCTCTAGCAGGTCAGAGCACTTATCCAACCTTTGTTTTCACCAGAAGGTGATTCTAGGGGAATTGTTGGAGGCAAGAGTGGAGTATTGAAGACGACCAAGGGGCTGAAGCAGATTTGAGCAGAATCAAGCAGTGTAATCAGTTACCGGTAATTGGTGGCTATGTCTGAAGGCAATTTCCAGTTTCCTGACACCCAGACAAGGTTTACTATGGCGTCCAACCGTCAGTATGATTCTATGGAGGACTTCCCGCAAGCGAACAATCTTACTGCAGACCAAGTTGTGCAGCCAACTGTTGAGAACAGAGATCGGCATGAGCAGTTTCTTGCCCGAAATGAACGTTATCCTCCTGTTAACAATCAATGTGTTGCTTTCCCTGCGATGAATTACCGGAGAGATATTCCAATGACCGGGTTAGTAGATCCAAGAGCTCTTGACGATGGTAGAAGACTCCGAGTGTTGGAAGAGCAGATGAAAGCCTTGGAAGCGAAAGATGCCGTTAACCTGGATGCTGTAGCCATGTGCTTGGTCCCTGACTTGGTGTTGCCGAACAAGTTCAAAGTGCCGGAATTTGAAAAATACACAGGAGATAGCTGTCCGAAGTTGCATTTGATGATGTTCTGTCGGAGGATGACTTCGTTTGTGCGAAATGACCAACTAATGATCCATTGCTTCCAGTATAGCCTGACTGGGGCATCGTTGAGATGGTATGTGCAATTAGAGAGTAATCAGATTCGATCTTGGGTGGATTTAGCCAGAGCTTTTATGAAGCAGTACGATTACAACTTGGATTTGACTCCTAGTCTCGTAGATCTGCAAGAATTGTCTCAGGCGGAGAATGAATCATTCAGAGCGTATTTGCGAAGATGGAAGGAATTGGCTGGTAGTGTTCGACCACCGCTTCCGGAAAGAGAACTGGTTGACATCTTCTTGGGTACTCTGAAAGGCCATTATTTTGACAAATTGTTCAGCTGCACAAACTTTGTGGGCCTGATGAGGCTGGGAGAGATTGTTGAGAAAGGACTCAGGAGTGGAAAGTTTCGAGGTGTTCCTTACGTCCCAGTTGATAAGATTGAGTCAGTTGTCAGTTCTCAAGAAGAGTGGGAAGGAGATGGCGTCACCTCAGAATCTCTAGCATCTCAGGATCAGTTTTCAGACACTTCAAGTCAACGGTCATCCTACCGCCGATCGCGTCAGCATGCTCCACGAAGACCAAGGAAGCCTGAAAGGCAGTTTACTCAGCTACCGGTGTCGTACAGCCAGTTGTTGCCAGATCTGGTCAAAAGTGGATTGATAGTGCCGAAAGAGACTAAGCCGGTGATTCCACCGTATCCTCCGGGTTTTGATGCCAGCGCCCGCTGTGAGTACCATGTTGGGGCACAGGGGCATTCAACAAATGATTGTAAGGTGCTTAGAAGCCAGATTCAGGATCTGTTAGACTCTAGCCGTATTTGCATCACTTCTCAGGGTTTTGTTCAGATTAATGATTTTCCATCTTCCAGTTGTGGGGGTTCGTCAGTTAATGTCATGGAAGACTCCGCAGGAAGTGTGTGCTCTGAAGATTGTCAATCGGAGAGTTCAGTTGAATATGGGGGAAGCTTCTAGAGGTTTCTGTGCCGGGTGTCGCATCTGTTTTCTTTGCTTAACCCGTTTAGCTTTTGTGCACTAGTATTTGCCGACCACCGCCAGGATTGTTGGCTGGGGTCACTGTATTCGTACTCATTTGTGCTTACTTGCTGATTTTGTTGGTTGTACATGTGTGGGAGATGTTCATCTGTGTGCTTATAGCTTGAGTTTCTCTTTATCTCGTTGTGAATATGTGTTTGCTTGCTACGCTGCGTTATCATTTAGCAGGTATATCAGAACCGTGGGCCTTATTTCCTTATCGTCCAGTTTATTGCAGGAACTCCTTCAGAGACATGGAACAGAATCAGTCTGAATTGATCGAAGTCCGAAGCCAGCTGGGGCAGATGATGAGAGACATGCAAGAGATGCGTTCAGAGCAGAAGATTCTCAAAGAGGAGAACAGTCAGCTGAAGACCCAAATGAGTTTGATCATGGAGGTAGTCAAGAATGTGCTTAGGAAAGAAGACGATCAGCTATTTGAAGCCGCAATGAAGAAGCTCGCGCCACCCGTGCATGTGGAACCTGAGCAGCAGCAACAGAAGATACATCCGGCTCAACGGAAGATCCCGGAAGGGAAGCCAAGGAGAATATTTGAGGCACCACCTATGGCATATGCGGAGCTCTTGCAGATCTTGTTGAGGTTTAATCTGGTTGAGAAAAGAACGTTGTCACCACCAACAAAAGCGTTTCCCCAGGGATACGATGCCAATAAGCAATGTGATTTTCATTCCGAGGCATTCGGACATGACATCGAGGGATGTCATGCTTTCAAACACAACGTTCAAGACCTGATTGACTCGCACGATGTTGAATTTACGCCGGGCGGCGTAGCTGTGCACATTGTTCCTGACTCAATCGATGCTAAAATGACAGATGTTTCTAAAGCTGCAGTGGGTCAGAAGCGTATCCTGGAATCCATGGTGTCAGAATCTCCAGGCCCACAATTGTTGCCTATTCCTGGGGCAGATCTGAGAAAGAAAATGGTTAAGCATAAGGAGAGTGTTCAGTACATTGAAGGTCAAGAAACCAATGTTGCATTTGATACAAAGGGTGTTCAAGGGTCAACCCGATACCAGCAGCAGCAGCCTCAGCAGGGGGCACAGCAGGCTCAGCGACGATTCCAGGGTGGCAAGCCGAGAAGAGTGTTTGAGAAGCCTCCCTCAACATATGCCGAGTTGTTGCAGACATTGTTGAGATTGAATCTGGTAGAGACAAGAACCCTGGCACCGATAACGGGAACTCCCCCGTTTGGCTACGATGCGAATAGACACTGTGAGTTTCATTCTGGAGCCCCGGGTCACGATATAGAAGGCTGCCAGGCTTTTAAGCACAAAGTGCAGGATTTGCTTGACAGTGCAGCAATCAGCTTCGGGCAGAGAGGTCCCCAAATCATCTGAATGAAGGAGAAAGGGCTCTATAATTTGTTTGAGTCATTGAAAGCAGATCAAGACAGCATCGGATTGCCTCTAATAAAGATAGCTGGTTCAGCAGCAGGGCAGATGTGAAAGCCCGATTCTCAGAAGCTAGCATATTTTCTTTGTTTTAGCTTGTCATTCCTTTGCATTTGTAGTTGCTTTCCTGTTTGAATTTGTAAACTTGTTTGTAAAGCTTGTTGTTTTCATTCAAATTGATGATAATGAAATAAATGTGCATGTTTTGATTGAATCCATTCGTGTTCACTAACTGTTTTTGCAAAATGTCCAACGTTTGGTTAAGAAGGAATTTGGGGAGGATGACGAAAATGACTGACATGCAAATATCGATAATGTATGCTTTTGAAATAAAACCTGTTGATGATGTGCAGGCATTGTTTCAAATCCTTAAACACCGGAGATATAAGGAAGATAATCCCTTGTCAACCCCTTTGAGCCTTGTAGTAGGAGTTTCTTTCTGAAAACGAAAAAACCTTAATCTTAACCTGGGGCAGGGTAGGTGTTAGCTAATTTGACCGAGCGTCCAAATTGCAAAAGGAGTGTCCGTTCGAGGATCAATCACACCCCTAGAGGTCGTGCCTAAAAGACCACAATGGTTCTATCAGGAGTGGGACAGCCACATCATTTCCCAAAGAGTCAGGCAACCAATATCACACGACTTGTTCGAAAAAAAAAGAAAAGTGGAAAAAGAATCAAAAGCCCGCTAAGTCAAGAAAACTTCAAAACAAATGGCTTAGGCAAAAATGAGGGCATCCCGCTGGACTTAAAAAAATCAAAAGAAACTCGAAAGGGGTCAGTCCAGGCAAAAGTTAGGGATATGAAAAGAAAAAGATGAAAAGGATCAAAAGAAAAATCCTCGATGGAAATACAAGTCGTGTGACCACAAGTGTCAAAGACGAAAGGTGAGTGGCTGTCACTTCCAAAATCCAAAAGTTTCCCGAACTGTCATTCCTATTTCCTAAGCCTCTGAGAGGTGAGCGCTAAGGTCAAATTAGCTGAACATAGGATCGGAGAACATCAAGGAGAATGGGTGGGTTAAAGTAAACTTTGAGCCTTTATCCTTTCCTTTCAAAACCATGAACCTGACCATGTTACAACCTTCAAAAGTCCTAATTGAAGCAGGTTGTTTCGAAAGCATACGCCGGTAAAGGTCGCGTCGATTCTGACTCCTAAAAAGGTTCCTCTTACCATGTTGATACTGATGTTGATAAACGTTTCGTGCATTATATGCCATAAACTGTTTTTCCTTTCCCCAGTGAACAGATTGGATGTCAAAGCTGTCATATGTGTTGCATTAATACATCTTTTATGCAGAACAACTTGTTTTACTTGCGAGTAAGCGTTTGACAGCAGAAAAGCTTCCTACAATGGAAAGTATGGTCAAGATAGAATGTAGAACGCCCAAATATTCCGAGAGCAGGGGCAAGCTTTTATTGTGATCCCTAGTCAGGTCAGCTTTTCGAAGTCAGTTATTCTGGGGCAATCAGGTTGAGATTCGGTGAATGCGTCGTAGTCAGGAGGTACTACTCCGAATCAGATAATCGAAGCAAGGTCATTGCGGTCAGGAGCAGACCATCTTAAGCACGCAAAGGATGTGCGAGAAGCAGGTGAGGCGAAGTATCTCTCAGAAGTTCAGAACGCTGAGGCATGTCATATCAGGCCATCAGGGAACAGATTTGCAGATTTCCTTTCAAGGACTATCCCCACAGATGTCCTGTAGGCTGCGGCATATCAGAAGCGAAAGAATTGTTGTTCTCCGTACCTACAGGGTCATGCAAGAGTTATTCGAGCAGATGCAGTCGATTTTCGAGAGCGAGATGAATGCGGGAAGTCGTGTTACTATCCCTTGACTCTTCAAGGATGTGTATTCAGGAAGAATATTTTCCAGCGTCAGGTGTACCTGACCCAGCAAGATAGCTTAAGAGCTCAAATCCATGTTTGCGATTACTGTGAAGCCCGTCCGTGTTAGCGCATCAATTTCCAGATCCGAGCTTCATCAGAGCGCAGGAAGACTCCCTCCATTTTCTCCAGCAAAGTCCAATTGGTCATTGGTATGGGTAAGCTATTCCCAGAGGAGTCTAATCATATTCAGCACATCTGCTATTTAGCAGCGGAGTCACATTCCCCAGCAGGGTATTACTTCGTCGAGGCGTTCGGTTAAGTTCCTAATATCCCCAACAGAGTTGATTTCACTCTCCCAGCATTTATTTTGCTAGGACGATTCAGGGATATCCGGGTTTATCCCCAGCAGAGTTGGCCTCGCCTTCAGCATTTATTTTGCTGAAGTGGTTTTCTGTACCCGGCCTTCTCCGGCAGCTTGAGCCTGCATTAGCATATTGCATGCATCATATTTGCATCATACCTGCATGACATTTCCAGAATGCGTAGCATTTCCATCCCAAATGGAGCATTACGCTGTAGAAAGATTAAAGCATATGCATAAGCATACAAAGCATAAGTCAGGTTTTCTATCAGCCTCATATGGCACGTGAATTACTCTGTGATCAGTTCAGGGGCATTTATCCAGCAACTGTATTCAGACGATTCAGCGGATTAGTTGTATCAGATCATACAACGATTATGCTTTGAGCAAGCAGTCATCTGATGTTGACAAGCTTTTCTTCCCGTCAATTCATATTGACGATGTGTTCCTCCAATGAGTGGATGTCTCTGTCTATCATTAGACGTTTTGAGTACGAATGTGGTTTTCTTTCCGTCTATCCATGGACGATGTGAAGTTGCGGGTGATCGCAGTAAGGTTTCAAGAAGGGGTTTCTCCCAGGATATGCTTTTCTTCCCGTCTATCAGTAGACGATGTGAAATTTTGGTTGATTTTCAATGGGGTTCAAAATAGAGTTTCTATAATAAGTAGCTTTCCTTTCCGTCTATCAGTAGACGATGTGAAGTTTTGGTTACTGCCCAGCGGGTTTCTTATTGCCAGATCAGACATATGATAAGGTGTTTCCCCAGCGAGTCTTCTCCGGCTATCCTTAGTTGTTGAGGGGTTTCAAAATGATTTTGGATATTGGTTCTCTTTCTGGTTATTGGATATGATGACGTTCAAGAAGACTTTTCTGACCATCAATCCCTATTGATGTCGAAGCTCTTCGAAGAATGTTCAGTTTTCGTGATTGTCGATTCTTATTGACGACATGTTTCTTAAAAGGTGGTTTTTCTTCCCGTTAGTCCATACTGACGATGTGGCCCCTTCAAGGATGTTGATCTTTCCATCAATTCCCGTAGACAGAAGGATTCTGAAATTCAAAGGATGATGTTGAATCGCGTTATGGTGTCTTTCCGTCTATCTTTAGACGATGTGAGTATGGAGATTATGGTAACCTTCCGTCTACCCTTAGACGATGTGAATATTGATTTGTTCATCAACCAGGATAATACCGTCTACCCTTAGACGATGAGAATATTGATTCGTTCATCAATCAGGATGATCCCGTCTACCCTTAGACGATGTGAATAATGATTCGTTCATCAATCAGGATGATGCCGTCTACTCTTAGACGATGAGAATAATGATTTGTTCATCAATCAGGATGATGCCGTCTACTCTTAGACGATGAGAATAATGATTTGTTCATCAATCAGGATGATGCCGTCTACCCTTAGACGATGTGAATATTGATTTGTTCATCAATCAGGATGATGTCGTCTACCCTTAGACGATGTGAATATTGATTTGTTCATCAATCAGGATGATGCCGTCTACTCTTAGACGATGTGAATATTGATTTGTTCATCAATCAGGATGATGCCGTCTACTCTTAGACGATGTGAATAATGATTTGTTCATCAATCAGGATGATTCCGTCTACCCTTAGACGATGAGAATAATGAGTTGTTCATCAATCAGGATGATCTCGTCTATCTTTAGACGATGTGCATATGGAGATTAATGAATGCCTTTCCGTCTACCCTTAGACGATGTGAGTATGGAGATTACGTTGTCTTTCCGTCTATCATTAGACGAGGTGAGTATTCAATCAGGGTATCTTCCCGTCCATCTTTGGACGATGTGAGTATATTTCTCTTCCTGCCTATCAGTAGGCAATGTGAAAGAATCAGGTATGTTGTTGCAACCATCAGGGTTTGTTATATGGGGTATCACAAGCAACGGGTATTCAAATCAGGAGTTCTTTATCAGATAATTAATCAGTTTGGTGCCATAATGACTGGACTCGGTTTTCTGGACTTTATTCCCCAAGCAGTTGACAGTATATGCTCGCGGTTGGCAAATTTTCGGGTTTTGTTTGTATTCAACCGTCTCGTACCTCTGAATGTTTGAAGGCTGAGCGCTCTTCAATCCCTTCAGGTCCAAGTCGCTTGAATAGGGGCAGCTGTTGCACCCTAAAATTTGACCAACCGATTCTCCTATCTGACTCATGGTTTAATTTCATATTCACAGCTCAGATGTATGATTTTTGTGCACAAGCAGGGGATATCAGAGTTTACAGCTTGATTTTTGTCTATCAGATATGGCAGACCCAGTCCAGATTACCAGGGTTTTATTTTCGGGAGATTGTGCGCTCCTCGGTGATTTTTCAGTGATTTTGGGGATATTCTGACACCCGGGGATCTCCGTTCGATTCGATCTGGTCTCGTGCGCTTTTACAGGGGTCATTTGCATTCATCTGCATTTTTAGGATTTTAATAGGCTTTTGTGAATTTTTAACAGGCTTTATAGATTTTTCTGGAATTTAAATAGGGCTTTTGAATATTTTAATAGCTTAATTTTCTTTTTAGAATTTTATAGGATATTTTTAATAGATTTTAATCATTTGTAGTTTTTTTTATCATTTTTAGAATATTAGTGAATTCTCTTAGCATATTAAATAGAATGATAAAATTAGGATAAATAGGTTTAATTGTTTTTTAAATCATTTGTAGAATTTTTCTATAGATTTTAAATAGGTTTAATAGTTTTTGGATAATATAGAAAATAATATAGTTTTCTTTTATAGATTTTGATAGATATTAAATGATAATAGGATTTTAATAATTAGATATTAATTGTTTTTAGATTTGATTAGATTAATATAGAATTAATTGGACTTTAATTGACTTTTTAGAGTTTAATTAGGTTTAATTGACTTTTTAGAGTTTAATTAGGTTTAATTGACTTTTTAGAGTTTAATTAGGTTTAATTGACTTTTTAGAGTTTTAATTAGGTTAATCATGTTTTAGATTTAATTAGATTGATTTAGTCAGTTAATTAGGTGTTAATATTTGAGTAGAGTTAATTGGGTTTAATTGTATTAATCCAGTTTTTTTGTACAGTTTTTACTCATTTTCGAAATGGGCCCAGTGAGGCGTTTTTTGCAAAGGCCCAATTCACAATTGATTCAGAAGTCCAATTCAGCCCAGTTCGTTCCACCATTTTCCAGCAGGGTCCAGAAGTGTCTAGAAGCTTCCAACGTTTTTTCAGTGTAATAAATAGAAGCTGACACGTGTTGGCCATACAGACCCCCACACGTTCACCCAGAATCACGCCACCACAGCCATTCTGATTCCCCAGACGCTCACACGTGGTCCCCACTATCTCTCCCTCCTTCCACGCGTCCAGTCCTCAGCTGCCACCTACCTCCACCGGTCAACCCTACCGGAGACTAGTCGTCGGCCATGCAAACCTCTCTGACCGCCGTCTAACCGTCTCCGGCCGCCGCAACAACCCACCGGAATCTGGAAATTTACCAGAAATCCTCTCTCCGCCTCCAATACTCATCTTCCTCCTTCGTCCACATTCATCCACAGGTCGCCGGAAAACGCATCTGCCACCGGAAACCTCAACCAAATTTCCAGAACATCAAATCTCCTTCGTCCTTCAAGGACTATTTTCCAGAAACAATCATCACACCTTCATCGCTCTTCAAAGAAACCCCAGAAAACCATCAGAGCGTTCATCAAGATTCCCAGAAAGGGCTTCCAAGATCTTCCTCGTCTTGTTTCCAGCAAGACCGTCATCGATCGCCGGATCGTTGTTCGTTGATCTTCGTATCATCTCCAGAAGACCTTCAGCAATCTTCATATGTTCGTGCGTTTTTCCAGATCTCCAAGAACTCGTTGAGATTCTTCGGTGCTTGTTCAGAAGACGGCAACAACCTCCAAAGAAGTTCTTAAGAGCTCTCATCAGGATCTTCGCGCGAGTTGTTGCAATCATCGAATCGGCTTCAGCAAGCATCAAGAGAACACCGCAAGTTTGCTCGCGTTCCACCTCCAGGTATGTTGTCCTTTGATTATTACTCGCATCTTGTTTTGGATTGTTGAATGTATGATTTCATCTTGTCTTGATTTGGAGTCTAGATTGAGTTTAGGTTTGAGTTAGGGTTTGGTTAGGTTTAGGTCAGATATGAGTTGCAGAGAGGGTGAGGAAGAGGAGAGAGCGAACGGTTAGGGTTTGGCTTCGTGAACAGTAACCTGAGTCAAGGAGAAGGGAATATGATTTTGTCTAGGGTTTCGGTTGGGTTTGGGCCAAGCCCAAACACATTTTGTTGAGACACTACCCCATTATTACTCGTATCCCCCTCCTGGGCAGCTAGGCTGATGGCTGTAGATTGGGCCTTATGCCCAAATTGATTTTTGCACCCCCCTGGGCGTAGCCCATAATGAAACCAACTAAGAACCTACTAGTGTTGCACCCCCCTTGCATTTCAATTCAGTTTTTCTGTTTTTTCTGGATATTAATCCTGGGCCCTGCGCCCAACTGCTGTTGACACCCCCCAGCATAGGCCCAATGTAGATAATAACCTGAGTCCATTGCTGATGGAACCCCCTCCATGTCATTTTCTTTTGTTTTAATTTCTTTTTATATTTTCATATTAATAATTCATAATAAATTGTAAATAAATGTTTTTTTCAATAATTCTTTTTTCCACCATTTCATAAAAAATGTTAAGAAAATTAAATAAAAATAAAAATGGCATTTTATTTTTATTTCCTATTTTTGTGCATATCTTCCATTTTAATTGATGTGTTTTTAATATTTTCAATGCATGCATATCATTAGAAAATTCATAAAAAATGGTAGAATTAGTCAAATAATTCCGTTCTTTTTTCTGTAGACTCGTAATTCAGTGTAGAATTTTATAGTGCAAAAATATTAGCTCAATCATGCATTTTCATTTTAATTGCATTTTTTCACTGTTATTGATGTTGAATAATTGGTCTGTGAATATGTCTGTGCTGCTGATTTTAATTCTTTCATCTGGTATTGAATCTTGTTCTGATTTTTCAGTATGTTGTCCTAGAGCCATGTAGGTCTCCCATTAGATTTTTGATAGATTTTTGTAGGGTGTTTTGCTGTGATTTGTCTGAGCCTGAAGATAGGAGAAGTCTTGATGACTTCTGACTTTGAAGTTCAACTGTGGTTGAACTTCAGAGATAGTCTCCTGTGGTTTGCTGGCCTGTGGTTTCTTCTTAAGGTGGGAGCTGATTGAGGTCCTGTTGGAGCTTGCAGAGATGCAGTGGATTGAGGCTTAGTCTAGGAGCTTGTTGTCTGTTTGTGAGGTTCGAGATCCCGAAGTTTGAAGGGAGTTTATGGTACTTTCCTGAGGAAGGCACTATGAATGACTTTCATCCTTCCTTCTCACCTCTTTCGTAAGTATCCAATGATGTCGGAGCCGACTTGTGAGTTTAATTCCTCCTGAGGAGGAATGTAAACTGATCACAGGTTGTTGAGCCACATGGGATACGATTCCTAAGTGGAAGCCTCCTAGTACTTTCCTGAGGAAGGTCCTATGGGTCTATTCACTTAGTTCCATTAGTTTATCTAGGATTTCTTAAGTATCCAGTGATGTTGGAGCCAACTTGTGAGTTTAATTCCCCCTGAGGAGGAATGTAAACTGATCACAGTTGTTGAGCCACGTAGGATACGATTCCTAAGTGTCAGCCTCCTAGTACTTTCCTGAGGAAGGTCCTATGAGTCTGCTCACTTAGTTCCCCTAGTGCATATAGGTATTTCTCAAGTATCCCGTGATGCCGGAGCCTTCATGTGAGTTTAATTTCTCCTGAGGAGGAATGTAAACTGATCACAGTTGTCGAGCCGCATAGGATACGACTCCTGAGTAGTAACCTCCTGGTACTTTCCTGAGGAAGGCACTATGAGCTTGTCTGCTTAGCTTCCTTTCTCTGGTAAGCTTGTTCTGAAGCTTGGAGACTGGGATTGATTCCTCCTGCTTAGGGTTTTGATTAGAGTTGTTGCTTAGATCTTTGCTTAGGGTTTTGTATAGAGTTTTGTTTAGAGATAGATTAGGAGCTTGTTTCAGTTTTGTGGAGGCCCTGCTCAGGGTTAGTCTCTTTGTATTGTTTGACTTGTGTGATGTTATGCTGCATTAGACTTAGGTGTTCATCTAGATAGTTCTGAATAAGTGCATCTTAGAAGTAGACTTTGTGTGCATAAGAAGTTGAGGTGGTCCTCCTTCTGCTTGTTTGTTATTGCGTGGCTTTGCTTGTTGGTATTTGGTAGAGCTGAGCTCCCTTGCCTCTGTGGTTTGCGGCCTCTGCGCCTTGTATGTTCAGTTGTTGCATTCATGCATATTTTCAGTATTCATTTACGTTGCAGTTTCTTGTTTGTGGTTTAATCCTGTTGCCATGATCCCTTAGGAGCTCTGACTTCTCCGCTGCGGAGTTGTTATGATAGACATTAGGATGGTCAACCAGGTGTGATAGCAGTAGGTAGATTCCCCTGTTTCTCAGGTATAGTTCTAGGGTTTCCTTTTCCTTTCTGTAGGAGCTTCTGAGTAGCTTGACCCGTAGTTAGCTGAACTACAGCTGCTCTGATTCTTCGTTCCAGACGAAGATATGTAGGCATAGGATGCGATATCCTAGCGAGCACACTAACGACTAACCTTTGTTCTCTCGCGGCTGTGCGATCGAGACTTTCCCGCTAACGACTAATTGTTATCCCTTTCTCCTGCCCGAGTGCATTTGAGACCAGATCGTAGTTGTAGGTTCCCGAGCCTTAGAGACTAGTTTGTTTTCTCACTGCTGTGTGAGAGCCCCTGTTTACCCGTAGTTAGCCGAACTACGTTTGCTCTGATCTTTCATTTCAGATGGAAGTACGTAGGCACAGGACGCGATGTCCTGGCGAGCAACCTTTCCCCCGTTTAGACGTAGGAAGTCGAACTACGTTGACTCTGACTTTCCCATTGCACGAGGGAATACGTAGGCCCAGAACACCACATGTTCTGCCGAGTCCTGTCCTTTTATTTTCTTTTCAGACCAGCCATTAGCGTAGATAGATAACACACCCTTTTACCTATAAACACCAAGCGTGGATCCCATCGAGTACGATGGACGTGAGGGGTGCTAATACCTTCCCCTTGCGTAACCGACTCCCGAATCCAGGTTTTGGTTGCGATGGCCATACCTTTTCCCGTCTTTGCGAGGTTTACTTCGAGCGTTTCCTTTCCCGCTCTGAGGGATAAATAACGCACGGTGGCGACTCTCCTGTCAAGCCGGCGCCGATTTTCGCAGTAGCGACAACTACCAAACTTTGTGATTGACCAACCATTTTTTTGTGTGTGAGATTGTTAATAAAATAAAGGTGAACACTTGGATACCTTTGAATATAGTTAGGTTTATGTACCCTCAATCAATCAAACACTATAATTCAAAGTCACATCACTTTTATTTTAAAATAAATTAAAATCTTAAAATAACTTGCACTAAGGTATCAGTAGTCAACTTAAAATCACGGGTACCTAAGAATTTACGTAAAATAAATGAGAAGATATTTTTTATTTTAATAAAAAATGAAAATTCCAAGTAAAAAAATGTTAGAAAAAAATTATTAAAAAAACTATTCATGAAAAAAATACTTACAAAGCCCGTTAACAATGTAAAGAAAGTTTTTATGGAGATTTAAAAGGGATACTATGAATTCAATTTCTCTAGTGTTGAGGATATACGAAGTTTTATGGCTTCTGGTTCAGTGAATCTAAATTCAGAAACTCTCGAATTGCTCTCTTAGACTAGAGATTTTAACTGGCTTGTCAACATAACACATCTGTGCATGTTTAGGTCAGATTCTTCTTCACAAACCTAATTTCATCTTTATAGCCGAACCTAAGATGTATTTTGCTAACCTCAACACCAATTGGTTCTTTAAATTAGGCTTTAAGCTTTTTGTCCAATCCCTCAATCCTCAATCCTCTCTTTGGCGTTTCTGTTGTATTGACATTACTCTCAACCTCTTGGATGCCTCTCACCAAATGATAGCCTTTTCCTTTTTTCTGTTGATAACATTCAGTTAGTTGTTGCTATTATTTGTGTTTCTACTAATTAATACAAGTATATGGACCTTTGGAGTGAGCTCTAACTCTTATAAGACCATTACGACATGCCATGGGCTTCCTTAGGGGATTCCAACGCCATAATTGGAGCACATGAGCATAAGGAAAGTAAAACCTCTGCAAAAGGTTTAATGCAATACTTATGTAATTGGTATGAAACCTACAATCTCATTCATCTTCCTACCAAAAGGGCAACTTTCACTTGGTTCAACAAGAGATATCTTCCTTTTTAGGTTAAGAGAAGCTTGGATAGAGGCATTTGCAATCAATTTTGGTTGGATACTTGCACTCTTATTTCAGTTGCTACTATAATTAAACTCAAGTGTGACCACTTTTTTATCCTCTTCGAGTTTCAAGTTAACAATCACAAACTTGTTTCCCATTTCAAATTTCTTAAGATGTGGTATTTTCATGAGGGATTTAAACCTCTGATTGAATCTTATTGGAATCAAAACATTATTGGTTGTCCCATGTACGTGCTAACTCGTAAACTCCAAATGCTCAAAATCAAGTTAAATAATTGGAACTATAACAACTTTGGCAATGTTACTATATAGGTTAAGAATGCTGAATTGAAGCTTGACCAAATTCAAAGCTCTGATGGTGATGATGTCCTCAAGTTGCAGGAGCTTAAAGATCAAACAAATATCTTGAGAGCTTTTGATATTGAAGATTGCTTTTGGAGAGTGAAATCTAGAGTTCGATGGTAATTTGAGGGAGACCACAATATTGCTTTTACCCATAGAGTATCTAAAATTAAAAACTCTTCCAAAACCATCACAATTATTAAAATATGGAGAGAATACTCTGACAGACCAGATTCGCATAGCTAGCCACACTGCGGACTTTTATCATAAGCTTTTATCCACTAACTATTCTGTTTTGCATGACTTTTCTATTGTGGATGAGGCAATTCCAACTATGGTGAATGATAGAATGAACACCCTTCTAATGACTCTCCCTTCATTGGATGAAATTTCTATTGTGGTGTTCTCTTTGAACAAAGATAACGCCTCAGGACCCGACGGTTTTAGAGCTTCTTTCTTCCATTCTTACTGGGATGTTATCAAGCAGATGTATGTAATGTTGTGATTCAATTTTTCAATACAAGTTGAACTCTTCCAAACTTCAATTCTAGCATCATTGTGCTCGTTCCTAAAAGTTATGAGGCTGACTCCTTGGCGCATTATCGTCATATTGCTCTTTCCAACTTCAAGTTTAAAATCATCACCAAAATCATTACAGACAAATTAGAAGCTATAATGCCCAACCTTATTTTGGTAGAGCAAATAGGTCCCATCCAAGGTCAAAACATAAAAGATTGTATTTGTCTGGCCTCAGAAGTAATCAATATGTTTGATGCAAAAAGCTGGTGTGGTAATGTAACCTTAAAAGTGGACATAGCCAAAGCAGTCGACACTTTAAATTAGGACTTTCTCCTTAAAATGCTTCAACAATTTGGTTTCAATTCAACATTCTTTCATTGGATAAAAGACATCCTTCATTCAAATTCTCTTTATATCTCCATCAACGATACCCTCCACGGTTTTTTCAAGTGTTCCAGGGGTGTTCATCAAGGAGACCCTTTATCTCCCCTCTTTTTTTTGTTTAGCGAAAGAAGTTCTCAGTAGAAGTATTTCGAGGTTGGTGTCTTCAAGTAACCTTGATTTGATTAAAATACTGGTAAATGTCAAAGTTCCTTCTCATTCTCTTTATGCATATGACATTTTTATCTTCTGCAAAAGTTTAATGTCCAACATCAAAGCTCTTACATCCATCTTCAACTTTTACTCTTTAGCTTCTGGTCAAGTTATCAATCGCGACAAGTCTTCCATCCATTTCAGGTTAATATTTTCGTCCAAAATTAATATTTTGTTTGTGCTAATTGGTTTCAGCACAAGCTCTTTTCCTTTCACTTATCTCGGGGTGCTTATTTTTAAGGGTCGGCCGAAATCCATTCATCTCTAACCCATTGCTAACAAATTCCTTAGTAAGCTTGCTTCGTGGAAAGCTTATATGGCGTCCCTGGCTGGTATGATTAAACAGGTCAAATCTACTTTGTAGGATAAACTCATCCATGCTATGTCGATTTATTCATGGCATTTAGATCTCCTTAGGAGTCTGGAGCGTGCTTCGCGCAATTTCATATGTAGTGGTCAAATTATAAAAAGGAAATTGGTTACTGTTGCTTGGAAGAACAATTGCAAACCCTACTCATAAGGATTTTTGGGTATTCACTCCTTAGTTAGCCTCAATGAAGCCTCCAATTTAAAGCTTTGTTGGTATCTTGTTAGTTCAGACGAGTCTTGGGCTGTTATGCTCGGGAGCCGTGTTTTTCAAAAGTCTAAAGTTATCAATCATCACATTTTCTCCTCAATTTAGACTAGCATCAAACCTGGATATTCTACTACCAAAGACAATTCATCCTGGATGCTTGGTAATGAAAACTTAATCAATTTATGTTTTGACATATAATGTGTCCCCCTTTGAAACAAGTTATAAGAGACACCATTGTTGATGATAGCCTCACTGTCAGTAAGCTGATTTTAAACCAGAATTGGAATTTTACCGCCATTAACTGTCTAAACCCAAATTTAGTCAAAGACTACATTTGAAGGTGTCACATTCCTTATGATCTTCGTTCGTATAAAATTAGGTGGAACCTTTCTTTTTCTAGTGATCTCTCTCTTAAGCAAACTTATGATTTCAAGCATGTGTAAAATTCTAAAATCAGTTGCCGTTCATTTTTTTGGTCTACCTATTTACCGCCTTTGAAATCAGTTATGGTTTGGAGACTCATTTTGAAGAAAACCCCTACTGATGAGACCTTAAAGCGACGAGGTTTTTCTTTCCCTTCTATTTGCAATTTGTGTTCCTTTGAAGCAAAATCTTCTCAACACTTTTTATTTGATTGCAATTATGTTTTGAAGATTTGGGATTGGTTTTCTTCTATTCTGAACCATCGTCACAAAATTCAAAATTAGACAGATGTTTGGGATTATTTTCATTCCTCAAGGTCTGCTCAATGTGCAATGGTGGTGCATGCGGTTATCATTCATATTTTTTCAACGCGATTTGGCAGGCTCGAAACAAAACCAGATTCAAGGACAAGGTTATCCCTTTAGCTGTCTCTATTAACTTTATTCTTGCGGTTACTTCGTCTCGGATAATAAAACTAAGTTGGCTTCTCCTCTCGGCATTCAAGATTTTATTGTCTTGACAATTTAAATATCATTATTCAGCCGCATAAAGCGCCAAAAATAGTTGAAGTTATTTGGAAGCCACCCCCTTAGAGATGGATTAAAGCTAATTATGATGGAACGTCTTTAAACAATCAGGGATTTCGGCCTGTGGAAGTATTTTTAGAGATCACATAGGTTGTTTTCTTGAAGCTTTTTCTCAATTTTTAGATGTTTTAAACTCTGATTGTCGAACTTTTGGGAGCTATGTTAGGCATTGAGTTTGCCTATAAGAAGGGTTGACTTAATTTTTGGTTGGAATCTGACTCTGTTGCGGTGGTTCAGGCTTTCAAGCCTCCTTATAAAATGTTTTGGCAGATTCGTAACAAATGGGACAATTGTGTCAAACTCACTACTAGAATGTGTTTTTTTGTTTCTCATATTTATATAGAAGGTAATACTTGTGCAGATTCCCTTGCTAACTTCGATATCACAATTATTGATATCGTCCGATTTGATTCGCTGCCCTTGTGTTTTAGAGCAAATTTTGTAACGAATGGGATAGGTTTGCATTTTTTTAGGTTCTCGTATTGGCTTAATCTCCCTCTTCTAAAATAATTAAAGAAGCAAAACTATATATATTTTTTAAGTAACCATATTTTTCAATTAAAATATCAATTAAACAGGAAAATAAAAAAATTACCAAAATAACTATGATTCCACATTAAGGCGTCATATGAAATGGCTGATCAAGTTGACCTCTAACTGAGTCGCCATTTCATATGGCGTTAGCTCTCAAAACTCAAACCTGAGTCGCCATATGGTATGGCGTGTCCCCTAAAATTCAAAACCTAGCCTCCGGAGGAGGCGCCATATGGTATGGCGCCTCAGTTATGCTTTTTTTTTATTTTATGTTATAATTTCATGAAGGGTAATTTCACCTATGTGACCCGTACTATTTCAGTTTTCTATAAATAAGACTGCACACTTATCTTTTTTTTCACAACAATCAGCACCAATGGACTGAATCCTTCATAATTTTCAAAGTTGTCTAGAATGTCTGCATTTTTAAATCAACGTGCATCGTCTTCGTCATCATCATCGGAGGAACTGTTTCCAACATTTCCTCTAATGAAAAGAAATTCCCTAGTTTACTTTTCAATAACAAAGCCTCCGATGAAGGTCCTACTGTGGAACACGCAGACTTTGGAGCATTTGCATAGAGAACTGAAGCGCTGACTATAAGGAGATCGCAGACTTTGGAGCATTTGCATAGAGAACTGAAGCGCTGGCTAGAAGGAGATATTGTTGTAGGTGAAAAGATCAGGAAAATTGAGAGGCTAGTTAAGGAGTCAGGGAGAAACATAGTTACTCGTGATTGGAGAAAAGTGGAAAATGATGGTGGTGTTCTTATGATGATGTTAACACCAAAGAAGATTACCTTGATGGTTGTAATATCCTAGACAAGTTGATGCATTTAGTTTTTATATGCGGGTTTGTTATTGTTATTTTGATATTAGGTTATGTTGTTGTTGTTTTGATATTAAGTTATGTTTTTTTTAATTTATGTTACGTACTATTAATTGTAATCCCTTGAGTATGCTATCAATGGAATGCAATTTTTTGTTGATTTAAAGAGACATAGTTACATTAGAAACTATGATCCTGTGTTTGATCCTACATTGGGACATTTTGTACGATTGTCTCCTGGTTGACGGCATGAACTACATAATCTTACCATTTTGTTTGTTGTATCCATCTTCGTTCGAATACGTGTGATATTAGGGAAACCCTTTTTCTTTCTTCACATTAAATTATTATGCCAGACAATTTCGCCTTCGTATGGAGGCCAATAGTCCTTCTTTGCCACCACCTGAAAGTTATAGTCGTAGACTTTGCAGAGACTTATCACTTGGTGAACAACAGAAAGATAGTTGGTTGGGTCCTGACGAGCCTTCGAACATGTTGCTATAACATGGGAGCAAGGCATACGAAATGCCTGAAACTTTCCACAGTCACACCAAATCCTATCCAGATGCACTCGGTAACATCCCCTAGGCCTCCCTTCATTATGATCAATTGACTCTGCAACACTGAACCAACCTTTATTACAGTCAAATATTGTGACCACATGTGTGTTAGCTTTGGCAACTTCATCTTTCATGAATTTTATTGAAATATTATTGTACAACTTCAGATTGTAATACTGAACCCCACTTGTACGTCTGTTATCAAAGAGTTCCCCGAGCCTAAAATATGTTGCCTATACCAAGACAGTTATTGGTAGGTTTCAGATTCCCTTTAAAACAAAATTCATTGGTTCAAGGAGGTTAGTTGTCATGTGGCCCCATCGCACCCCATTGTCGTATGCCCTTATCCATTTCTATTTATGAATATTATCAAACCATCTTAATGCATATGTGTTTGTCGGTCTGATCTTGTCACGGTAGTGTTTGAATGTGGGCTCCTTTAGTGCATACCATGCGTTCACAGCCTTCTTCCTTAGCATTTTGTCTTTGATTTCCCGCATGAAATTTTGGGCGATGTGTCTTATGGAATACACATGTTTTGTGGGAGGATCCTGCCAACCGTTATCAAGATTCTTGTATGCACTCTCGATTGATGGGTGTCTGTCAGAGATCAAACATCAGTTAGGTTGGGGAGAAACATATAGCCAAAGTTTTTTTAGGAAAAAAATCCAACCCCCAGTAGTCTCCCCTTCAACTAGAGCGAAAGCTATTGGAAAAATATTGATGTTCCCATCCTGTGTCACAACCATGAGTAGCTTGTCCTTATATTTCCCGTACAACCATGTCCCATCAACTTGGATAATAGGTTTACAGTAAGCAGAACCTTTGATACATGGTTTAAACGCCCAGAAGAGTCTGTGGAAAATGTCATTTCCACTAACACAAGTCTCGTCTGATGTATACACCGACAATGTCTCAAAGATGGCAACAATCCCTGGAGAATATTGTTTAAGTGCCATCAAGTATTTTGGAAGTTATTTGTAATACTCCTCCCAATTTCCGAACACCATTTCAACCGCCTTAGTCCTAGCAATCCATGCTTTCTTGTACGAAGGAATGTGATTGTATCTTTGAACCATATGCAAAATTATGGTACTCACCTTCAAATAAGGGTTGTTGCTAATGACCGACAAAATTTCACCACAAATCAATTGAGAGTTGAGCTTGTAATGGTCCTGCATTGGATTCGTGATTATACAAGTGTGATCTGGACCCATTAACCCTATCTTCCATGAATCACTTCTCTTCCGGAAAGACGTTGTTAATCGAAACGGGCACACCTTGTTATGACAATAGATCTTATACAGAAAAGGATTTGCTCGATCGACTCTATAATCTGCTGATAAGTCCATGTGATATTGTTTTATTGCTCGGACACAATCTTCTTTTGTACGAAAGTTGTCTCCCTTTTTTAATATGTCTTTTGTTGGCAAGTATGGATTGTAAAAAATATTTGTTGAGGGTTCATCGTCACCTAAATCGATACTTGTCATGTGTTGATGTGGACAATAAACATAACTGGTTGGTACTATGTCTTCCTCGTTATTTACCATGTCATCAACAATGACTTCAGCTGCTTCTTCTTTTTCATCAATGGCATCGACTTCAGCTTGTTCGTCATCAGATTCGTAAAAAACTTGAGAAGAATCAAGCTGTTGAGACAGTTGTTGTTGTAACGTAACATATAGCTCAATATCTGAGAACCGAAATACTCATGATTGAGAAACATGTTACGCACATCTTCATCGTCTCAAATCTTTAATTGGAAAATTTTGTATAGCTTCCGCAAAAAAAACACAGGATTTTTGTATATTATTTGGCCAACTAGACCACATTATAATTGTTGTTCTAATCTCGCTTTCAAGTGCAAAAAATTTGATCTTCTGTCAATCAAAAACCTAGTAACGTCACTATTTCAAAAATTAAAACCGACTGAGTTACATTCAAAAACCTCACCGTTTAAATGTGCACTGATCATGTATTGTGGTGTTTGAGCCATAACAAATACGTTACAAAACTTGTGTTTGAAAGGATTTGTTTACAATTATTAGTCTTACAGGATATGGTTTTACACGCTTTCTTACCAAAAGATTCTCTGCATAATAAGACTACATTTTGTATGCCTACACTCTGCATGGCTACACTTTGCGTGCCTACAATATTCTCTGCACAGAAAAACTACACTCTGCATGGCTACACTCTGCGTGCCTACAAGATTCTCTTCATAACAAGACTACACTCTGCATGGCTACACTCTACATGCCTACAAGATTCTTACTAATAAATGTCTACACATGGCTACACTATTAGTCTCGCAGGATATTGTTTTACACGCTTTCTTACTAATAAATGTCCATGTCATCTTGTTTTCTAAAAATGTTATCCAGGCAACTTAACACAACATAAATGGCAAAAAGTTTTTTATTTGTTAACAAGTTACGAAATTAAATGAATAAATAAATATGTGATCATAAATTTGATAGTTATTTACAAAACTCAACACAAGAATTTGTAATATGTGATCATATCTTTAAGACTACACTATACGCTGCATACTTGTAATAAAGGAAAAACATGTGATCATATCTTTGTAATAAAGGAAAAAATAAATATGTGATCATATCTTTAATACTACACTCTATCAATCAATGACTATACGATTCTCTGCATACCAATGACCAAGAATCTTGTAAGACAATAATACACTTGCACGCTTCCATTCACCATTGTCATAAAAAGTCAGCGTGCATTAACACCCTAGCATAATTTATATTTTACATGCAAAGACATCACTTTTAAGACCACACTTTACTATGCATGCTTGACAATACCACACTCTAGCAAAACTTATATTTTCACAACACTCTGCATGCATGACAACATTACGCTCATGCAATGGTTTCACATGCATGACAAAACAACACTTGCACGCCTCCCTGCATCGTTAACATCATTTTTCAGCATGCATTAATAGTGGTAGTATTCACATGCCTACAATATTATCGTACTAGGCCTACACTTTTAACGCAACACTCTGCATGAATGACAACACTACAACATGCATTTTCATGTGACTCATACACTTAGAAACTTGCACACTACAACATGCATTTTCATGTGACTCCTACACTTAAGAACTTGCACACTTCAGCATGCATTTTCATGTGACTCCTCTCATCGCATTTAACCATTACAAATACATGTTCATCAAGGAACAAACTCTTCTCATCACATTATAAACTATACTCCTCAAACGTTCAACAAAATCTTCTCATCACTCATCAAACTTCACTCATCAAACTTAACCCATGATGTCTCTACTCACAATGGGAAACGATTACAAAGGAACGATTGAGAACATTACAGAGTTTGTAAGTATTTTGCTTTTTGTTGTCATTCTTTACTAAGTTGAATTTTCCTTTAAAACTAATGATATTTATATTCTTTTGCAGAATATATCAAGGTTTCGTT
The DNA here is from genome assembly GCA_963859935.3 of Lathyrus sativus. NCBI lineage: Eukaryota > Viridiplantae > Streptophyta > Magnoliopsida > Fabales > Fabaceae > Lathyrus > Lathyrus sativus. Next base: position 690,192,218 of record OZ012735.1, read on the forward strand.
GTCGTGTGCATGCCTACATACCTAGAAGCATGTGGGTTTGGTGATTTGATAAAATTCAAATCATACTCACTGGATCCCAAATTTATTCTAGCATTGCTAGAACGCTGGAGATCAGAAACTCACACATTTCACCTACCTTTCGGTGAATGTACTGTAACTTTACGAGATGTCTACATGTTACTTGGCCTACACATTAATGGTAAGGTCGTCAATGACAAAGTTGGTGTTAATGACCAACATTGCAAATATTTACTGGGCTCCCCTCTATGTGTCGAAACACCTCAGCCACAACGTGAAGGTCGACCGAGGGGGCAAGGTATTAATTTGAAATACCTCAGAGAACACTATAATAGTATCGTGTTAAATGAGGAATCCACCGAGTATGAGAAGATACTTAAAATTCGATGCTATATTATGATATTATTTAGTTATTTTTTATTTCTAGAAAGTACTGGAAATAGTGTAAATATTACGTATTTACCGTTGTTGCACAATATTAATAAAGTGTGCACATATAGTTGGGGTCCAGCTGTTCTCGCCCATCTATATAATTCATTATGTAAAAATGCAAAAAAAAATCTTGTACTTTTTATGGCTGCACCTATCTCCTTCAAGCGTGGGGTTGGTATAGGATGCCAACACTTGCTCCAATCAACCGCAATACATTCACATTCCCCTACGCTAACAAGTAAGTTTATTTTCAATATGAGTATATAAACGATGTTTCTTTGTAACTTAATTATTTGTGCAATGTTTCTTAATAACTAATTTATTTGTGTTTCTTTTTTTTTTGGGTCTGTTCCGGGAATG